>CM035435.1:12630263-13015263 GCA_020310875.1 Ceratopteris richardii | reverse complement strand
ACGAAGTAGCCCAACTTCGCCGTGAGTTAGAAGATTTGAGGACCACTCAGGATATAAGGAGACAAATTTGGTGCACAATCTGTAACAACAATGGACATTCCAATGCTAATTGCCCTAACAAGGTAAGCTGTCAATTTTGTGGAAAGGATGGTCATGAAGCTAGAGATTGCTACTACCTCAAGGGTATACAGCAAAGAGGTAACCCTCAAACTTTGGATTCATACTATGCTAGTACTTCAAATACATCTAATAGAGAGGAGAATCGGCCTGCAAAGCCTAGATATAATAGACCTTTGATGTGCTATCGTTGTGGTGAGTATGGCCACATGTAAAATAGGTGTTCTCTTCCAGAAGATGCACCTCCTTGTCAACATTGTCCAGAGGCCAAGGATCATTATACCAAAGACTGCCCAAGAAGCCGTCCTGCTCCAATCCACATGATTGCGGTTTCTCCACAAAAAGAAGGTATGACCGCTTAGTCTTATGCCGTTTCATCCTCTGCAATGCCAATGATGACCAGAGCTAGGCAAGCAGCAGCAATCCATAGAGAGGAACAACAAGGATTTCAGGATAAAGAGGAAGAAAAGAAGTCTGGATGGAAGGACCAAGCAGAAATTGAAGGAGCTTATGAAAAGATGGCTACTTCTCTAAGGAGCCAACCAACAAGTCTGCAAGAAGACACTCATGAGGTAAACATTGAAGAGATCTTGAAAGGTACTCATCACAAGGTTAGTCTATACGAACTTATAAGGATGGATTCAAAAATAAGAAGTGACTTACTGAAGATTATACACTCTGCTCACTTGGTCCAATCACCTAGTATAGATGGTTTCATGGTTGATTTTCCCCCTGCACCCTTAGCAGACTACCAAAGCTCGAGATTATCTGTTTGTATAAAGGATGAAGCTCTCACAGGTGTGATCATAGATGGAGGCTCTGGTATCAATTTGATGCCAGATTTTACAATGAAGAAACTGAAATTGAACCCCACCAAGTTGGCACCATTCACGGTTACATTAGCAGATCAACATCGGGTTGCGCCACTTGGCATTATTGAAAAGGTACTGATGGTAGTACAGGGCTGCCACTTTGTTCTAGATTTCGTTGTTATTGCACTTCCACAGGAGACTTCTTACCCTTTACTCCTGGGGAGGCCTTGGCTGAGACAAGCAAAAGCTTTGCAAGATTGGGGGAAAAACAAACTATGAATTTCAACAAGCACCAATAACCAACTGCAACTACATTTGGAAGAAGGATTCGACTCAGGAAAAACTACTGGATATACTGTGGACACTCAGGTAATGCCCTCTCTACCCCAAGAAGATGATACATTGATAAATTGGATGATGGGAAGTGCAGAGTGTTGCATAGTGGAGATCAATGAAATGGAGGAAGAAGTTGCAGATAAGGTAATTACAGGAAAGGACAACAAGGTGTTGGAGAATGAACAATTGCAGGAAAATACAAGCTTTGAAGAAGCAACCCATATAAAAGTATCGGAGGTGGAAGGTTATGAACCTAAGAGCAGAGAAGATCTTCCTTTTGCAGATATACCTCAAGGATGGATAGAAGAACATGTTGCAGACTATAAACTAAAGTCCACTCCTGCATATAGTAGAGATGATTTCTCAAGCAAGACTAGTCCTGAAACATTGGTTCAAGAAGTAAATTTAGGGGATGAAGAGAACCCTCAAGTAGTTCACTTGGCACCCTGGTTGTGGCATTACTCTCCTTTACTACAGAAGGTAACTTCTTTGCTTTTTGCTTACAAAAGTGTCTTTGCATGGTCCTACAAAGACCTAACAGGGATACCAGAAGAGCTTGGGTTACATCGGATCCCCTTAATTGAGGGAGCCGCACCTGCAAGAAGTAGACCGTATCGACTCAATCCGAAATATGCAGAGGCAGTAAAAGCAGAAATCACAAAACTGGAAGAAGCAGGTATAATTGTCCCAGTAGACAGAATTCCAGGTGGCTTTCTTCCATGGTTATTGTACCCAAGAAAAATAGTGGAAAAATAAGAGTATGTGTTGATTTCCGTGCTTTGAATAAAGTGACTGTTCAAGATGGATTTCCTCAGCCCTTCACAGAGCAAGTACTTGAGGAAGTAGCTGGTCACACTTTGTATAGTTTCTTCGATGGTTTTAGTGGCTACAATCAGATAGTGATCCATCCTGATGATAGGGACAAAACAGCCTTTGTTACTCCCTGGGGCACTTATGTCTATACTCGCATGGCTTTTGGCTTGAAGAATGCACCAGCTTCATTTAATAGAACGATGTATCTGATATTGGGCAAATGGTTAACAACCTTTCTACGCATTTTCATGGATGACTTTTCAGTATTTTCAGGTACAGATAGAAGAGCGGCAGTTCAAGATTTCCATGATCATTTGGAAAATCTAAAAGAAATTTTTGAGCAATGTCTCAAAACAGGTTTGAAGTTGAATCCTGATAAATGTCACTTTTTGGTCACTAAGGGCACTCTTCTTGGTCACATAGTATCTATTGAAGGTATAACCGTGGACCTTGCAAAGGTTACGGCTATTCTTTCCATGCCAATTCCACAAAGCCCAAAGGAAGTGCAAAGTTTCTTGGGTCATGCAGGATATCATAGAAGATTCATTCGGATGTATTCAGAAATTGCTAAGCCCTTGTCAAAACTTACTAGTAAAAAAGTCCCTTTCTCATGGAGTGCTGAAGCTGATAGAGCATTTTGTGAACTAAAATTGAGGCTATGTACTGCTCCACTTTTAAGTGTTCCTAATTGGCCATTGGAATTTCATGTGCATACAGATGCTAGTCTTCATGCTGTTGGTGCATGTAGCTCAGTGATGAGTAGCACCTCCTTTAATGTCAATCTGGGAAGACGTGAGGATGGTATGAAGACCTCGAGCAAGTGGAGGCACAAGTGCGTGAGTGAGAAGCACACAAACATGCACACACATACACACACACGCGCACACACGGCAAGACAAAGAGTGAGAAGCAATGGAGTTCTTAGATTACTTTCAAAAAGCTCTTACAAGTTCATTTCAATTACAATCTAACCTCAAAAATGAGCTCTCTAGCTCTATTTATAGTTTTTGTCTAGCTTTGGCCCTGTCTAGACCTAGTGTCCGGCCTAGTTAAAAATTAGGTTCCAAGGCTTATTTGAGGGCTCAAACGAGATCTAAAAAATACGAAAATTGGTAAGCAACTACTTCTAAGGCTCCTCAAGTTGGAGGACTCCTTGGCTTGCACAAAATGGAGCCACAAAAAGGTGAACATGGTATTTACAGGGGTTGTTAGTGATGAGAATCACTTTTAATTGGTGTAAGGGTTTTGAAAAATTAAAGGGTTGGCTTAGTGCTAGATCTGCGTGAATGCTCGTACTTGCTTCTTCATGAAGAAAATTATTGGCCTACTTGCAAGATCGTCGTTGACTCCCTTGTCTGCTTGTGCCTTCTCTCCCCTCTGACTCTCTTCTCTGACTTCCATGCCTTGTCAGTCCTTCAGTTCCTTGTCTGCTGCTAACACCCCCCCTCTCTCGCGTCTGTCGTCCCTGACAGACCCTTGTTGGGAGGGTCGTTGGACGTAGTATTCGACAACGTCTTGCGCTAAGTGATGTTCGGCAATCCTCAATCCTTTGGCCAAGTCTGTGAGTAGAGCATCCCAATCTACCGGCTCGAGAACCTCTGGATGTGGCATACATAACTTTTCTGAATGGAGAGCTTGTTCCAGTGCAAACAATTGTAATAAATGTGAGGGCCTAGGAATGAAGATCTCTGAGTGATATTCCCAGAACCCTGTGACAAACATCTCTTCAAATGTCTGTTTGAAGCAGGCCGATAGGTACTTTATGCGGGCATGCCATGCATAAACAACATTAATAGAGGGCGTTGTGCTCATGTCATAAACAAGATCCTGATTGCCTTCATTGAATCCGAGTGCCGATAGATGAGGTTCCTTGACATTCTTGAATGTCCGGAATGTGACCAACATGAGCTCAAAAATTTTCAAGCACATTTGGGCCATGATGTCTAGCACATTTTTAAATCTGACCCCCCAATGCCGAATCGTCGAGATCATGTATCCTATGGTAGGTTGGCCTTTGGGTGGTGCTAAGTAAACATAATTGAGCCATTTCTCACATCCTTTGGTTGTCAGCACCGTTTTTGTGTATTCTGGCCATGACCTTCTTCGAAACACAGGGCAGTAGCATGGGTTGTATTTGATGTACAAAGGCATGTTATTCCACGTTTTGACCATTTCTGGGTAGGTTTCGAGTAGACGAATCCTCCACATCGGTTGATGAATATTGCCCTGCTTGGCACTCGTTGGGATGTCTTCCGGTGCGAATTGTGTGGCGGAGGTTGGTTCCTTTGAGGTATGTTGCTTTATTTTGGCATTGTAGTCAGCCATTAGGACACAGAAGGGAACATACAAATCGTCGGATGTGCCGATCCACCTATGATGAGAGAGGTTCCTAAAATAGTTCGATTTTATGACTACCTCTTCCAAGCGTGACATAGATGCTATCTGGACTGCCACCCTATCATCATGGGTTGTGGCCACTTTTTCCAATTTCTGCATCCATTCAGGAGCCTCTATTTGAATGGTGTCCATGCCCTCTACTGTTTGCTTGCCTCCAGGTGCTGGCATCGGAACATACGGGTCCTCAAAAGATTCCTCTACTTCGATGGGTACTAGGTCTTCAGGTTCTGGTTCCACCAAGGGGGAGGGTTTGCGTTCATATTCAAGGACTTTCTTTTGTAATTCTGTAGGCATAGCAAACTAGCAAAATTCAGATGACCGACATGTGCATGCCAAAGCTTTGCATCTGACATAGCTTGAGAATCATGTACTACACATGCCAAATCATTTACAGATCTTTCATAGTCTATGAGCTTATACAACCCACGACATGAAATGCCAAAAGCAATAATGACATCGCCATTTGATAGATCATGAAATGTACATCTGTCATCAACAAATTTCACAACCAAGACAATCTTGGCTAATGCAGAAATTGATAACAGAATTTTCTTGATCCCTGGCACAAACAAAGCATTTGACAAAGTGAAAGAACTACCATCAGCAATAGTCAAAATGATATTACCAACTCCCATAATAGGATACGAGGAGTTGTTGGCACATGTAACAATATTCTATGTAGGGGCACGCTTGAGTGAAGAGAAGAAACTACACTACGAGGTAATATGTTTGGTCGCCCCACTATCAAAGTACCAAACATCTGAGTCTACTGTAGACATGCACTGTTCTTGAGAAGATGGGTCAAGACTGCAAATAGTAGTAAATGTCCGTTCTTCTTCCTGCACAAGCTTAGTAGACTCTATTTTTGGTGTAGAGGCCTCTACAACAACCATTCCGACCTCTTTCTTCTTTGCCTCTTTAGCAGCCAATTTTGGACAGCTCTTGATGACATGATCATTTGCTTTATAGTATTTGCAAAACAATTTCTACTTTTCTGATTTCTTCTCATCTTTGCCTTCCTTCTTCGAATGTGCAACATTTGCAGATTTCTGCTTACTAGTAGAAGAGCTCCATTTACCTTTGCCCTTCTGACTAGCCAGGAAAGCTTGATCTGCAACACGCATAATAGACTTGTTCTACCTAGACTGTTCTTCCTTAAACAGAACGGAGACTAACTCCTCAAATGACAAGGCACTTGAATTGCCTTTCATCATCAAACGAAGAGTAGAAGCAAAACTCTTATATGAGTCAAGAAGGCCATTCAAAACGGTCTGCACAAATGAGCTATCTAGTATAACTTCATCAACAGAAATCAATTGTTCTTTCAAATCCTTGATCTTTGTGAGAAAACTATCCATATGCTCACCTCAATTTGGATAAGATTAGCTACTTTTTTTGGAAGAACTTTGCATTATTGATATTTGGCCATCCAAATAAGCTTATCCGATGAAAAAACTTGTGGATCCTTCTTTCTTTAAGCTTTGGTGCATCTCCACCCTTGAATATGAGCTCATCATGATGGTACAACATGGTTCAATCATCTTTTGCTATGTGGCATCCCTTCAAGCCTTCAGTTTCATTAATCTAGAAAACTATGGTGATCCAAAAAACTAGATTTTGTAAACAAGCAACATGAATATGCATGAACAAATACGCAACATATATGTAAATGAACAGGCAATAATGAAAACATGTAAAGAAAGAAAAAAAACAACAATCAATATGAAGTGGAAGTGAGTATATTGAGTCATTCTAGGCATCAATTGCTCTCATCTTGATGAAAATTTTATACCTTTTTCATAAAGCAATCTACCTTTAATACGATTATAAACAAAGCTTTAGGATTGTAAACTTCTTGGTAATAAATGGTAGGTTATCTTTTTTTATGCTAGGGAGAGGTTAAACCCCGATACAAAGTACAACCATTTTTTATGATGGATAACAATCGTTTAAACTCCGATACAAGTGATGTGAGGTGGACTAAGGATGTATAAAAAAGTAGTAGAAGGAGCTAGAACTTCAACAACTATTCTTTCAATATAGGATACATATGCATGTTTATGTATGAAAGTCATGTTACCGAAATAAAATCCCCTATCTTTCCATAATCCTAGATTATAGCCAATATCTTAGTACTTACATTATTAACTTCATGTCTACGGTAGAAGGGGAGTATAGCACCTCCTTGCAATATGTGTCTACTAATGCTCAGGAGATTCCTATCTTCCTGGATGGGTTAAATAATTACTTAAGATACAATTTTACAAAACAAATACAGAAATCATCATTTTCCCTTTTGACTCAAGTGATATGGACATGCAATGCAATGCAAAGATTGGAAAGAAACATGCATGAATTGAAATAGGAAACAAGCAAACATTGGAAAAAAAATGGAATGAACTTGAAAAAACAAAGCAACATGAACTTGAAAAAGAACTTTTTTTTGTTTTTTTTTTTTAATGGATACTTCTATTTATGAACCGGCCTCATTGTTGTCATCTTCTTCAATGTCCTCATGTCAAATGTACTCATCACTATCACGTTTCTTCAATAGCTTTATCCTTTTACTTGCAATCAAAGTTTTTAATGCAACACCATTTGATTCACAAAGAGCATATATACCATTGGTGTTGAGTTTTGATACAATTTATGGCCCAAACCACTATTGAGTGACTTTTTTGCATGTCATATTGAGATTCAAATGTACTATCATAAATGAGCATCCAATATCCTTCTTCAATCGGCTTGGAAGGAAATCGATGGATTTTGTAAAAATAAAGCTTATTCTTCATTCTAGATTCTCTTAATTTTTCAATGGCATCATCAATCCTAAATTCACCTTGTTCTAATTGTTTAATGTGCAAAATCAAAAAATCATCAGTAGACATGTTTTTTTACCAAAGAAAATTTGGCCATGCAAAAATATGAGACTGAATTGGAAACAATAGTTTTTGACAGTACATGAGTTCAATAGGGATATAACATGTGGTACGTGTGCACATCATTCGATCTGCTTAAAGTCCAAAAGCTAATTATCTAGGCCATTGTTTAATGTCACCATTACATGCTTTAGATACAGCTTTCATAATACGTGGATGCCCTCTCTCTATTTTACAATTGGCCTCTAGATTATATGCAATAGTGAGAGGCAAACAAATATCACGATGTTCAAAGAATCCTTTAGCTTCTCTCGCATCTAGCTCTCCACAATCGGCAACTACTTTCTCTATGTACCCAAAGCAACTTATGATATCTTCAAGCAAGAATTTGTAAACATTGTAAGTGTTCTTAGAGCATAGTGCACGTCCCTCTACTTGATTAGGTAAGTCCTCTCTTGCATGTACAATGTAACACATTTTCTCAATACCTTCACGCATAGTTACAAGATCTACTACCCACTTGTAGTGAATACAAGGTGGATACATAGGATTTCTGATTTCATGTCCACCTACTAACTACGTCTCTCTCACACTACATCATTCGGTTTAGTTCTTAGGCCTACCTAAGACCTAAGTACACACACAAGCATCGAGCACTTACTAACCCCCTAACCTCTCCCGAACCTCCTGTTAATGTTGTAATGGGGACAAAAATGGTTCTATCTTGTCCTTTACAATGTTAACACATGCTTCTATATTCTCACAGAATCAGGAGGCAAGAAGTAACATGGCTGATACGGCAGGAACTAGCTCTCAGGCAGGCACCAGCCCCCAAGTCGTGGAAATTGAAAGTCTCCCAGTTGAGGAGGAATTGAAGGAACGCCCTGTGGCATTGAGGGCATTACATGCCATACCAGTTCAGAACCCTCCACAAGGGCACACTATGCCAGTCAGTAAAAACTCTCATTGGTTCAGTGATGTGGCAGGACCCCTAGGTGAAGGCACTTATATGTGGGAGGCCGAGATAGAATTCAATGGGCGTTGGGGCAGATATCACTTTTTCACCAGGGAATTTGAGAGACTGCAGAATAATGAAGGATTGAAACCTATATGGAAGAAGGCAGGACTCTACGAGTACTTCAAATTCCAATTGCCAAAGCCGGATTTTCTAAGATGCTCTTATTTGATTAGCACCCTTACTCCGAGCAAAGACAAAAAGGGATACAACTCCTTTGTACTCCCATCTCTCACAAGGGGCAATGAGCTGAAGCGTTTCAGATTAATTATCAACTTGGTAAGGGAAGCTCTGGACATGAAAGGTATGCATATTCCTACGGAGAAAGAGACTATGGTCCCCGACAATATGAAGAACAGGAATCTGACAAAGTTAAAAGACATGGTGGCAATGATGCCTACAATCGCCATTCATTTGCGAATGGTCATGCAGCACTTTGCATTTCCCGCCCAAGAGAGGTTCACAATGCCACCTAAAAAGATATGGTTTAGTTTATACTTGGCTGATGCTTTTGATTTGACAATCAACATGCCTCACTGGATTATCGACCAAATCCACTTGGCTCATCAAAGGTGGTATAAAAAACAAAATTCTGTACTATACGGATGCTGTGCTCTAACCAGGATTGTGTACAGATGTCTCGCGTATGATGTACCAGTGCAAAGGGCTCTCATTTGGACCAGAGTGCAGGAGTTTCAACGCAGCTGACAGGACCTCCCTCAAAGAAGATGAGAGGCGCTGTCCAGATGCCTTGTGCACAAGCCCGCGGTGCAACCCTAACACCTGAAACAACTCCAAGGCTTCCCAGACGAGTGCAACCATTTACTATCAGGTTACCCAAGAACAGCACAGATGGCCCTAATCTTGTGTTTCCACCTGTACCTACTGATATGGAATTTCCTCACGGATTCACTTTGAAAGATCTAACGGATGAAGAAGTTGCCAGAATCATTGAAGTTGTTAATGCGGAAGTCGAAGCAGAGCAGGGTAGTGGACAACAAACTGCTACAGAACAACCCCAGCCAAGACAACCAGAAGTGGTGGAAGTGGAGGATGAAGAAGAAGAAGAACAAGAGGATGAACAGGAAGGATTTTCAGATGAGGAGGCACATGACTATGAGCAAGAAGTTATATAGGAGCTAGAGGGTGCCCCAGCATATACAAAGGAGTTGAAAAAGCTCTACGATACCATCAACAGGGTCCAACAACAACATAAGTTATCCCTTGCAGCAGGAAAGGCTATCATGCACCAAATCCTTGAGGAGGACGGAGTCGACGAACAATATCGTGCCACACTGGATGTAATCTCTGATGCTTTAGGAGTACCTGAGACAATGCATACTGCCCTGGCACAATCACGTAGAACGGAAAGAAGATACGGAAGACGTCCCCCACGAGCAGGGAAACAGATGAATGTCTTAGTGTCCGAAACACAAGGGACAGCCACGACCACGGGCACAGCACACACTGTGCATGATACTGAAGAGACCCATGTGTCCAGTGCACCCCCATCACCCCCCTTGCCACCCCCGCCTCCCACTCCACCACATTCACCTCCCATTACCAATGTAACAACCACCGTCACCGCCGCCGAGTCCACTGCCATGACTGAAGCACAAACAGCCAATCAACCCACACACCCTCTGTTACTCAATGGAATAGTCAATGTCTCCCCTAGAAGGTGGAAATTAATTGAGCGGCACTGAACCAGGACGGATGAACCCGGACAGGTGCCGAAAAAAGTGGATTCGCGGTAGCAGACTTCTATTTAAAAGCACATAAAGGGAAGCGGAAAAGATCGGCAGTTTTTCCAGAAGGAGTCTCTGTTCTGTTGAGTACTGTAGTGAGTAGGGTTGATCACATCGCGAACTGAAGTAATTGGAAGTTGCAAGCATCGCATTTATTCTGTTGTCTGTTATAGTGAATCAATTTGGGAGATTGCGAGCATCGTGTTTTAAGACTATGTATGAGACCTTGATGAGTACATTGAGTTCTGTTCCATTCTATTCATATTTAATTATTCTGCTATTCTTTTGGTTGAATCGATTCCCATTCGGTAGTCTTGTGTTGTGAGTCTATTTGATGATCAGTTATATACGATTCTGTATCTCTCGGCTGTGAGATTGTGTGTTTGTTGTACTGTGTGAGACTGTGTAAGAACAAAGTTAGTATCTTTTTGGTTAAGTGACCAGGTTCTATACAATAATCTGCGATCACTGAATATTCGATAAGGATCTGTGTGTGGACAGAAGTCTTAGTAAGTTATTAATTGCGGTAGAAATCTGTGACTTGAGCCAGTATACGAAAAGTTTGACGTAATCTCGATCCAAGTGTCTGTGCATTTTGTTCGGTGTGTTTACCTGTCACATGGAATCGTCTTATTGAGAAGTATTTAATTAGTGAGAAGAACGTATTCTAGTAGTTGTAAGTTACGGCCGGATCACTGCGTTATTACCATAGCATATTCAGTCCGAACATTCTAACAATCACTGTGCCGAAGAGTAGTCAGTATTCAAACTCACTCACTGTGTTAAGACGTGAGGAAATACTTACGATTGTGTAAAGGATTGGGAAAATAGTACAGGGCCTCTGTCTAACAGACCCCTACCACTCCCAAGAACCCGAGGACCCGATAATACTTGTCCGAAAGTTGGATTGAAGTATTATTGTTCAACATTTGGCGATCCTACTGGGGATGTGGCATTGAGATTGCCTGGTATTTTGTTCAAACTAAATTTTTTTGGAAGGACAGTAGCAACAGAATCAGATTGTTGCGATACTGTTTGTTCGTAATACTATATGATCAGTACGGAAATGCTACATGCCGATTACTCGATCAGGTGAAAAGTATCCCAAGAATCATCAGTTAGGGGTATTAAGAACAACTTTGGGAGGTACTAGTGCAATTAGATCTGATCCAGTGGTCGAAAAAGTGACGAACGATAACACTGATTCCGGTGAAATTACGGTAGAACGTAGTACATCTCTAGAATTGCCTGGTGTTACTACGGTGCAGATTGCCGAAAATACAGCAATTTTGGAACCTACCAAGGCGCAGTTGGAATCTAGTCTAAAAGTTTTAGGAATAGATTCAGATACGATTAGAAACACTTTAGGGAAGGAAATTAATACAGGCGAATCTACGCTGTATCCAGTCACAATTTTGAATCCTTCGGGTGGAATTTCGGTAAGAAAAACACAGTTTTTCGGTGACGATTCAGCAGTTTCGGCTGAATCTTCAGCTCAACTACAACGTTTGGAAGCAAGTCCTCCTACTTTGGATATCAAGGAGGAAGGAAGATTATTTGAAACAGAAATTCGCAATATAGTAAATAAGCTAATTGCACCGGAAAGTGTGCCATTTGGCGAAACAAATTCCGGTAGTTCAGAAACTCAAACCAGAAATACAGAAGGAGTGTATAATACATTTACGATGAATGAACAACCGCAACGACAATTAGGTCAACCCAGATTGGCTCCAACGGGAGTAACATACACAAAGTTTAGTGGGTTTCCAGGAGATGATCCAGATGCTCACGTACGCACCTTCGAAATCAGTTACGCTGTTCTCAACCATCCACCGGATCCGGCATACAAAGCAATTGTTTTTCAATCTACACTTGTGAATGAAGCAGCAAGATGGCTTACTGAATATGATATTAATCATTTCGGTACTTATGAAGCAGTACGAGACGCTTTTCTGCAGCGATTCAGGCTGAAAAAGAATCCTGCAGAGATCTTTGAGTATTTACAGAACAATAGACAGAAACCAACTCAAACTGTACAAGAATATGCTACCCTTTTCAGAACTCATTTAAGATAGTTACCCCAGGCTCATGCTAATTTACCAGACGATGTTATTACACAGTGGTTTATCAATGGCTTACTTCCTCAACTTAGGCAAATCATGATTATAAGATGTGTAGGAGCCATGACCCTCGATGCAGTGATAGCAATGACCCTTCAGCTGGAAAACAAAGTCGGTGGATTTTCAGAGGATTTGGAATGGATTAAAACAAACAAACATGTGGCTAAAGATATAACTAGGCAAGTATATTGCACCACCTGCAAGAATTCAGGACATACTAGTGCCCAGTGTGCGTTAAATCAGACCTATTGCGCCATCTGTAACATTGTGGGACATACCACTGAGAATTGTGCATACAATGCTAGAAGACAAGCAGCAGCAACAGTTAATGCAATTATTCAGGAACAAGGGCAGTCATCCAATCAATATGTACCCCCACATTTGAGACACAATCAACAACAAGGGTATCGACATTATCGAGGACAGAGGAACAACAACTATAACACACCGCGCTGGCAGAATGGACCACCACCGGAAAATCAAAATTTACCACCACCTCGATGTCATTTCTGTGGACAATTGGGCCATATTAGAAGATTCTGTAGAGATGCAGCGGAATATGATCAAAGGAAAAAGGAACGTCAAAACCCAATGGCCAATGTGGTAACAATCACACCTGTAGAGACGCAGGCAGCAGCAGTTCAAACGCGTTCCGGTAAACAATTGCAACCAGCAGCAGAATTATTTGAGCCAGGGATACGTGAACAACACAGAATGTATCATAAGGCTAGCTAGTGGACTACTGTAGAACCACCTGTTTTTCCAGAACCTACTCCAGTGATCCAGTCCCCGGATACAACACAAGTTCGTGCTGACAATACAGAAGCAGGTACATCATCTGTAGTAGAATTACCATCTTCAGACCAAGCTTCATCTTCAACAGTTAAGGAAGATGCAAATCAATTGCAACCAACTTGGGATATATTGTCAAAAGCATCCATCACACTGCCTTTCGGGCAATTACTGGCATTAGTACCAGGAATACGCCAACAATTTCAACAACAGTCTACTACAAAATCTGCTTGTATTCCTGCTACCGCAACAGTACAACCAGAGCCAGACTCTACGGTAGATCACTCAGTTCCTCTGATTACGGTATGGTTTCATAAACATCAAATTCCACAAGTTTTAATTGATGGGGGGTCTGGCGTGAATATTGCCACTGCGTCACTTTGTAAGAAGTTAGGATGGACTAAGATAGAACCAGTTCAATTCTTTGTTAGAATGGCTGATCAATCTAGAGTTCATCCAGTAGGACTGGTCCGAGATATACCCATAACTGTCCAAGACACAACATTCAAGATGACTTTTGTTGTTCTTGAATTGCCGGAATCCACCCTAGACTACAATCTACTTTTCGGTCATCCTTGGTTGAAACAAGCCAAGGTAATTCAAGACTGGTCACCCCAGGAACTTACGTTCAAAGATAAAAATCGCAAATGTGTTGTAAAGTTAGATGCTATACAACCCTGTGAGTTACATGCTCGACCATATTTTGCCGAACCAGTCCATATGTTAGATGGGTTGTCGGATGACGAAGAAGAAGAATTTCTGAAGAATAATGTTGATTTGATGACAGTAGGAACTATTGATCTACAGTCTGTGGTAGATACCTGGAATGCTTCAGTATGTACAGTAATACCCATTGCCAAAGAAATTAAGGAGGAAGATACCATTTCAATTCAAGGTAATGAACTACAGCAACTTCTCGAACCATCAGCTGATACAGAGAAATATCAACAATTTTATGTTCCAGAAGACCAGTTAATTACTTATAATCTTGGAGATGAAGACCACCCTCGTCCTGTAAAGATAAAGCAAAACTTACCTGAAGCCTTTCAAGCAGATTTAATCAAGTTACTCCAAGAATTTACTGACGTCTTTGCATGGGATTACAAAGACATGAAGGGCTTGGATCCTCGTATCTATCAACACAGAGTTATGCTAAAACCAGAAGCAAAACCGATAAGGCAAACCAGCTACCGGATGAACCCACATTATGCATCACAGGTAAAGGCTGAACTTGATAGGTTATTAAAAGTGGGATTCATAGTACCAATAGAACATGCGGAATGGATTTCACCAATTGTAATTGTACCGAAGAAAAACAAGCAATTGAGAATTTGCGTAGACTATCGGAAATTAAATGCTGCAACAATACCGGATCCTTTTCCGATTCCTTTTTTGGATACTATGCTTGACAAAGTAGCAGGTCATGAGATGTATTCATTTCTAGATGGATACAGTGGATATAATCAAGTAAGAATGGCTGAAGAAGATATACCAAAAACTGCATTTATTACAAATTGGGGTGTCTTTGCTTGTAACGTAATGTGGTTTGGATTAAGGAATGCGCCAAGCACATTTCAAAGATGTATGCATGAGATATTTTCTCCTTATCTCACCTCATTTATGCAAGTATACCTTGACGATTTTTCAATTTTCGGTAAGATGATCGCACATCTAGTACATTTACGATGTTGCTTTCAGAGATGTAGAGAATATAGATTGTGTTTAAACCCAAACAAATCTGTGTTTGTGGTTTCATGTGGTAAGTTACTTGGTCACATCATATCAGCACAGGGTATTCAAGTTGATCCTGATAAAATTTCAGTAGTATTAGAAGCTCCGGTGCCTAATACACCTAAGGAAGTAATGCGATTTATGGGTCAAGTGAGATGGCATGGAAGGCATTTACGGTGGCTTGCTCATGTGGCAATACCACTGAACAAATTAATTTCCAAGACTTCAAGGCAATTCGAATGGACTCAGGAATGTCAGATAGCATTTGATCGACTGAAACAGTTATTAACACAGGTTCCCATTTTACAGCCACCAGATTGGGATCACCCATTTCACGTATTTGTTGATGCATCTGATATAGCAATAGGAAGTGTATTGATGCAACAAATAGATAAATGGTTTAGACCAGTATACTATGCTA
This sequence comes from Ceratopteris richardii, assembly GCA_020310875.1. Classification (NCBI taxonomy): domain Eukaryota; kingdom Viridiplantae; phylum Streptophyta; class Polypodiopsida; order Polypodiales; family Pteridaceae; genus Ceratopteris; species Ceratopteris richardii. The sequence continues at coordinate 13,000,082 of CM035435.1, read as the reverse complement.
GCAGAAGATTAGCACCTGCAGAGAAGAACTACTCGGTAACTGAGAGGGAATGCTTAGGACTAGTGTATTCGGTAAAAAAATTCAGACATTATTTGTTGGGCCGAAAATTTACATTTCATGTCGATCATGCTGCACTTGTTTACTTGGTTCGACAGCAACATATAGGTGGCCGCCTAGCACGATGGGTTCTACTATTGCAAGAATTCGACTATGATGTCGTTCATCGGCCAGGTAGTTCACATGCTTTAGCAGACTTTTTGTCACGCTTAGATTCAGGTGAACCTCCGGTTGGTATAAATGATACAACGCCAGCCATTTATACTTCAGAACCAACTACTGAAGAATTGTCAAACCAACCAGTACCAACTACGTATTATGATCAGTTATTGACCTTCCTTTCAAATGGATGTCTACCTTCTGAGGTCCCCACACTTACACGCCGGAAAATTGCAGGTTTTAGTCGAAGATTCCGGTTAATTGCTGGAGAACTTTATTATGCAGATCATACAGGAACCTTACTCCGGTGTGTTCCTACACATGAAGTAAATTCAGTCATCAATTTAGCTCACTCAAGTCCAATAGGAGGACATTTTGCAGCAGATCTTACTCACCGGAAAATTCTGCAAGGTGGACTTTGGTGGCCAACTATGTACAGAGATGTATTGGAATTTATCAAAACTTGTGATAACTGTCAAAGAACTGGACAACCACTACAACGCCATTACTTTCCACTTCATCCAGTACTTCCTTTAGAACCATTTCAGAAATGGGGTCTTGATTTCATTGGTCCAATCACACCTCCCGCGGTATTCAGTAATAACATGTATATATTGACTTGCACAGATTACGCAACCAGGTGGGCAGAAGCATGGCCTTTACGATCGGCTACAGCAGTTGAAGTAGCGAAATGTCTAGTATCAGATGTCTTTCCAAGATTTGGATTGCCACTAGAGCTTGTTTCAGATCAGGGCACCCATTTTATGAACAATTTGATGAAAGCATTAACACAGTCATTCCATATCAGTCATAAATTCAGCTCACCATATTATCCTCGTGCAAATGGATTGGCAGAAAGTACCAACAAATCTTTGCTGAATATGCTTCAGAAATTGACTAGAGAAACACCGGAAAGATGGGATCAGTTGCTACCTGCAGTCTTATGGGCCTATCGCACTACATATAAGGTAACCACCGGCTTGACACCATTCAAGTTAGCCTATGGACTAGAAGCAATAGCTCCGATGGAAATTGTAATACCAAGTTTAAGAGTAGCAATGTCTCAGAAGCTTTTACCCGAAGAGTCATTGGTATTTCGGTTGGAAACACTTAGAGAATTAGATGAGCACCGATGGCTCAGTTTCTTAACTATGAAAGAAATCCAACTAAGACAGGCCAGAACACATGACCGTAATTTAAAGACTCCAGTATTTTCGGTAGGACAGCTTGTTCTTTTTACAATGCGAAGTCCAATAGATCAGCAGGGAAATTCAAGTTACGTTGGTTCGGTCCATTCAAGATTTCAGAACAAGTTGGTCCGGCTACTTTTCGATTGACTACATTGACTGGACAACCACTTCCAAAAGCGATAAACGGTTCCAAGCTACGACCGTATCAAGTAACGTCACCACGGCAATAACAAGGGTACACAGCGTACCGCAATTTCTTAATTTTCTTTTTGTCTTTTAGTTCCCTTTTGTTTTAATTTGGTGTAATCAATAAAGTAAGTGTAATCGCCGTACTCTAATATCTATTTATGTCAAGCCGCCCGCTCCTTTTTCTCTTTGCATGCATGCACACCAGATATAGACATTACTGCCTGTTTTGTGTAATTAGTACCGTTTAAAATATTCTCTGTATAAATTTCTTATATAACTCACTTAAACTCGCCAGATAGGTAATATAGTATTTTGCGATCACGGCTATATTTTCTGAATACTTGTGTTCTGCGTCTTGTATCTGTGCGTAATGGAAGCGCTAGCCAACTACACTGCCTTCAGAGATGGTATCCCGACAGACGTCGGCGAATACCTGCGTTGTAGAGGATTGTTCAACTTCGCTGAGTTGCCTTGGCACTCAGTGGAAGCTCATCCCTTCTCCACACAAATCATCCACACCATCGCCCAATTCCCCGTCACCGAACGACAGTGGGTCTTCCCTTCTCTCCCATATAGGGCCGTCATCACCTTCCAAGCCTTCTCTGTAGTTTACCGCCTCACCCCACAAGGACGCGAAAATGGCCCTAGCATCCCTATCGCTCGTATGAACACACTCTTTCCCCATTCCTCATCCAACGAATATGCCATTCTCTGCCGCCCAGAACCCGAACGATCCGCCCTACAATTTCTTGTATCAATCCTCAACCTGCAAAAACGAACTTACGGTATCTCTCGCCCCTTCTACTCCGCTCTAGAATTAGCTACCCGTGAACCTGTAAACTTTGCCTCTTATTTTTTCCAGCGAATCCATAAAGAATCCGTTGCTATAGTGAAACAACTCCAGAAAGGAAGCTCCTCGCGCTCTCGTCTTCCACACATCATCTCCTTTCTCTTCCCAACCATTCTAGCTGCACAACCCCCACCCACAGGCCCAGCAGTTAGGCACGAAGAATCAGTACAACCACTCGAGGAAACTGAAGAAGACGACGAAGAGATCAATCAACTCTTCCGTACAAAGCGAATTAGAATCAGCTCTTCAGAAAGTGAAGTCCAAGGATCCGCTGGAAAGAAACACGACGCCGAAGAAGATCAGCAAGAAGAAACTTACCACGACACCGCCACTTCAATACATAACGACACTTCGACAGAGCAACAAGACCAACAAAAACAAGCAGATACAGAGATACTATCTACAGAAAAGGAGTCTGAGCATCAACAGGACGAACCGGAAACTACCACAAAGGCATTGGATAAACTTATTGAGGCCATCAATCATACAGAAGCCGAACAGCAGAATGTTACAAAGGTAACCACTATTGACTCTGCTCTACCCATCCCTCCTGTCAACCCCTTCCCCCCACCGGAACCACCCCGCCAACCCATCACTGAACCCGCAGCATCCTCCTCTTCCTCCCCCAACTACTCTCCGCCAAACTCCCAGCAACTACTCACCGACACATCCTCTCAACCTCGTCATCCTCCACCACCACCGCCACATAACGCATTCTCGGAACTTGCCACCATGGGGCAGTTCCTCATCCAGTTATCACACCAGCTACCCGCCCAGTTTACGGCAGCCACAGACCACCTGAAACTCGAATACCAGCACAAGGTAGACACCCTGGAAGCCGACATCGCCCCCCTCCAGGAAGAAGTTGATGCCGTAAAGACCGAGAATCATCAACTCCGGACACAGCTAGCAGAACTCCAAGCACGATTTTCGACAGAACAGACGCTAGTACAACAACGAGATGCAGCCCTGGACCAGCTAGCTGCCAAAGACCAACTCATACACGACGCACATGAGGAAATCCGAACACTGAAGGCCGCCCTTCAAGAACAAGAAGATATCAACGTATCTCTCGAAGAATTGATCGCAGACACAAAGACTCAATTACAAGAAACCACCCAGAAGATGCAAGACCAACAGAAAGAAGCCGACCAAGTCCAAGAGCAGTTACGGCGAGCCGAAGAATGCGCAGATGAAGTAAACAGTATCCTAAAACGCCAGTTGATACGGGAAGGCCAATATCTCAAAGATATTGACAGGACGCGCAGAGAACGAGATTCACTGAAGAAAACTCTGGATTTCCAAACCCAGCAGTTTGAACGCCAAGACAATCAAATATGCAACCAAAAGGAGTTTATTGCAGAGCTAAAAGCCAAACTAGAAGAAATGAAGACTTCCAAGGACGCCGCACTAGCCAATGATTTTTACCTACAAGAAGCTTTTGTGCAGACCCAGGCCGAGAATGTACTCACCGAAGCTATCGCACTTAGCTCTGCTAGAATAGATGCCCATCTTCTAGAGCCTGATACGCTAAAACAGCTATTAGAAACGCTTAAGAAAAAGATTGCCCGTATCTTTCGATCAGCTAGAAGTATGTACTTAGAAGGTCTCGTAGCAGAACTATAGATTTCGGGCCTACAAATCCGGTGTTGTCGGCACATGTAAAAGACATTCCAAGTCCAGCATCGATGTACAGAATGATGATTTTTGGTTCTAGAATTTCGGTAAAAAGCATGAAGTGTCATGTCCGAATGAAATATCATCATTCCAGCAAATGGTAGTTCAAGTTCTAGTACTTATAAAATGCGTATGACCGGCAAAGTATTTTTCTGTATAGTATTCTGCGAGCTCTTGTGCTAATTAACAAAACTTCTAGCACATTATTTTCGGCAAAGTCTTACAACCATGTCTGAATCGGATATACTGAGATGGCGACTCAGAAAGCGCACACTTACACAGAATTGTGTTGTGACTACAACCGATACTACAGTACAGGATGATGAAGAGGACTCAAGAACTTCGGCAACATCACCAGGTCTACATAACAACATATTATTTTCTACAGAATTCAGAATAGAATTTGACATCCATTCAAGGGGAAATGAAAACTGGTTACGGAGGATCGGACTCCTACAGTTTGCAAAGTTACCCTGGGAACAGTGGACAGGTAACGACGATGCAGAGAATCAGTTACACATTATGCGACAAACAAAAGGTTTTCTTGAAAATCAGGTACAATTTTCACCACAATTAGTTTCGTCAGTATTTCAATTACCGTTGTATGAAGAAGCAAATTTCCCCAAATGTTCTTATAACGACCTAAGAAAAGAGTTTGGTAAGGGCGAAGGTCGTAGACGCTATTTTATGATGAAGAATGCCACATATACTCGCCGTGGACAATTTAAATGGTACTTAGAAAGGCTCTGCTTTATAGTCAGATTTGATCTTATGTCTAGAGAAAATTTTTCGCCTCTAGTACAAGCAGAGAAAGGAGGAAAAGTGAGTTGGGCTCACTGGTTGTACAATCATTTACACAAACAGTTTTTTGTTGGGGACAAACGCAGGTCCCAAAAATACACTCGTTTACCAGTGTATTTAGCTGCTATATTTAGTTTTGCCAAGTCGGTAAAAGATAAACAGTTACACTGGTCCCCCTCTTCTTACCCCGAACACCACACAGAGCCTCAGAAAGAAGCCCAACCCTCCACCTCGTCTGCATCTTTACTTCACACAGGTAACAGCACACAGAATCAAACAGTAGGGACGCCATTTCGGCTATCCATTAGAAGACGAATGACAGACAACGTGCCAACTGCCAGTCCAAAGCAAGCACCGGATGACTCCCAACCCGATTTTGTTACAAGAATGCAGAACCAACTCCAAGAGGTTTCCCAATATTTACGGCAACAGGAACAAGCAATTCAGCACCGAAACGAGTTGTTATTAGCAACAATGACTAAGTCCAACTCAGTAATGACACAAATGCAAAAAGAATTGGATGACAAAGATGCGTTAATACAGGTGTTACAACAAAACAACTAGCATATTACGGCCGAATTGATCACCGTAAAAAAATATGTCCAAGACCTTAATCAGTGGCAGCAAGCTATCCAAACACAAATTCAAACCGAGATGTCCAGTTTTTCGACCCTGAATGCTCACCTGCAAGCCGAAAATCAACTTTTACAGTCAAGAATACAAATATTGCAGGAGTTCGAAAAGCAGATATTAAAAGATGAGGGTGTAGAACTAAAAGCCACAATGATGACAAATGTGGACATAGATTTATTAAAACAACAGTTGGATAGCCATATTCAAAATCGCTGGACACTTTTTCGCAGGAGATGGCTAGCTATACTTGTTCCGCCACTAGAACAAGTGCGATCAGAAAGGATTGGGGAGTCAAATCCTGGCATGGACCGACAGACACTGTAAAAGGATATTTCAGCCAGGTGGTGATAGGATACTGTATGGGTACATGGCTTCTGCAGAAGACATGGATATTTTCAACAAGTATGGCACAGACATATCCAAGTTGGTAAAAACACGCACAAACTTTCAAGAAGAAGAGGATTCAACAGCACAGAGGGTCCTTTGATTCCATAGACGAAGCGCTAGGTGGGTCCAGGTAACAACGAGATCAAAAGTAGATTCTCACATTGCAATCTGAAAGATGACCAGACGAAGTGGAACTATCAAGGACACCTTGGCGTTGCAATACTGGAGTTTCAGAAGGATATGATCGGCTATGGTGATGAACAGGATTTTGAAAGCGTGGTCTCGAAGCAGCTAACAATCATATCATTATCTGGCCTCCTATTGTATGTATAAATAGAAAGCAGCTAACAACATAGAAGAAAGCGGGACTTCATGAAGAGGCAACTAGAACAGCTATACGAGCTCTAGAGAAAAAGACGACCTATCACATACAGTGACACATTCGAGATTGAAAGATATTTGCTGAATCACCAGCAGGATATTGGCATTATGAACATTTAGCCAGAGCCTTTCTGGATGCATGTAAAGAAAAAGAACAGTGGGATAGCCCAGGTAAAAAGGATATTACCAATAGTACTACACTTGCGGGTTCGAGTCCACCGTGCGTGCCAGTGTTACTCAATGGAATATTCAATGTCTCCCCTAGAAGGTGGAAATTAATTGAGCGGCACTGAACCAGGACGGATGAACCCGGACAGGTGCCGAAAAAAGTGGATTCGCGGTAGCAGACTTCTATTTAAAAGCACATAAAGGGAAGCGGAAAAGATCGGCAGCTTTTCCAGAAGGAGTCTCTGTTCTGTTGAGTACTGTAGTGAGTAGGGTTGATCACATCGCGAACTGAAGTAATTGGAAGTTGCAAGCATCGCATTTATTCTGTTGTCTGTTATAGTGAATCAATTTGGGAGATTGCGAGCATCGTGTTTTAAGACTATGTATGAGACCTTGATGAGTACATTGAGTTCTGTTCCATTCTATTCATATTTAATTATTCTGCTATTCTTTTGGTTGAATCGATTCCCATTCGGTAGTCTTGTGTTGTGAGTCTATTTGATGATCTGTTATATACGATTCTGTATCTCTCGGCTGTGAGATTGTGTGTTTGTTGTACTGTGTGAGACTGTGTAAGAACAAAGTTAGTATCTTTTCGGTTAAGTGACCAGGTTCTATACAATAATCTGCGATCACTGAATATTCGATAAGGATCTGTGTGTGGACAGAAGTCTTAGTAAGTTATTAATTGCGGTAGAAATCTGTGACTTGAGCCAGTATACGAAAAGTTTGACGTAATCTCGATCCGAGTGTCTGTGCATTTTGTTCGGTGTGTTTACCTGTCACATGGAATCGTCTTATTGAGAAGTATTTAATTAGTGAGAAGAAAGTATTCTAGTAGTTGTAAGTTACGGCCGGATCACTGCGTTATTACCATAGCATATTCAGTCCGAACATTCTAACAATCACTGTGCCGAAGAGTAGTCAGTATTCAAACTCACTCACTGTGTTAAGACGTGAGGAAATACTTACGATTGTGTAAAGGATTGGGAAAATAGTACAGGGCCTCTGTCTAACAGACCCCTACCACTCCCAAGAACCCGAGGACCCGATAATACTTGTCCGAAAGTTGGATTGAAGTATTATTGTTCAACACTTCCAGGAGCTTAAACGAAGATTATGTTCAGCACCAATCTTGACCACACCAGATTGGAATAAGCCATTCCATGTTCATGTGGATGCATCCAATTATGCCATTGGATGTGTGCTTGCACAACCTACTGGTGAAGGTAATATGGATCTTCCAATTGCCTACGCTAGCAGACAATTGAATGCAGCTGAACGAAATTACACCACTACGGAGAGAGAAGGCTTAGGCATGGTATATGCAGTAAAGAAATTTAGACACTATTTGCTTGCACACATGTTTAAATTTTTTACTGACCATCAAGCATTGTTATATCTCGTGAACAAGCCATGCAATACAGGAAGATTAGTAAGATGTTTTCTCTTGCTAATGCAATATGATTTTGAGGTTGTGGTAAGGAAAGGTAGGACTCATTTGAGAGCAGATCATGTCTCTAGGCGCACATCTGGAGAAGCCCCACAAGGAGTATCAGATGATCTTCCTGATGCTTACTTGTTTAATTTGGAAGTGGTGCCGCAGTGGGCTAAGCCATTGGTACCAGTATTGACATACGGGCCTAACCATCTAGTAGTAAACACACAGAATAGAGAGGTTGTGAAAGCCCAAAAGTACCACATCATTGCAGGAAGCATGTACAAGCACACAGATCAAGGAATCTTGGCTTGTTGTGTGGAAGAGGACGAGTACAATAAATGGTTGCATTTAGCACATGTAGGTGTGTTAGAGCAACACTACTCAAAGCAACGAACCTTACAGACACTAAGGAGACTCGGAGTACATTGGCCAACTATGGAAGCTGATGTCCAAAGGTTGTGCAAGGAATGCCCAATCTATTGCACTAAACCACCTTTGGAACACGCCACTCTTTATCAAGTGTCCATAGTGCCAGATTGGAGTGAACCACTAGTATCCTTCCTGAGGACGAAAACATTCCCTCTAGACATGACTCTGGCTAGGAAAAGGAGTTTAGAACAAGAAGCCTAGGATTACTCACTTATTGGTGATAATCTATACAAGCGTGGTAAAGATGGTTACCTGAGGCTATGTGTCCATGAAAGTGAATATCTCAAGATCTTGGAAACTGCTCACCAAGGTGTAGCAGGAGGACACTTTGGACCAGATCGGGTGATCAAGGCAATACTATTTGCGGGCTTCTGGTGGCCTACCCTTCACATGGATGCACATACCTATGTGAAACGATGTGATGTCTGTCAGAGAACTCAGTATCATATACGTAAAGATGAGATGCCACTGAAACCTATGATGGGTGGACGTGCATTCTCTAAGTGGGGAATAGACTTCGTAGGTCCTATTAATCCCCCAGCTAAGGGTTCCCATGCAGAATATATCATTGTTGCAACAGACTATCTAACTAAGTGGGTGGAGGTAAAAGCTACGACAAAGAACGACGCTCAGACAACTGCTAAATTCTTGTTTGAAAATGTATTCACAAGATATGGGCTACCTATAGAGCTAGTTAGTGATAGAGGCACTCACTTCTTGAATGAAGTGATTGAAAATCTGCTCCAAGAATTCTTGGTAATACATAAGAAGTCTGCTCCCTATCACCCTCAAGCAAATGGCCAGGCTGAGAGCACCAACAAGATCTTATGCAATGTACTGACAAAATTAGTGAACAATAAACGCTCTGATTGGGACAAACAGCTACACCACGCTGTTTAGGCATACCGAGTCGCCTACAAAACGGTACTCCAAGCCACCCCCTTTCAGATGGTATTTGGCCAAAACGTCGTGCTACCTTTGGACTTCTTAATACCTACATTGAAAGTAGCACAAGAGCACGAATGGACGGGTCATGAACTCTCCTCTAGACTTTTTGACCTTGAACGATTAGGAGAAACAAGACTGAAAGCAGCTGCAGGGATATATGCAGCTAAGAAGAGACAGAAGGCATACTTTGATGCCCATGTGAAGGATAAGGGTTTAAAGGCAGGCGACTTAGTTTTAGTCTACACACTGAAGCAACATGCGAGGAAACTGGAGAAGAGAGGCTACGGACCCATGATCATTAACAAAATCTCAACAAGTGGAGCAGTACAACTAGCCACATTAGAGGGTGATGTTCTCCCAAGTTATATCAGCGGATGCAGAGTCAAGTTGTATCAGGAACCTCTCAGAGAGGAAATGCTAAGTCGACTCAATACTGCTAAGAAACGCAAAGAGGAAGAAAAGCGAATTCGAGAAGAAGCTCAAGCAGAAGCCCTAGAGCGCATACAGAGAATGAAATTAAGAAGACAAGGTAGAGAGCACCCTAGGCAAGATGCATATGCAGATCAAGGATATGACGTGGCTATGTGTGAAGTTTCAGGTATTAGCTCACATAGGATAACTGATCGACGTCCTTTCATAACCTTGGATATAGGACAAGGAAAGAGTGCAAGGACTGTAAGAGCCTTGATTGACTCAGGTGCAGCCACTAGTGCTGTTAAATTGTCTTACTGTCAAGAGTTGCAATTAACTGTCAATCCTGTGGAAGCATATCTCATAGGATTGGGAGGCGTGGAAACCCCTTGCATGGGCGAGGTGGAACTTCCCCTCTATATTCATGATGAGGCAATGACAGTTAAAGTGCTAGTATGTCAAGATGAGGACCTCACTGAACCCCTTGTCCTGGGTCAAGACTGGATTTATGACCAAGCAGTCAACTTAAACCTAAGAAGTGGACTTCTTCAGGTATGGGTGAATCAAACTAGAGTTACAATTGAGTTAAATAATGGAGCACTCAAGGAACTAGAAAAGGCACAGACTCCTGGTCCCTCCAGGGGTGCACATGAAGTTGACCATGCTGTTCTTGTCCAAGGCTATGTGATACAGAAGAACGAAGATATCAAAGAAGGAGTCAAAACCACAATGGAACTCCCTTCTTTTCCAAAGGCCAGAAGGAGGCAGCAACTAAGGGCAGATCAATCACTGAAGACTCTCCAGGCGAGAGACCAAAAGAACGCACGAAGCAGAACAACTCAGCTGATGAAACAAATGTGGGTGCGAAAAGACGAGCTGCCGACTGTAACTAAGCTGCAACAACGGTCTCAACTTCCTATTAGTAATCAACGACTTGATGCTAATAAGAGGACTCCTAAAACCTCTGTTGAGAAAATAAAATCTATTTGGGTACCCAAGAAGTCGATGAAGGCTGACCCACAATCAAGACAAATTTGGGTGCCTAAGGCTTGCTTGTGGGCTCAACTAACCCCACACAATTCACATCCTACACAACAGGGTTCACTCGGTCAAGCAGTCGCTACCCACTCTTGTCTGATACACTCGAACACATTGCCACCTAGAAGTACGCACAGACTCACTCGTAGATGGGTCCCAGTGACACAACTACTCCCAGCAGAATTACTCATGCAACCCTCCCGAATCTCCACAAAACCAAGACCAAAAGCCATCCATGGTGTTTGGCAACCTAAGACTTGTGATAAACCCCCCGACTCCAATCTGTGAATTCATCTCCACTTACTAACTGCATTAGTCAGACAGTGCATCTCTCCATCTAGCTCCTAGGACTATCCAGGCATTAACTACACACACTGTCATCGTGCACTTACTAACCACTGACTCATCATCTACCTCATGTTAATGTTGTAACGGGGACAACAACGGGTTTATTTTGTCCATTACAATGTTAACACATGGTTCTATATTCTCACAGAACCAACAAGCAAGCAGTGCCATGGCAGAAGCCGAAGGTTCCAGTTCTCACGCCGGATCCAGCGCACAGATTGTGGATATAGAAACACTCCTCCTCGAACCACATCTCACCGAAAGGCCGCAAGAACTTCAAGCTGTGCATGTGCTCCCAATTCAGGATCCTCCTCAGGGACACACCTCTCAGGTGGGCAAACATGCTCATTGGTTCAGTGATGTTGCACGACCATTGGGTGATGGAACCTATTTTTGGGAAGCTGAATTGGAGTTTAATGGTAAATGGGGACGCTACCATTTTTTCACGCGCGAGTTTGAGAGCTATCAGAATGCCAAAGTCATGCGTTCAGTATGGACCAAAGCTGGCTTGGACAGTTATTTCAGGGCCCACTTACCAAAGCCGGATTTCTTACGTTGTTCTTATCTTATCAGTACCATCACTCCGAGCAGGGCCAAGGGAGGCGACAGCACCTTTGTGTTACCCTCACTGTTGCCGGGGCACGAACTTAAAAGATTCAAACTGACCCTCAACCTGGTACGAGAAGCATTTGGCATGTATGGTATGAACATTCCTACTGAAAAGGAAACAATGGTTCCAGGCAGAATGAAACATAAAGATCTCAATAAGCTGAAGGATATGGTAGCAATGACACCGACCATCGCTCTTCACCTACGGACCGTCATGCAGCATTTTGCTTTCCCCACCCAGGAAAGATTCACCATGCCCCCAAAGAAGATATGGTTTAGCTTGTATTTGGCAGAGACAGAAAGCCTCCCTATCAACGTACCACATTGGATCATAGATCAGATTCACCTAGCCCATCAACGGTGGAACAAGAAGCAGAAAAATGTACTTCACGGATGTTGTGCTCTGACCAAGATAATCTATCGATGTCTAGCCTATGACGTGCCTATTCAGCGGGCAGAGCGAAGGGACAGCACAAGCAGACATGGCAGTCAAAGAAGATCTGGCAAGTAGGCCAATAATTTTCTTCATGAAGAAGCAAGTACGAGCATTCACGCAGATCTAGCACTAAGGCAACCTTTAATTTTTCAAAACCCTTACACCAATTAAAAGTGATTCTCATCACTAACAACCCCTGTAAATACCATGTTAACCTTTTTGTGGCTCCATTTTGTGCAAGCCGAGGAGTCCTCGAGCTTGAGGAGCCTTAGAAGTAGTTGCTTACCAATTTTTGTATTTTTTAGATCTCATTTGAGCCCTCAAATAAGCCCTGGAACCTAATTTTTAACTAGGCCGGACACTAGGTCTGGACAGGGCCAAAGCTAGTCAAAAACTATAAAAGGAGCTAGAGAGCTCATTTTTGAGGTGGATTATAATTGAAATGAACTTGTAAGAGCTTTTTGAAAGTAATCTAAGAACTCCATTGCTTCTCACTCTTTGTCTTGCCGTGTGTGCGCGTGTGTGTGTATGTGTGTGCATGCTTGTGTGCTTCTCACTCACGCACTTGTGCCTCCACTTGCTCGAGGTCTTCATACCATCCTCACGTCTTCCCGGATTGACATTAAAGGAGGTGCTACTCATCACTGAGCTACAGCCTCCCTCAGCCCCTCCTCTCCACTACCCCCCCGCCGCCCTCAGCCACCCACTACACTGCCCACCCCCGCCACCCCATTGCCCACCCCAGCCACCCTGAAGCCCCTCCCATCCCTCTTCCTCAGCACCCGTACGTCCACCATCATGAGCAAGCTCTTGGCCAGGCCCAATGTGAAGCTATTCAATACAGTAGCCGCGGAGGATCTCATCATTAAGGAGAACCGAGTAGCTGGAGTTGTGACGAATTGGGCATTAGTGTCCATGAATCACGATACACAAAGCTGCATGGACCCTAATGTCATGGAGGCCAAAGTGGTGGTGAGTTCTTGTGGCCATGACAGTCCGTTTGGCGCTACTGGTGTTAAACGGTTGAAGAGCCAGACCAGTAAGGATGCCAACTAAGGTGCTGCGAATTATCACCCGGAAGTCCTTTGTGGAGAAGATACAATCCACTAATTTGCTCCATATGAATGGAAAGGAATGCATACTCTTGTTATTCAAATAAGATTTGGAAAAGGTCAAGTTTGCTAAGGCGTACAATATCATGAGAAGCACAAAAGAAGGATCTAAAATTGCATGCAAAAATGTCAGTAGATGGTAAAAATAGAAGAAGAAAAGTGACTGTTGCCGCCAATCATTCATGGCGACTGCCTATTTTGTGGATCCAATTCAAATCAAGGGAATATTTGATCTACCCCCCAAAACTTGGGTAATCAACCGGCGCGTGATCAGTGGACGTGAGGAATCGACAAGGCCCTCTTGGCCTATTGGAGCCTATAAAAGCAATGGATTTGTGTTCATTAGAGACATTAGTTCAGATACACATTTGTATACGTGCATACAGAGGTCCTCTCTTGGCACTTGTGGCTTCAAGCCTACTGGAGGAGGTCACTCTGTGGTGTGGATACAGAGTGTGGGATTCCCAGTGGAGGGCTGATAGCACTATAGTTGAAGAGAGTGACTTGGTTCCATTCCGCGTATATCTGTGGTACTTTCATGTTCATTTAGAACAAGTCTCTATACACTGTATTGCTCAGTACTACTCTGCATCAGTTGTGATCATTATACGGATTGTACGAGTCTCTTGTATTGAGGTTGTTAGTTCAAAGCACCAGTATTTATAGCATTTCCTTGGCTTACAGTGTAATCATTTGATTGATCTGAGGAATGTTTGGGTTCTCCAAAGATTGTCATTTATCTTAATCCTTACTCTGGGAATCATTGTTATCTGCCTAGTCACAGAAGTGTTAAAGGGTATACTTCCCTAAAGAGAACCTCCCTTGAGTAGGTGACGTAGTGGAAGTGTTTATTCTCTACTTCTAATAAAAGTGGATACCCTAGTACCTCATCTACACAAAGGATCTCTATGTTTGATTGAAAAATGATGCTGACAAGTAGAACATGTAGAAACATAGTTACTAATTTCAACATACATCCTTGGCCAATAATCGGTACTTCTAACTTTTTCAAATGTTCCAGAAAATCCTTCATGACCCACCCATAATGTCTCATGGATTTCCTTCATTACTTGCAACTCAAGACCTCATTTTCCTTGGAATTGTTGTGGATTCTTAACCTTACCCTTAGCAGGTTTCCAAAGATAACCGTCACATAAGAAAAAATTATAAGCTCATTTCCTAATATTGCAAAATCTACTCGTAGTCCAACTAGATAGTGGTTGTAGTGTACTCATATACTTTCCTATGTCTCTCCATTCATCTTCATACTCAAAATCATGAAATTTCTCATATTCGTATATATGTGGAACATAATCAATTAAGGCCACAATATTTATTATATCACTTTCAAGATCATCATCAAATCTAGCTCTTGATAACATATCAACAACTGAATTCAACTTACCTAAAATATGAACTAACTTAGGATTTATGAACTTGACATATGAGATCCATCTAAGCGTGGCTATATTAGGAGATGAACAATTGGCTATCATTCCAATGAGAGGCAAACAATTAGTCTCAACTTTGACATTTGCACCATGAAATATCCTTTGTCCATTTTCAAAGTTGCTTCCATACCCCATAGTTCTCATTTGATTTGTGGATACTTTTGTTGTGTTTCATGTAAAATTTGTGGATACTTTTGTTGTGTTTCATGTAAAATTTTAGCCCCAACCCTAATTGCATATCTATTTCCTTCACTATCATCTTGACTTATGACCCAACCTATACCAGTAGGACTAGTATCAACAGTCAATATAATAGGTTTTTGAATAGAATAGTCTACACGCTTAAGGATGGGAGCTTCAAGCAATAATTTCTTCAATTTATGCATAGCTTTTGTGTGTTTTTTATTCTAAATACATTTTTGTTTTAGTCATAGAGATGATCAACAACATGAGCAAAGTGTGAAATCCAAATAACATAAAAGATGCAAGCACCAAGAAATCTACATACCTCACCCACATTGTTACATGTTTCATAAATCTTGCTAATGGCATCAACTTTTTGTAGGTATGGCTTTCAACCATAATGACCACATTGATGTCCAACAATAAGAACCTTGTTGATACCAAAAATAGATTTTTCTATGGAAAATGTGAGATCTACGTCTTTAAAATTGTTGAAATATTCATTCACAATTAGAGATATGGTCAAGAAGAAATTTATGACATCCAGATGAATCTAAAGTAATGTCCTTTACATGTTCCTCACTCCCTTCAATTGGAATATCATCAGTGAATGGTATGGTTTTATGAGGGATAAAATCATGTAAGAACATATTCATAGCACTCATGTTACATGTGGATTGGTGTAAAAATGATGATCTACTAATGTGATTTTGATGCAAGGAAGCAAGAAATAATCCCCCAAATGAGGATGATTAAGTGTTTTGCATTGATAGATATGTGTGCATATGTCAACATGGGTCTAGTGCTGAGTGCATGATTGCAAAAGGTGTGTGTGTGCTAGGAGATGTGTGGTGAGCATGCATTTAAATGTGTATATTTGCCATTAAGCATGTGGGATCTGGAGCATCACCTTAGATGACTCTGTGTTGCTCTGTGGATTGCAAGCACATGCAGGAGTGAGAAACCCAATCATATGTGATCAGATCCATCTCACCATCACTAGTGCATATGATAGGCTTTGCACATCTTTGGCATTGAACCTTATTCACACATATTGTGAGTGCACAGATGTCAGGAGTTCAGAAGTAGTACTTGACCCACTATATCAGTTAAATGTGGTCATATGAACTTCTATGTTGGATGGATGCATCAGAGCAGGCTGTGGTCATATTTGACTTGTGGAAAAAGGGATTGGTTATTTTGGGTCCATATGTGAGAACTTGTGTGTATTTCTATGGTTCTAAGTCATATGAGGATGTGCGAACAAATCAAGATATATGATGTGATGCAAATACTTATGTGCATACATGTGGAGTGGAGTTTTTTTTGCTGCTTTTTGTTTTTTCTTTTCTTGTTTCATATGCGCAGGTACCTGATGTGATGAGGAGGGAATGGTTAAACAAGGAGGGCTAATCTTCACAATGGAACAATCGTAGATCATACACGGAAGTTGAGGCTGTTTTCATTATGTCAAGGGTGGGATGTTATAGGTCTAGTGGCATGTGCAACAAAGGATGGATGCGATGCAGATACTGGTATTCAAGGCAGTAATCAAGGGGAGATAGCCTCTTTTTGTGATTTGATTATAGGGTGCACAACCAATGTGGAAGTTCGGCGGGGTGGGTGGTGGTCGCCTACCCCTTGACGTGTCAGATGATAGAACAGGAGGGGAGTGCAAATTTGTTGCACACACTCTCCACCCATATACGTATCATATCTGCATTGTCGAGGGGGATATTGATCGAAAAAAAGGGGGGACCTCCTTCTTATTCTTCTTCTTCTTTTGAATCGAGGGGCAAGGGGGGGTTTCTTGGCAGGTGTGCTCGGCAGAATCGGAAGGGAAAAGAGAGATCGGTAAGGAGAAGGAGTTCTTCCTCTTGGGCATGCATGGGTCCTCAGCAGTAGAAGAGGGGAGGTGTCGGTTTTTTCTTGTTCAAAGGACTTCTTCTCAACAGAAAAAAAAAAAAAAGAAGAAGAGAAGTCGTCAATCCCAGTAGTGGCAGACAAAGTGGACTATGGCTGATGCAAGAAACTGAGACAACAAGGGCTTCGATGCTAGGAAGTACAACATCCATTCGGATACTTTCGAAGGCATTCTAATGTTATGTGCTCCATGGAGGAGGAAGCTATTCTTGTGTCGAAGCTGACCTCCATGATAGGATTTGCCGCAACCATTTTCTGAGCGAATTCTGACACGGTTGCTCGTTTGTTAGGGATGGGAATGTCATTGACGTTGGACCATTTCATCTTTGCCAAGCAAGTCGATAGTCAAAGGACAAACAATATGAATGGAATATAGGTATTTTTTCCAGATATGTAGTAGATTACATTGATTCAACTTCTCTTGACTAAGAATCATAGTAAATGGAATTGAGGTATTTCTCACTTGCACCTTGTTCGAGCTTTTAAACTTTTCAAAAAGTTCACTCGAGCTTGGGTCCAATATAATCTCCCTTCTCTCTCTCATATTGTATTTACTATAGACAAAGGAAGGGAAGAGAGTGCACGGAATCCATCGCACAAGTCATTCAGACACAACGCTTGCAAAAATCTCTACAAAAGGGAATGGCAATTCGAGCACGTCTATCAACCAGACTTCTTGTCACTTTATTTACATACAGAACATTGTGATGAATGTGCTTAGGACATTTCAGCTCCTGATTATCCCAAGCCGACTATCTGTTTTTTGTAGAGTGCATATGAGGATCTGCTATGTTAGAATATGCAAGGGTACTGAACCTTTTTAAGGCTCAGTAAGTACAAAAGCTTTGCTTGTTAAGGGGTCCATTTGGTCGCTCAACATGTGTGCACTAAAAGAAGTGGTTATTTACAACACAGTTTGCATGAGCTGCTTGGCTCCCTTCTTGATCAAGGATTAGATCATTTTTTCTTGCTAATGTATGTGGTTTCCATAAGGGATGAGTTTCTCGACATACGAGAATGATGGTTTTCTAGACATTCGATCTCTAAAAAAGGGACCCTCAAATTTAATAATGGTGTGTGTAATACATGACTGGTACTATACTTTACATTGAATTGCAGCAAATATTTATGTGACATGTTCTTGTACTTGTAAGTCAAAGCAAGTGGGTTTGTGCCCCCCGAATCCTGGTCCTTGTGTGAAGCCCATGATCCACACAAAAGAAATTAGTAATGTTAGTGTGCATGCAAGGAGGCAGTTTAATTGACCGCTCTTCACTACTTTGGACCTTAACAACCAAACCTAGATGATGTCAGCTGATTAAAGCTCAAACTGACGTGGTCCAACGATCGGATTCCTCGACCTTAGTGTATCACACGTGTGCCTGAAGTTTTAACTTGGGGCATAACCTGATTTCACGTCTCTTTTGGGTATGTCCAATGTAGATATTTGAGCGCTTTGTTTTCTACCTCAATTGACATACCATCACTATTACTTTGTGAGTATAGATGGGCGTGTGCATGCATGTAAATTGGGTTGTGTATGTGTGTATGAATGCGGAGGAACGGGAATCGGCTACTAGATGGGATTATGAGAGATGTGTAGGTTGGAGGGGGTGAATGTTAGAAGAGAAAAGTGTGTGGAGGTGGCAACAGTGAGTGATAATTGATAGGCTGAATGTAAGCAGAGGGAAGCCAAAGAGTAGATGAGGAGATGATTTAGTGAAAAGAAGAGGAGAATGAAAAAGTGAGGAGGCAAATAAGGACAAGAAGAGACATGAGAAGGTCGATATTAAGGAATGAAAGAAAACAGTAAGTGGGTCGAGTAAGAGAATCGTAGGAGAGTTGTGTGGATTAGAGCGTATAAGAAAAAGAGTTCAAATGATTGGGTGCAGGAGGAAAAGAAGGTGAGTAGGGAGGAAGAATCTCAAGAAGCAATCCGTAAAGTTCGGGTCTCCATTTGCCTATGCATAAGGATTTCCAATCCCTCTCTTCCATGAATATATTCGAGGGTAATTTGTGGATTCCAAGGAATTTTGGGGCGACAAAGTAAGCATTTGTAGGCATCGTTTCCTTGGGCATAGGAACCTTATTCATTTTGGTGATCCTACTTGGGATCGAAAAAGGGAATGCATTGGTGCATGTTCGCAAGCTCAGGATGAGTAAAGGTTTTCCCGAAAATAGAACTCTAATCAATTTAGCTGCAAATAAATAGCTTCCCTGTGGCTTCAAATTCATCCATCAACTCATCATGTGAGCCACAAAATAAGTTTCTCCTTGCGGTAAAGTACACATTTGCACTAAGCCTAAAGGAGTTTTCATTGTGGTTGTATCACGGCTATCAATCGCTAATTGGAATTGGTCATACCCAAAATATAAATCACCCATTGAATATATAGAATGTCCTGAAAATGACTCAGCAAACTCATCTACAATGGGTCTTATTCCTACATTCCTTATGGTAATTTTATTAACGGGTTGGAGATCTCAAATAAAATTTAGTTTCCTATTCATTTTAGGCATAGTGAACCATCTATTTGAGTAAGGTGCAAAAGATGGCTCTAAAAGTCTCATGTTTATCTTCTCCTTAAGGAGTTTCATTAGCTCAAGTAAGTGAGCCTTTGGAACTGGTATAGGGCAAAGACTCCATGGAATATATGGAATAGTAAAGATAATCAGACTCTCTCAAATTTATCTCTCTCTGCTGCAAAAGAAATTCATAATCTCTACCAATTTTCACTTGTTTGATTGTCTCATCTGTGAATGTATGTCCTATGTTTTTCCTATCTGGAATAATTGGATCATTTTTCACACCTATAATTTTTTCATTACTTCGTTGAGATAATGGCTCAGCTATGAGTTTGATTTTTTTGTGTATTGTTTTCTACTTTGTTTCAACTAAGCCATCATGTGTTTGGTTCATTTTTGAGGAATTGTGAACATTGAGATCATACTCTTGGATAAGAGCATACTCATCAGCTGAAGAAAGAAGAATAATGTGAATCAAAATTTTTCTCAAGACATAAGTATAACTCCTCGAGAGTAGAGAAACGATGAGATGTTTCAATCATATGCTCAATGTTCTCACCATGTTCCATGATTCTGTTGGTTTTATAATTTTTTTTGGGTTTTTTGGAGAAAAGACTTGGACAATTGACTCTTATGAAGGAAATATAATCTAGAATGTGGAAAACACATATGTGGCTCCAAACATGAATCGAGGTGCACAATCACTAAAACATGCTCATGACCCTACGTAACAATAGGCTTCTTTCGAATTGACAATAGATTCCTAGAATGATTTACTTCTACTGTCATGACTTGAAGTGATTGCATTCCATTCTTGCACTTAATTCTAGCATAGATAGACCCATCATCCATGGCTTTAGTTTCCATTCGACTCTCAAAAATTAAGGGCCGACCTAAGAGAAATTCATAGGAGCAATTATCTTGAATAAAGAAGTGAAATTCTTTTGTGATTCCTCCTGTGGATATAGGCACACTAGCATAAGCTCCATATAAAGTGCCTACACCATTATGTACATTTCTCATATGCCATCCACAATCTTTATCTATGGGCCATCAAAATTTATCAGAGCTCTCTCGAAATCATATCGATTTTGGAACAATGATAGCGCTCTTATCATTGCTTATTTTAGCATGCATCTCTGATGTACCTATAGGCCAAACTTTTACTTTAAAGTGACTTTTAGAATTGTTTATATGACTTTCATGGTTAGGTTGAATAGTTCCTAAGAAATTTTTATTAACATTTACTTCATCATCATCAAGGTCCTCTTCATCAGATTCATCAAAGTTTAAGGCTTCATTCATAGCTTGATCTTGATCTAGAGAATCTTGCATCTTAGTATCTAGATTAAGCAAAAACCTATTCCTTTTAATTAGTCCAATTAAATTATCATTAAAAATAGGCTTGGCAATAGAGAAAACGTGTTCTAAAGACATAGTCACTTGACTATTAAGCAAAATGTCATCTAAAATCTCCATAGGATCTATTTTTCTCTCAATTTTTGAAATCAATATAGCTTTAGGTTTTCTCTTTGGTTTCTTTTGTTTTTGCTCAGGATCTTGTTTTTATTCACATTCTTGTGTTTGATCTTGAGTTTGTTTTGATTTTTCTTGTTTCTCTAAAGGCTTTGGTTCTGTTTGTTTGGGGTTTGTCTTATTACCTTTTTGTTTCTCCTCTTGTTTTTGTTCATTGGGTTGTAATTCGTGTATTTTATCTTTGAGTTGTGATGTTTCCCCTTGCGCTATGATGGTTTATATTCCCTTTGAGGTCTTTTTTTGAGTCACTCTTCTTTCATTAAGCTCCATTTCATATCTTTTTCATTTTTCTTCTACATTGGATATGTGAGGAATAAGAGATTGATTTTCTATTGGTGACTCCCAAGCCATTATTCTCCTAATCTCATCGTGTGCTCTTACTAAAGCCTCTACAGAAAGGTCAACTTCCTTTGTGGTTTTACTTGATTCTTCTTCTTGTTCATCAAGAGCTTCTAGTTTCACTCCTCTACCTCCTACATTTGTCATGATTATGTTCTCATACTGATTTTTCATTCCTCCCTTATCGTAATTTTCTTGCAAAGGTAGCCTAGATCGATAGTCATCGATTTTCTTCTCTATGTCTATTACTAGTCGTTGCTCTTTAGCAGCTGTTGGCACTCAAGGTCAAGAACAAGGTGCAAGAATGCATCAAAGAAGTAGACACACAAGAAGAGGAAGCATGTAGGGAGCCGCAAGACATATATGTCAAATTTTCAAAAAGAAACCCTTATAAAAATAATGATTTTGAACACTAAAAACCATTGGAAATATCTTTTTACATTTTTATAACTCCATTTTGTTCAAGTTAAGGAGTCCTTGAGCTTGAGGATTATTAGAAGTACCTACATATCGATTTTCGTAATTGTTTGACTCCATTTGAGCCCTCAAATAAGCCCTAGAACCTAATTTTTAACTAGGCCAGACACTAGGTCTAGACAAGGCCAAAGCTAGTGAAAAACTATAAAAAGAGCTAGAGAGTTCATTTTTGAGGTTGGCTTGGTAGAGATTGAAGATTTTGTAATATATTTCTTTTGTAATTGAAATCTTCCATTGTTCTTATCTTTGCTATCTTGCCTTGTGTGCATGTGAGTGTGCGTGCATGTATGTGCTTGTCGCCCACATTTGCTCACCACAATTGTTCATGATCTTCATATCTTCCTCATGTCTCTGCAAATTGAAAAGTAAAGGAGGTGGTGCTCATGCTTGGGCTACACCAAATTTTGGCACTGTTGTTGGGGAGCATTGCGCGAGAACATGTTGTGATCATAAGATTGTAGATTTGCAATGTTGGAAGGTAAAAAGTAGTTATTTCTGTTTTCTTATTTTCTCCTCCATCTTCATCATCATCTTCATCGCCATCTTCTCCCATCTTCATCTTCGTAAAAAATTTTTGTTTTTGAGTGTATATTCCCTACTTTCACCTCATTTTTCATTTGTGGATGTGAGAGAGAGAGAGGGAGAGAGAGAGGGAGAGAGAGAGAGAGAGAACGTGTTTGTGTATGCAAGTTTCTATGATTTCCATGACCCTTTGCATGACACACAAGCCTCGACATTGGATTTCAAAGTTCTTGCCAAAATTCTAAGAAAATTACGATTTTGGAAAAAATTACGACTTTTTGGAAAATTCTTTTTTTTTTTTTAATTTCATGATTCTCTTGTTCTCGTCTAAAATCACTCAAAAAAATCCCGACTTTCTCATGGACTAAAAAAAAATCTGATTTTTTGGCTCTCTAAGTGTGAATAAAATCGTGATTTTTTGGTTCTCTAAGTGTGAAAAAATCATGATTTTTTAGTTATCTAAGTGTGAAGAAATTGGATTTTCTAGTTCTCCAACTGTGAAAAAATCGCAATTTTCTAGTGGTCACACAATATCGTGATTTTTTGTGCTTTCAGTTTCTTGGTGTTTACAAAGTGTTCTAATCTTTTTGAGTGAAGGAGAGGAGAAAGGGGGAAAATGCACCTCTATATGCATAGAAAACATTAGTAAAAACTTGGTATTAGTGGAGTTAGAAAAATCACAACTTTTGAGTTGACTATGATTGGGAGGAAATCGTGAGTCTTTGTAATCTGACTTTTGAGAAAATGGTGAATTTTTGCCATCTAATTTTTAAGAAAATTATGACTTTTTGGAACGTAACTTTTGAGAAAATCATGACTTTCTAGAATCCAATTTTTGAGAAAAAAGCAACTTTTTGGAAGGAAACTTTTGAGAAAGCCTCAGCTTTCTGCAATCCAACTTTTGAGAAGATCACGGACTTTTTGGAAGGAAACTTTTGAGAAAATCACGACTTTTTTTAATCCGATTTTTGAGAAAATCGTGACTTTTTGGAAGGAGAAAAGAGAAAGAAATCACAAATCTTTTGATACTATTTGGGCAAAACATCATGACGTTTTGGCTTTTGTCTTTCACAACATTGCAACTTCCTCTGACTCTCAAAAAAATTTCGATTCTCTGACAAGTTCTATTTGTTTGTTTTGACCCCTCAGAGCCTGATTTGACATAAATTTTTCATCCAAAATCTATTTTTTGAAGTTGATCTTCAAGTGGGATTAAGAAGCCAAGGGGGCTCCAAATAATTTTCAGCAATACAAAGGGGAAAATGGGTCCTTAAAAATGCTTGAATCAAACTGGTTGTCAAATAACTTAGAGTGAAAGCTTGGGCTAACCTTGGAAGTTTTTACAGGTCCATTGAGAGCCATTCAAGGGTGTCAAAGCAAGGTGGCAAGTGAATTGCAAGCTTTGGAATGAATGTTGTGAGCATTCAAGTGTGATCAAGGGAGAAGCAACTTGAGGTTGGAAGCATTCTTAACCCCGTTAGTCAATTCTTAGCTTAGGCTAAATACGACTAGTGATATTGATTAATTTGGGTCATATTAGGATCAATACAAGTACAAGAAACCTAATTACTCAAGTTCAAGCATAAATTAGGATTTAGTTGAGAAAAACTCTAAAGGAAAAGGAATTAAGTGGATCGATCACATCTCAAAATGTGATAAAAATCAAGTATTTATAACGAAGATATTTGTCAGCCAAGATTATACCAAAGAAATCTATAAAATCACAAGTTCCTGATTCAAAACAACATTGCAACACAGACTTACTTGGGAAAATTGGGAATAGTAGACAAAGCTTATGAACCTTAGATCAGGCAGACATCTAGGTTGGGATAGATAAAGCATTAGATCATCAAAAGCTAGTGTCAATCTTACAACTAGGTCACGGGCACAACAACTTAGTGATTATCCCTACATGTTGAGCTTGGAAACAAGTGAGTCAGAAATGTCTTTTAGCATGGAGAGACCCATAGGTAGCTCAGGCACAGCCTATTCATAGACACTAGAAGGTTCCTATAAAACACAATTCGAATATGTTAAAACTAATTGATTAGGTGCATGCATCTCTGAGGATGGTCTGACAAGATCAATTTTCCAACTCAAAAATCCCAATCAACCCTTTGAACTTGAACATTTAGTGGTTAAATTGGAAGAGGGTTCATACATTGATAAGCAAGGAACCATGTATATGGTTATCAAATTACCAAACAGGATAGATGAGTTTGGAAATGTCATTCCGGAGAATGAGATAGGAGACCTAGAGTAAGGGAGACCTAGCACAAGAACCCAAGACTCCTCGAGGCAAATCCATCTTGACCAGAGTGACTACCCAGAGTGGGTTCCCCAAGACAACAAAAGCATAGAACTATTC
The DNA here is from genome assembly GCA_020310875.1 of Ceratopteris richardii. Classification (NCBI taxonomy): domain Eukaryota; kingdom Viridiplantae; phylum Streptophyta; class Polypodiopsida; order Polypodiales; family Pteridaceae; genus Ceratopteris; species Ceratopteris richardii. Next base: position 12,975,493 of record CM035435.1, on the reverse strand, counting down.
TTGAATCTAGAACCGGAGGAAGTGTTTTGGAGATTCAAGCTAGATCAACTTAGCAAATAGGCGGAGTCACCATCTACGAGTTCAAAGATCCTGAGATACTAGGCAAGGTTTTCTATCTAGATAACATGTCGGAGAGAATGTTCTCGGTAATAGGGCATGGCAGGCATGCATGCACTTGGAAGGGTGAATTGATTTTTCCTCCACCATGGTCTAATGTTTCCCATGGCCTCCAAGTTGTGGGATCATCCCAAACTAATGAAACCCAAAGGGAAAGAGCAAGAGAGAGACCTAAGGTAAGCTTTGTACACACTATGGGCAGAGATAGATTAGGACTTGAAAGTGAAAGACGTGAAAGAGAGAGACATAGAGCACGTAGCCATCAAAGAGACGAACATGATTTTCCATTGCCTAGATCCCAAGTGTACCGAAGAACCCTTACACCCTCTCAAGTGGTTAAGACAATGAAAAACTACTTTGATGGGTCAAGAGATCCTTATGATCATGTGTCCGAGTTCAAATAAGTATTAAGACCTCACAGCTTGAGGACTTGTTCACCGAGTTTGAGGCATTTGGTTTGACCTGCAAAGGTATTGCCTTAGCTTGGTTCCAGACCCTAGACAATCGCAACTTGCAAAATATAGGTCAATTGCTAAAAACATTTACCGTAGAATATCCCAAGTGGCATCATGCATAACACATCATCCTTGATCCATAGCTTCAAGCAGACACCCCAAGAAACAATTTGGCTAGCCAGACATAGATTTAAACAATACGCGGAAAGATGTCCCACACTTGAATTACCTACACAAGCAAAACAAGTTTCCTATTTTTAGATGGACTTCTAAGCGGAAACTTAGATCATATGTATATCTGAAGGAGCCAATCACACTATATCAATTCTTGAGAATGTGTATTGACATAGAAGACAATTTGGGTGAGGCGTTAGAATTCTTCAAACTCTATAAGGATTGTGACTATTGTACTAGTCATACTTCTAGACCCTCCACTGCAATAGATGAACTAGCTAAGCAGGTTGCAAGGAAGCTAGCAGTTCAAAATAGACAAACACCAAGGGTCACCTCGTTGAAGCAATGTTATACTTGTAGAGGCAACCACATGGCTAATGTATGCCCAATGCAAAACCACAACATGAGAGAATTGATGCTCCATGTTGCACTATTGAGAGAAAATATAGGAACCATATGGCTCAAGATTGTCCATACAATATGCAAGCTATGAGACAAACTTATATCAACCTAAATATCAACAACAATATTAGGCACCATATAGGCCACAATCGATCCTATGAAACCAATGGCCACCTCCTACCAATGTGATTCTAGTTAAGTATGCAGTAGTAGAGGAGAACCCTAATAGAAAATTGGTGCCAATGACCCCTTTGGTCTCAAAGAATGACCCTCATGCTCAAAGTGATCTTCATGCTCAAAGTGATCCTCATGCTCAAAGTTCTGACTGCACCTATGAAGATAGTCCACAAGCGTATTACACAGAGTCACCTTCTCATAGTGAGACTTATCCGTATCAATATAGGCACTAGCTATGAAACCAAATTGGCAGCAAGAATACTCCAATGTCATGTAATAAGAATCCCAATCCTAGGCCCCAATTGAGACAAATGATACCACAAGCCCCTAGAGGACCATGTTTTAGATGTCAGGGCGACCATATCATTCGTGAATGTCACCACCCACTAGCTCTGGGACAAGGAGAGAACATCACAATACAAGGCTTTTGTTTAGAGTGAAGTAAAGAACATCTCCCAAAAGATTTTCTAAGGAACCCCTCTAGTGAGCCCAAGGTTACACCCATTAATGTGGTAGGTTTAGTGGTGGATTCAAGTTCAAGTAGCATTAACATGGCTCCTATACAAGTAGTCATTAGGGCACAAGTCTTAAAACAGGCTAAATCAACTGAACAATCAGATTCAAGTGAATCAAGAGAGCCTAGTAAGAGAAAAAAAAGAACATGGAAGGATACCAGGGAGAAGGCCAATCATAATTGGGCTAGAATTTTATCCAAACAAGAAGAAATCTTGAGAGAAATAAAAATAAAAATAGTAGACATTGCATCTCAAAACCCCTTGCATGCCAAAAATCCATCCAGTCCTGCCACTCATTGTGAATAAACCGCAATCAGGGTCTATTCTCGTAGATCTAACCCCAGAAGGCTTGGACATGATGTTTAAGGCCTACCACGCTGGACTTCAAGAAGGGCCAATAGTTGCAAACCTGGACAAGAGTTATGCTAGAGCAGATTTAGAGATTAAGTGAACAAAATTTTGCATGAAAATGGGAGAACTAGCTCACGCTATGATTGAGGCCAATCAGTTGTTCAATTAGACAAATTCTATCAAATTGGGTTTGCATTTTTTAGGCTTATTAGAAAGATTAGAGGAGTTGGTAAACAAGTCATAGGTTTCTTTACCTCCATAGGCTTGACCAGTTGTTGAAACAGAAAGTTCACCACCAACAAAATTTTATGTTCTTGATTCCATGGATGTTGGAACACCTCTTTCAATTCAACAGTACTCTCAAGCGTTCTTGTGAGAAATAAAAGAAGAGAAATGGACCAAGGAGAAGTCTAATCCCCCTCCTATTCTTGAAATTGATGATCTTCATGATCAATTTCCCCAAGACATTCCATCTTTTTATGGAGACCAAGCAGAGCAACAAGAAGACAAAAGATTAGATTTGGAATCTAATTCTTTACAAGAGTTGCCACAATTCATGAGCGCATGGGAATTTGAATCTCTTCATATTAGAGCTCCCACAATATTGATAAGAAATGAAGACTTAGTGGTTCTAAGAAACACGAAAGTCATGAAAAACACTAAGGTGCAGTGTCATCTCACCTTAGAAGAGCTACTCAAAGTAAAACTTGAGCTATGGAAACATGTGGCGAATCAAGTTCTAGAACTTGGTTTCAATGCATCAAAACCAGGCTCTAAGTAGAAAGTCCCAAAGATACCTCTAGAAAAAATAAGAGACATGAGTGAAGTTGAAGAAGGTAATATTTATCTTCCAATCACCTACCAAGGTTACACAACCAAAGTTATCTTGGATTCAGGCATTGGTGTTGCAATTCCGACCACCTCCTTGTGGTAAACCATCATTAAGACGAACAAGAATGAAGCTTCAAATGGCTGATGACCATATTGAAAGACCTCAATGATTTCTAGAATGGATAAACTATATGTGACTTTGGCAAAAATAATGTATATGAAATGATCCTAGGAAGGCCCATCCTATGACAACTACAGATAGTACAAGATTGGGGAACCAACTTCTTGTACTCGCAACCTTTAGGGGTCACAACAAAGGTCAATCTGAAGGATTACACCTTCAAAGATGTACCACCCCTGGAATCCTATCTACAAGGTGCAAGAAGATTCAATCTCTATGCATTCTCTAAGTGCATCTGCCCTCTATTGTTGTCCATATTGCACACAAGGTTATAAACGAACAAAGAGATCATATAAGCCCATAATGGGTAGTTGGTACCATCCAACTTATCCTCAACAGCCAACATACGGAATACATCACTGCTTTCAGCCATAGTGTTGGTATCAGTTAAGGCATTTCAAGACAAGGGAGCCGACATAATGAATCAGAGCAAAGAGAAGGGACAAGTAGGCAAAGCAGTCAATGGAGAACTAACAAATATGCCTGTCATTTTTCATGAAGCAATATTTCCCAAATAGTGATCTTAGTCACTTCACACCATTGTAAATACCATTTTTTGTTATTCCTACTCCATTTTGTGCAAGCTGAGGAGTCCCCCAGCTTGAGGAGTATTAGTAGTATTTATGTACCAATTTTCATAATTTTCAGAGCTCGTTTGAGCCTCCAGAATAGCCTAGGAACCTAATTTTTAACTAGGCCGGACACTAGGTCTAAACAGGACCAAACCTAGTCAAAAGCTATAAAAAGAGCTAGAGAGCTTATTTTTGAGGTTAGCTTGTTGTAGATTCGAACTTGTATGAGAAGTGTTTTGCAATAGAAGTTACTCCATTGCTTCTCTCCTTGTTCTTGCCTTGTGTGCATGTGTGTGTGTATGTGTGTGCATGTTTCTGTGCTTCTCACTCACACACTTGAGCCATCACTTGTTCAAGCTCTTCATACCATCCTCATGTCTTCTTGGATTGACATTAAAGGAGGTGCTACTCATCGCTGAGCTACACCAAATTTTGGCACCATTATCGGGGACCGAGCTTTGAGGACGAGTGTGTGATGGTAAGATGTAGAGTAGAGATGTTGGAAGAGTAGGTAAGCATTTCTTTTACTTGTTTTTACCTTCCTATCCCCTTCTACACACCATATCCATTCATCATCATCTTCACCATCATGACCATGTACGTCCATCTCCATTCATTTCCTCATTTCCACTTGATAGCGAGAACGAGAGAGAGCTTGTATGCACACTTGTCTTCAATGTCTTTTTGGAGGGTTCTTGCAGGTACCAGCTTCCATTGCAGCATCAACAGCTCTAGCAGGTGAGAAATTTGACCGTGTAGGTCCCAAGACATTGACCTCTATGGATCACGATTGTTAAAAGCACTTCTGTCAAGTCACTTTTAATCTTGTTTCGGGTTCTTGGGGATGGTTAGGGGTCTGACAGTACAGAGGCCCTTTATTTAATTTTCCCAAATTAAATATTCAACTAAGCAGTAACTATACTTTCAAGGCAACAACTTCCGCTACACAGTTACTATTTTTTCGATTACGGTTACCTTTACATAGTAAACTTATCACGCGAGTTAAGAATCACACAATCACACAGACTTATTAATGTGAATGTAACATTACTGTGTTAATTCTTAATACTGCAATTCAACGAACAGAAAACAGTACTCAGGAATTTGGTAAATCTGCACACGATCTTTTCGGCACGGTCATCCAGATAGACAGTCTGGCGAACCCGTCTCTCCTTGCTGAAGAATCACCGTAATGCCTTTTCATTAATGGGTAAAAGTTACATCTATTAGCTACACCTTTTGGGTGCGTGCGATATATGAAAATTACAATCCAATTCCAGCGACCTAACATTGGCACGCACGGTGGACTCAAACCCAAAAAAGAAAAATACATCTAAAGCTCATCAACTATGCCTTGTATGTATAGTGTTCTGGCTGATTTAAATGTTTTGGTGATCTTTTGTTTCAGGAAATCCAGCATAATCTTCAATGTGTCTGGCTCAACCAGTTGTGTGTCTATTCTGACTGAACTTGCCGCAATAATTTGACTCATCAGTTCATCGGTCTGCGTCTCCGAAAAAATGCTTCTTGTAAATAAAATTCATTATCTAATGCAGCATCTCTCTGCTGCTTCGTATCCGCAATTTGGGCATCAATTCACGACAATCTTTCTGCTTGAGCACCTAGCTGCTTTTCTCTGTGTTCTAGCTCCTGAGCTTGATATTGGATGGTTTTGTAATACGCATCCCTTTCTTTCATGATTCCTACTAATTCTTTCTTAAGGTGAACTATCAGACCCGTTTGTGCTTCCAAGTCACAATTCTTCTGGAAAAGATCGGCGGATACGGTCTTTAATTCTTCAGTAGTCTGCATGGCCAAGTTAGCCATTTCTTGTCCTTTTTGGGTCACTAGCTCAAGATCCGCACGTGTTTCTTCTAATAGATTGCCGAGAGCAATCCGAGCATCATCTTTGTCTTGCACCAATTGATTTAACTGCTTTATTTCTTCATCGTGAGTGGCTAAAAGAACATTCTTTTCATTTAACTCAGCAAGTGCTGCATCGCGTTGGGCAATCAGGTTGTCTTGCTTTGCTATCCGTGCTTGGCATTGCTGAAGCTGAACCTGCAGAGCATGGTTCTCTGCTTTGACTGCATTGGCTTCTTCCTATAATGGTGCAATATCTGCTTCTAGCAAATTGACTTTTCCTTGCAATTCCTGCTGGATATTCTCGGTTGCCAGCTTCATTTGAAGAGGTAATTGCTGAGAAAACTGGATCAGGAGGCGACCCATAGATTCCAATTCATTAAACATAATAGTCGTAGGAGGAAGAGCAGGAAGTGGTTGGGATGAAGAGGCTGAGAACAGTTGAGGGGAGGGTGGTGGAGAGTAGTCGGGAGAAGAGGATGGAGGAGTAGGTGCATCAGGAATTACATTGGCGATTGCACTAGTACGTACTGCAACGGGCTCAATCAGGTTAGTTGGTGGAGGAAGGGGGATAAGAGTATTCGGCATCAGGATTATGCTGATTGTATTTTGATTTGTCACCTCAGCCTTTGCGATCACTGCCTCAACATTGGCAATTACTTCCATTATGAGTTCAGCGACGATCTCCTTCAGAGTTTCCTCATCCTGCTGATGAGAGTCTGCCCGAGAAGAGACTTCTTCGGATTCTTCCATGTGTACACCATGTTCCTGATAGTTGAGTGGAGAAGAGGGAATGGATGATTCGACATGAAGAGATGTGGCAGTGTCATGGAAGACTTCAGTTTCGTGACCGGCAGTGGATCCCTGCACCTGACTTTCAGAGGGGCTAACACATCTGCGTTTTCGACGAAATAGTTGAAGCAGATCTTCATCGTCATCATCCTCGTCCTCAAGCATTTGAGTAGATTCTTCATGCAACAAGAAGGGAGCGGTTGGAGGAGGTTGCGCGGCTTGGAGCACCAAAAGGGGAAAGTGAGGATATGGGGTAAACAGGAACGAGGAAGGTCACTCTTAGCGATTTGCTTGGTAACCGTCATGCAGTCACGGTGAATATGCCGGAAAAAGAATGATGTGAAATTTACAGGCTCACAGGACGCAATATCTATCATCGAATAGAATGGTCGAGAAATACCATATGGGCGTTTCTGTAAATTCAGGGTGGCTACCAAAAATTGCAGATTTGTACGATCTGGTTCAGGTCTGCACAGAATGGCATACTCATTAGATGAGTGCCGGGGGATCAATTCTTTTATGGTGGCCACGGAAAGAAGTGGACCATTCTCCAATCCTTCCCGAGGGAGTCAAAAAGCTTCAGCAAATGTAGCTAAAGTAATGAGTACACGAGATGGTAAACAAGCAATGGGCCAACACTGCTCTGTAACAGGTGTGGCGGTGATAATAGAAATGATCTGCGCATGGAATGGGTGACACTCCACTGAATGCCAAGGCAATTCAGCGAAGGCCAACAGACCACGAGTGCGCAAATAATCACTCACTTCTGGAGTGAGGCCTGCAAAAAAGGTTGCGACATTCATGAGTGCTTCCATGGCACACAAGTAAACATGAGATCACAGAATATAAAGAATGCACAATCACTCAAACACAATAGCGATTATCAATGGAAAGAACAAGATTAAGTAAGAGCATGGACAACATTAGGCAGCAAAAACCCTAATCATCGTGTAGTAGTGGAGAGATATCCTTCATGATTACGGCATGCATGCATGATTAGAAACAATAACAAAGGGCGGCGATTAATCATATTTAGATACCAAAATGGGAAGATTACGGTCAGTGGTCAACCGAAATACGGGGATAAAAAGAAAAACAAGTGACACTCGAAAAAGACTAAGTACACATCATAGGTTATCAGACAGCTGGTGATATGGGCGAAGCTTAGACCCATTAATCACTTTGGGCAGGAGAACACCTGTTAAGGTCGCCAACAGAAAAGTTGCTAGTCCCAGTTGTTTAGCAATCCGGTATGGACCGAACCACCGTAATTTAAATTTTTCGGCAGATCTGTTGGCTGTAGCATTATAGAATAAAACAAGTTGGCCAACCGTAAAGACCGAGGTTTTGAGGAAACGATCATGAGTACGGGCTTGACGAAGCTGAACTTCTTGAAGAATCAAGAAACTTTCCCAGCATTGTTCATCCAATGAGCAGAGCCTATCCAACTGAAATGGAAAAGATTCTTCCGGCAGCAATTTCTGAGATAAAGCAACGCGCAGATTCGGTACCACTACTTCCATTGGCACAATAGCTTCCAATCCATAAGCAAGTTTAAATGGAGTTGTTCTGGTTGCCACTTTGTACGTGGTCCGGTATGCCCATAATACGGCAGGTAAGAGTTGATCCCAATGTTTCACACATTCCAAGATCAATTTGTGAAGCATATTCAACAGAATCTTATTGGTACTTTCAGCCAGACCATTAGCACGTGGATAGTACGGTGAGCTGAATCTATGCATAATCTAAAAAGTCTGAGTCAGTACTTGCATTATGTTGTTTGCAAAAATGTGTTCCTTGGTTCGTCACTATTTCCAGAGGTAATCCATATCGATGGAAGACATCCTTCATCAAACATTTGGCCACCGAAACAGTTGTGGTAGAACGTAAAGACCAAGCTTCTGCCCATCTAGTGGCATAATTTGTACAAGTCAATATGTATCGATTGTTGGTGAGGGTCACTGGTGGTGTTATTGGGCCAATAAAATCTAGAACCCACTTCTGAAAGGGTTCCAAAGGTAAGACAGGTTGAAGGGGAAAGAAGTGTCACTGTAAGGGTTGTCCAGATCATTGATAGACATCACACTGCTGCATAAAATGAACCACATCCCTGTACATTGTAGGCCACCATAGCCCACTTTGCAGAATTTTTCGGTGAGTAAGATCATCTGTGAAGTGTCCTCCAGTAGGTAATGAGTGAGCCATAGCAATAACTGATGCCGATTCATGTGGAGGAATACATCTGAGTAGGACTCCAGTATGATCTATGTAATACAGTGGACCCACAATCAACCAGAATCGTCGACTATAGACTGTAATTTTTCGGCATAGAGTAATGGGAGCATTAGGAGGGAGACAACCGTCAGTGAGAAAATTCATTAACGTATCATAGTATGTAGGAGCCACAGGAAGTTCTGTAGATTCTTCAGGAGTTGTCTCGGTGACTTAAATCGCCGGTGTAGTGTCATCAACATCTATCAGAGACTCACCGGAATCCAGTCGAGATAGAAAATCAACCAAGACATGTGCACTGTCGGGTCGATGATTAACTTCATAATCGAACTCCTGTAATAGTAAAACCCATCTTGCCAATCTACCACCTAAATGCTACTGCCGAACCAAGTACACCAGTGCCGCATGATCCACATGGAAAGTAAATTTATGGCCCAACAAGTAATGCCGAAATTTCTTAACAGAGTATACCAAACCAACACATTCTCGTTCTATCACATAGTAATTTCTCTCCGTAGAAGCTAATTGGCGGCTCGCATAGTACATTGTGTACTTGAGCCACGAAGACTCAAGGACTTGTACCAATGAGACTATACCTCAATTGCCATACAAGTGCATATAGTGGGATCTTTATCACACATTTAAATGTCAATCCTAAGGAGCGACTAACCAAGTGTATGAAGACGTGTGCACACGTGATAGAAAATGAAGTGGTTTAGCTAATCACGCATGAGAAAAGACTACTACCTCTCACACCTACTGAAATACTGAAAGTGTTGCCGCAAGCCTCTTTTCAGTAGTTTTGGTATTTTGAGGTTTTCTCCCAGCCCAGAACTCCGAATATAGGCAATAGGGGTACTCGTTTCGAAGCTCTCGACGAGACGCATCCAATGGTGTTGGCTTCACTCAATTCTGACCACTCTGCTTCAAGTTATGGCAGAAACAGTGAATTACGAGAGTCACAAACACCCGCGCCACAGCTTCTCCTAGCTTACGCACGCACTACAGCAGCTCAAGACAAAGGGGAAGGGGTAGACAACAGTCCTACACATGCATTTCAAGCATCACACACACATACAAGAGCAAAATGAAGATCAAAATCAGCAAGAAAGAGGCAAACTCGAAAATTCAGAAGTGCTACAAAGAGTCACTTTTGACTTATATACTAGTGCCCTAAGTTTGGTCCTTTCACACAAGAGACCGGCACTTTATTCACTAAAAGATTAATTTCCTACTATTGTACATGGGTAAATCACTAATCTTCTGTGGGGATGCATCTAGAGGACTCCTCTAGTGCATTTACAACGGAAAATATATACAAAAGTGGTTATGATACAAAAGTTGCGTGTCCAAATCGGAAAAATTTTGGGGCCCGTCTTTTTCTCTGCTTTGTGCGCTCTTTTAGCTCTGCAACACTCTCCCCCTCTTCGTCTCTGTCGTCCCTTGACAGACTTTGCTTCGCGAACGCATCCCGTGGTTAGTGTTGCCTGATTCTTGATCTTGCATTACGTTTTAGAGGCGCTCAGCTTTTCTCCGCACGCTCCCCTTGGTCAGTATTGTCTGCAGTTAAATAGACATGCAGATTCGATGGCCTTCTTGATTCAAGCTCTACAACTCAAGAGCCTGATGCAGTTGTCTTGCCTGTTGACTTGGGTTGCCACGCACGCCACCAGTGACTAGGAATGTGCTGTTCTTAGTCACCCTCTTAAACTTTTCAGCCTCTACCCCTTTGTAACTTTTGGTCCTCTGATTTGTCCTGGTTGCACACATCTGACCCTGTTGTATTGCTTTGAGGCTGTTTACTTCTTTTCCACCGTGCATGACCTGGATGATTTCTCTTTTTGCCTGATGCGTGCCCCTGCAGGGCTCTGTGCAGAGATGGGTAATGCGCCCCTGCAGGGCTTCCTGCAGAGATGTGTATTTATTGCACTGTCTTAGACTTTGATTTTCTTCTTCTTTTCTTTTTGCTTGATTGTCCCTCTTCACGTCCCTCCTCCTGAACTCTGTCGTCCTCGACAGGCTTTCTGAGGCGACGTGTGTATGTTTGAATGGCGGTTTGCTCTCGTTGGTTCAGCAGATTTGCATGACATAACATGAATTCCTTCCATTGCTTTGACTTTACTCCGTCTTCTGGCGCCTGTCTGTGATCGGCAAAGAAACTTGTTTCGTAGGCCACCAGCCTTGCATTCAAATTGGAAGTCATTTTCACGAAAATTTCTGAATCCATTTCAAAGAAGCTGGTAAAGAATGCTTCTTCGAAAGTTTGCATATATGTCGATGGCAAAAACATAAGACGAGAATAATACGCCATAATTGTGAGTCGGCTCGGAATGGTTGATAAATCAAAAATAAGAGCCTCAGACCCTTGCGTAATGCCGATGAAATTCAAAAATGTATATTTAGCATGCTGAAACACCTTCAACACTGTAATGAGCATGCTAAATATTTTGTTGGTCATCTTGACGGCTAAGTCCGGAACTGTGGCATACCTTGCAATCCAAAATTCCATTGTCTTCACCATATATTCTTCTGTAGGTAAGTAATTATGTGGCGGACTAGGTAGTAACGGATAGTTAAGCCACTGATTATTGATATTGCCTTGACGCTGTCCTTCCCAAAATTGCGTCCAAGAGCGTCTGCGGGGTACAGGACAAAAAGATGGATTTACCTGAAGTGCATATGGTGATGCTTCCCACTGTACCCACAATGTCGGATTCTTCTCCAAAATTTTTCTTCGCCATATCGGATCCGCCTTCTCAAATTCCTCTTGAGTAAAATTGAAAGTGTCATGCTGGAATTGAAGGTTGTGATCCGGATCTTTGTTCGTTGCAGACTTTATATACATCCGCGTTTGTTCTTTAAGTAGACCATATGGTACATTGAATGGCTTCAAAATTTGATCTAATTGTTTGTTTTCTATTCGAGCTTCTTTCATTATCTGTATAATTTGATCTTCAAAATCAGCAGTGAGCTGGGACACCAGTAGTGCCCTTTCTGGTCTACTCAGTTCTGCAATTTCTCGTGTGTTAGGTTCGAATGGAACCTCCTTTTCCGCCCTTATTGGTGAATGATACAAGGGGGGAGAGAGAGGATGTACCTCTTCCTCCACAGTAGCCGTGGTCTCTGGTGGAACTACTGGTGTCCCCTGCTTTCCTGTTAGTTCTATCTGCTCCTGAAGCCGTTTGATGAGTTCCTCTTTATTCTTGAGTTCTTCTTCGATGTTTGTAATCTTTTCTTGATGTTTGATTAATTCCTGTGCAACTATGTTCATGTGATCTGTGTCTTCTTTGCACTGTCGGAAATAATCTTTCTCTGCTTTTTTCCATTTCTTGCGTAGAGCTGCCGTGTCATTCATATATCTTTGTTCCCATTCTGCAATTGTCTCTTGCTCCTGTTTGAGCTGATCTGCCATCTTGGTCAACTTTTCTTCCATGTCTTTTATATCCTCGTTTGATTTGTCAGTATCTGTTGGTGGTTGATCACTGAGGAGAGCTGTCATGAGCTCCTTGTTCCTGTCCCTTAAGTGGTCTGCTTCTTCCATGCTCACCTTGAGCTGTGATTCGAGTATCTTGCTACGAGCATGGATCCTTGTTTTCTCTTTTTCGGTCATGTCTAGTTTCTTCGTGAGCTCCAAAACTTGCTCTTTTAGTTTGGCATTTTCCGTTTCTAATATTCTGTACTGTGTTTTGGTCGTTTTTATTTCCTCGTGTTTCTTCAAAACTTGAGCTTCTGCTTTGGATAATTTCTTAGCCAGATTCATACCTTCTTTTTGAAGCTCCTGCTTTTCGAGCATGGCTTGGTCGTAATCTTCATCAGCATCAAGCATCAATTGTTGAGTGTCTAGTGCAGTGCGAATCATATCCTACACCACAGGCTTGAGCTGAGCTATATCAACATTCAGCCATGTCTTTGGTATGTCTGGGGTTTCTCCTGTATGTACATCTTGTCCCTTCGCAACGTGGATCATTTCATTATGTGGTTGTCGGACCTGTAGTTGTACTTGAAATTCTGCGTCATCTTCCACCACCTTACGAACCTTCGTGGCACTCCCTTGAAATGTGACATCCATTGGGGACGGTTCTGCCACAACCCTTAGTGGGGTGAAGGGTTCTTCGTCTTCTTGTCCTTCTTCCTGAGGCTTATCCTCTGATATCATTAAATGCTCCTCCTCATCAGATTTGCCCTCCTTGTTGTGGGTGGTGGAGGCATCTTTCGGTTGAATGGGGTGTTGTCCTTCTTCTTCTGCCTGCTTTTTGGTGGTACTTTGGTCTACCAGTGGTGATTGAGCGTTTTCCTTGTGGCCTGCTTGGTCTTCGCCATAGTCTACTTCATTTAATTCGGCCCACTGGCCATCATCCTTCGATTCACTTTGAATATCTACATCCAATAATGATGTATTTTGCTTCTCTTGGTCGTCGGATCCAGAACTAGAGTTGTCTAGCCCAATTTCTCGATATCTATGTACCTTAGTAAGTTTGCCTTTTGGTTCCTTAGCTTTTGCGGACTGTTGATAATGATGTCCCTGCACTGGCAGATTAATTTGTCCTTCTGTATATTTGTGAGTCTCCTCCAGTGCTTGATTTAATTCTTCTTCCGTGATCTTTTTATTCCCTTGAGGGGTGGTTGTAGGAAGTACATGTACTCTCTTTGTTTCTGGTACTTCCTCTTCTGTTTGTTGGACTTCTCGAGGTCGTTTTGTGCCTCTCATTGTGCCTCTCATTTGGGGTCGCGAGCTTGTTTCTGCTTCTTCTACTTGCTTGCTTCCTTTCTTTTGTTTCGGTACAGTAGCTGCTTTGACAAATTGAGCCAACTCCATTGAAGATGGCATTTCCTGTAAGAACTCGCGCATGCCCAATGCGTGGTAAATCATAATTGTTAGGGCAGTGGTTCCATTGAGGAATTTCTTATTTTCCCATTTCTTCTTCGCCTCGAACAATCTTTCTTGCACATAGGGTGTAAGGTTTACCTGGTTGTCGATCTGTTTTATGGCATGAGACAATAATTGCACAATGATCTTTTGAGGGGCCGTGTATCTATTCATACTCGGAAAGCAAAAGTGTTGGTGAATCAATCTAACTTCTTCTTCGATGTCCACCCTATTGATGTCGACGAAAGTTCTTGTTTTGGCTCCACGACTCTCTTCCTTGACCGTGTTGACACCATCCTTTTCCCATCCAAATGCTTCTTTGATTAAGTCGTGGGAAAATTGAATGACCACCCATTCTCCATTCTTATCCATCACATTGGCTTCTGGTACCAATGGATCATGTAGTGCTGGTCGTAGAGTGTTCATGACTTGTGTACAGCGTTGGAAATCCAGTTTATAGATAGGTAGCTCAAAATATTTATGAATTCCTGCTTTTTTCATGATATCGATTGTGGATGGCAGGCCATGTAAAACTTTGAAGTCCTGGGACATGATCGGAAAGTGATGCTCTGTGTCCATGATCTTTATGTTGGCCAAGAAAAGATATTCCTCAACTGGCTGCTCATCTCTGAACCAATGGCCTTTTGCTTTCGTAAGACATTGGGGAGGAAATTCTTGGACCTCCTCTTGTATTGTAGCTTCAGAGTCTTCAGAAGCCATCTGCACTTACAAGGAAAAGTGCATTAGCTTGAAAGGCTTCCATGAGACCATACAGTGTATTGTTGTGATTATGGTAGCTCGTCACTCCGTTCCCCATTATTGCAAGAGTGAGATTTCTTACCGCCTCTTTTTATATTTTTTTCTGAAAGAAGACAATCATTAGTATAGCCGAAGCATAGTTTATGTACATAGTATGTCCATTCCTATCAGTTTAAAGCTAAGATCTAGTCTCACTTGGAGATCGTGCACCACTAGTTTGATAATGTACATCCTGTGCCGAATGCTTGGCCTTGTATTGCGGCCCTATCATGCTTACTTGAGGTGCATCAGACACTACATGAGTGCAATCGGGTGTTTTATCTCCTCGATCATCCGCTCCTCGTGGTAGCTTTGGTTTCCAGATTCATTTTGAGAACACTGAGAGAGGTCGCTGGGTTTTCTCGATTCGTGCAGCTGCTCGTGTTCCATTTGCTTTATCCATTGTCCGAGTGAATTTGGCATTGCTTTGCGATTTTCTCTGATGATTCTTATGTGTTGATGATTTTTGCCTTGTCTGATGTGGTATTTCCTCCTTTGTCCGTACATTATGTTTAGCTGCTTGTATGACCTTTTTGGGAATCCATATCTGATGTCGAGATCTTTGAGCTTCAAGCAAAGGCTTGGCAATCCATACTTGCATTGGTTCTTTTCGTCTGTAGTTCTTTGTAGCGGGTTTGGTGATGCCTGTTTCCTTCTTCAGAGCGCTTGTGGACGTTTCTTGACTCTGTATTTGATCCTTGCGTACCCACATATATTTGGGTGGTTCTCGATTCGAGTATCTGCTTATTGGTTTCCAATAGTACGATCTTTGGATGTTTTGAGCCTGTTTAGGAGAGCGCGTCTCCTCATTGGTTGGCTTATCCACAATTGCATTGGATAACTTCGACTCTATAGTGGATGTCGCTAAGATTGAAGTTTTAGTTTCTATGCATTTGCTTCCTGAGTGGTGAGCATAGTTGATACTTTCTTCTGTCGTTTTTTGAACTTCCTCCGATCTTGGTGTTGACATGGTTTGGATACATGGTTTCTCTTCAAGTAAGCTGAAAATCTCTTTATGCCCTATCGTGGCTGAAATATATCCTTGAGCTAGATGGATACACGCTTCTGTCTCAATGATCCAGTCGTGTCCTAGAATGAAGTCTTCTATCAAGTCGTCATCCTCACATACTAGGACCCTTTGTTCCATGGAGGAATTTCCTAGGTGGAGGGATACCTTCGTGGTTCCAATGCATTCTATGGTGTGACCTCCAATTCCTATTAATTGGGCTTTTGTGGGATTCAATTCTAATTGCAGCTCGTCTGCTATTCTCTTTCGCATGCAGCTAAGGCCTGCTCCTGAGTCTATCAATGCATCTATCAATTTGTACTCTGTCTTGCCAATCCCTAGGTTTAGGTAAGGTTGCGTTTTACACATACCCGTTGAATCCTGATTTTTGACCTGATAGTTTGCCATAGGGATGGGCTCTTCTCCTTGGAGATAGCGTTCATCTCTTTGCCTGATCCACTCTTTCCGTTTCCTAATGCGTTCTAGTGCTTCCTGTCGGGCTTCCTCTCGAATTCGTTCTTCTTCCTTTTTCCTATTTTGAGCTCCTAACAGTCGCGCTAGCATTTGATCAGTCAAGGGCTCCGTGAATCGTCTTACTCTGCATCCACTGATGTAGTTGGGAAGAATGTCTCCGTCTAGAGTAGCGAGATTGACTGCACCACTAGTAGAGATTCGATTTATAATCAAAGGTCCATATCCGCGTTTTTGTAGCTTCTTTGCATGTTGTTTTAGGGTGTATACTAGGACTAAGTCGCCTTCTTTTAGTCCCTTGTCTTTTATATGTGAATCATAATATGCCTTTTGTCTCCGTTTAGCGGCATAAATGCCTGCTACAGCTTGCAATCTAGTCTCGTGCAACTTTTCAATTTGATCTAGTTGCTGGGACAATTCATGACCGTTCCACTCATATTGCTGGGCCACTTTCAATGTAGGTACCAAGAAGTCAATTGGCAAAATTGCATTCTGCCCATACACTAGATTGAAAGGTGTGGTTCCAATGGCCGTTTTATATGCCACTCGGAAGGCCCAAATTGCGTGATGCAATTGTTTGTCCCAATCTGACCTTCCATTATTGACAATCTTTGTCAATACAATGCATAGTACCTTGTTGGAACTCTCAGCTTGTCCGTTAGCTTGAGGATGGTATGGGGCTGATTTTTTATGAATCACTAGAAAGTCATTCATTAGCGACTCAATGACTTCGTTTAGGAAATGCGTTCCTCGATCACTCACTATCTCAATTGGTAGTCCAAAGCGTGTGAAGATGTGCTCAAAGAGAAATTTTGCTGTAGTTTGAGCATCATTCTTTCTAGTGGCTTTTGCTTCTACCCACTTGGTTAAGTAGTCGGTGGCTACTATGATGTATTCCGCATGTGATCCTTTAGCCGGTGGATTGATAGGTCCTATGAAATCAATACCCCACTTGGTAAATGCTCTTGCACAAACCATGGGTCTTAAAGGCATGTCGTCTCTTCGAATGGGATATTTCGCTCTCTGGCATGTTTCGCAGCTTCTCACATATGTCTCCGCATCCATATGTAGAGTTGGCCACCACAAACCTGCAAAGAGAATCATCTTGACCGTTCTGTCTGCTGAAAAATGTCCTCCCGCAGCTCCTGCGTGTGCCATTTCTAATATGGGAAGATATTCTCCTTCATGCACGCACAGTCTGAGTTGATTGTCTTTTCCTCTTCTAAACAATTGTTTTCCCATTATCACATAATCCTTGCTCATTTCTTCTAGGGATCGCTTTCTTGCTAAACTAGCTCCTATTTCGTGCTCTTTCGTTTTGAGGAATTGTACTAATGTTTTACTCCAATTAGGCGCTATGGTCGAAAAAGGTAAGGACACGTGATCCTCCGGGATAGTTTCTCGGCATTCCACACAATTATTTACATAATCGTGAACATCTTTTGGCATGTCAGGCCAATAGACGCCTAACCTTTTTAATTCTCAAATAGTTCCATGCATCCCTTGATGGGTTTTCCACTTGTTTACGTGTGCCTGCTGGATTAGTTGCTTCTGTTCGTCCTCCTCAACACATCTTAATAAGACACCATTGGGTTCCTTATAATACATGCTTCCAGCAACAATGTGTAAATTTCGTGTTTGGAGAATCTCTTTTGTGCTATCCTTATTTATTGGGTGTTGAGGGCCATGAGTGAGTATAGGAATTAGTCGTTCCGCCCACTTTGGACATACTTCAAGATTAAACAAATACGTATCTGGTAAATCATCCGGTACTCCGCTAGGTGGTTCTCCATGCGTTAGCCTTGAAAGGTGATCTGCTCTTACATGTGTGTTTCCTTTTTTGACTATTACCTCAAAGTCGAACTCCATTAATAACAAGAACCATCGTACCAATCTTCCCGTGTTGCAAGGCTTATTGACTAAATACAACAAAGCCTGATGGTCAATGAAGAACTTGAATTTGTTGGCTAAGAGGTAGTGTCTAAACTTCTTCACTGCATAAACCATTCCTAAGCCTTCCCTTTCAGTAGTCGTATAATTTCTTTCTGCTTGGTTTAATTGTCTACTCGCATAAGCGATTGGATGGTCAAGCTTCCCTTCGTCAGCCGGTTGAGCTAGGATACATCCAATGGCATAGTTCGAAGCATCCACGTGAATATGAAAAGGCTTGCTCCAGTTGGGTGATTTTAGAATTGGGGCTGTACTCAGCCGCTTCTTAAGCTCGTTGAAGGCCTTCTCACACTCGTCTGTCCAAGTGAACTGAGTCAATAGACCATATAAAGGCTTAGCTATTATGGCATACATGTGAGTAAACCTACGGTAATATCCACAGTGTCCCATAAAGGCTTGTACTTCCTTTGCATTCCTGGGTCTTGGTAGCTCTAAGATAACTTTAATCTTTTCTTCGTCCGTGGATATTCCATTCTTTGAAACGATGTGTCCTAGGATTTTTCCTTGTCGCACCATGAAGACACATTTCTCAGGGTTCAAACAAACTCTATACTGTCTACATTTATTGAATATTTTTCTCAGTTCCGGTATATGGTCTGGGCGTTGATTTGAGTATGTACACAGATCATCTACGTATACTTCCATACTTTTTCTCAGAAATTCTTTGAATACATGACACATCAGTCGTTGGAAGGTGGTTGGCGCATTAGTGAGCCCGAAAGGCATTACTCTAAATGCATAGATTCCCCATTCAGTCGCGAATGCGGTTTTATGCTGGTCCTCAGTTGCAATAGCTACTTGGTTGTAACCAGAGAATCCATCCAAGAAGCTATAGACCTCCTTGCTGGCAACTCTTTCCAAAAGATGGTCTGTGATGGGTAAAGGGAAACTATCACGTATAGTTGCTGCATTTACTTTTTTCAAGTTGATACACACCCTTAGTTTTTCGTTTTTCTTGGGCACTACTACTAGCGGCGATACCCATTCTGTGTGTTCAATCTCATAAATGAATCCTGCCGCTAGTAATTTGTCAATTTCTTCCTTTATTTTTGCTGCGTAAACTTCATTATACGTATAAGGGCGTTGTTTAGAAGGTTTTGCATCTGATGTCATAGGGATTCGATGAGCGCATATGCTGGGTTCTACACCCTTGAGGTCTTTGTACGTCCAAGCAAACATGTCTCGATATTCTCGGATGAGTCGTATGAGATCCTCTTCCGATACGTCTTTCCCAATATACGTGCACCTCTCTTCTCCGTCTTCTGTCGTTACAACAACTTTCTTGGTTTGTTCCTTGTTGTCATAGGCTTCTCCATCCCGGGCCTCTCGTTTAGGCATTTGAGTGGCTATCTTTCTTTCTTCCACTTCGTATCTTTTAAAATGTTCTGGAACTTCAAAATGGTCTGGTTCCGGTTCCACTTTACTCGTGTCCTCTCTATGCTCGTGTGTTATTGGGATGGTTTTGATTGCTAAGACTTTTGTTGGTCTTTCTTTTGATTTCTTTTGCATGGTTTCTAAATATTGTTCCTCAGAGTCAAACTCTGGTTCCATTTCTATGCTTTCATACTCTTCTTTGCTTCCTCTTCTATCGATCGATAGTTAGGGTGCCCTATTGGCCACATTTGTTTTTTACACTCCTCCTTCTTTGCTTCTTTGCACATCCACAACTGGGCATCCTCGTGCATCCAAGATTGGTCACTTGATCCAGCACTGTGAATGGATAGGTCATCTTCTTCTTTGTGGACTGGATTCCATTGTAATGGATAGACATCCCGATAAGCGAATGTGTGCAAATTTATCTTGGTAGTGTTCCCTTGATGTTGGAGATATAATGAATCTCTGCCCCAATCTTGTACGACTCGCATCTGTCTCATGAATGGTCGTCCTAATATCATCTCATAATTGTTTGCTTTTTCGAACTTACATATGGCCAGTGTGTGTTCAAATTCCACTCCACACGTGGTTAACTTAATTCCTTCCAATATTCCTAGGGGTCTCTCCACATGACCGTCTGCTAACTGGAGTTTCATGCGAGTGGGTCGTAAGGCTGGTTTTTCCCCACTTTTCCCAAATCTCCTCCGTTGCAATTCCTACCCCAGCTCCCGTGTCTAAGATAGCTTTGGTCATGTACCCATTGTAGATGACAGGTAAACAGGTATTCCCTTCATCTCCTTCACTGAACTCTCCTACTTTATCGACTGGAACCTGTATTGTGGACTTATTTCCCAGTTCCTTTTCTTTTGATCCTCCATTCTTTGGCAGTGGTTTCAATTGCTCTGCCATTTGCTTCCACAACTGGGGTTTAAGTCGAAGCAAATCTTCCACCGTTAATTGGCATTGTACTTTCGTTTTCTTTAACTCTGTTAAGTTATGCGAACTCTCCTTTCCTTTTCCTGTTCCTTTTCCATGCACCGTGGGTGCTCGTATCACCACTGAGTCTCTTTCATATTCTCCCATATAGTTAGGCAATGTTGAAATGCTTATGGTCTCCTCTCTACCTCTATCGAGTCTTGAGATCTCCTCGTAGACCTCCTCGAGGTTAGGATGGGGTTGACAGTCTTCCACATCTATTTCATCAAATGGTGGTGGATCGACTCCATTCTTCTTCCATTGTTCTTCTCTGATTCTATCCCACAAGTCCTTGGGCCATTCTGCTTCTAAGTCTGGTATGGCTGACACAAGGCCATCTGGTGCTGTCTCTTGTTCACCTTGGGAATCTTCTTTTCTCAATTCTTTATCCTTTGGTTTGATGTATTCTTCATAAGGTTCCTGTGCAATCCTTGTCTCTGGTAGAGTTGGGATAGTCTTTTCTAGGGTTGTTTGTGCTACTTCTATGAGTTTTCTGCATATAGCTAGTCTTTCCTTTTCTAATTCCCCTCTAGGGTAGATTTTTTCATGTTGCTCTATGTTCGGTCCCATTTTGATTCTAGCTTGGTACGCTTTTAGCCACATATCCAAGTCGTCTGCCCTTGGGTCTGCTAGAATTGATCCGGGCTTCTCCCTATCTGAGCTAGGTTCGATTAGCTCAGGAGTTTCCTTAGACTTCCCTTGTTCTTTGTGTTTACTTGATTTTGCAATTTGCTTTTTACTGTTTGTGCTCTTGTTCTTTGCCCATTTATCCTTGAGTTTCTCTCGTCTTTCTTTCCATTTCTGAGCTTTTGTGTTGCGGGAATTTTCACATGGGTCCTCGGAATCTTCCACTATCTGAGTTGAAGGGCTTATTTTCGTGTTGTTTTTTTGTTCCTCTTCTGATTGCTGTTCTTTTTGTTGTTTTGTTTGGGCTCTAGTGATGGCTTTTAGTGGCACTGTGTACTCCTTATCACTTCCCGATTCTTCTATGACCTCTATTACATTGATTGGTGCAGAACCTTGGTTTTTTATCGGATTCTTAGGGCAATCCCTAAAAAGATGTTCCTTTCCGCAATCACTGCAATATCCTTCCCAGATTCTAGGTGGTGGAGGGTTGTATGGTCGAGGGCACTCTCTAATGAAATGGTCTCCTCCACATCTATAGCATGGTCCTCTCTGTACTGGTGGTCTACTGGGTGGTCTCATGGGTTGTGGTGCTTTAGGAGCTGTATACATTAGAGTGGAAGTCTCTGCTCCATAAGTCTGATCATAGCCTTCATACCCATAGTATGTAGTCTCATATGTCGGTTCGTACTCCATCATGTAGGCTTCATACGGATAGTACTCACTTGGTAGGGCTTCGTATCCAAGGTTTGTTGATTCTATCTGGGTCATTGTCGTGGCTTGTACTATAGCTCTTTCTAGATTTTCTTCTGGTTGCGCTGTCGTCGAGATTTGCTCTCCTCTCTCACTTGTGAAGGCCTACAAAAAACATATTTGGTGAAGGTAGCCGGAATTCCCCGAGAAGTCCAGGATGCATCAAGGATGTCAAAGGAAGGTCACATACAAAGTTTCGAAGAAATCAAGAAAGTCCATGGTAGCGGTCAAAGCTTGTCAAAGCTGGTCAAAGTTGGGAAATTAGGGCAAAATTTTCATTGTCACCAAATTAGATGAAAATCCATATACTTGTAAAGATTGTCAAAGGCAGTCTATAGCCCAAATTTCAGTAGAAAATGGATTTTGTAGCACATTGATATGCTATGTTCATTTTGTAAAAATGTAATTTTTCTAGTTTGACCCTACAAATTCTTGTATAGAAATTTATGTTAGCCATATGGTTTGGCATGTATAAAGATTATATGTGGCTACATATTTGTACAAATTTTCAAGGCTATCAGAGCTTCCTAGAGACCTTAATGCCACCTTGCAAGCTTCCAAATGTAGTCAAACTTGTACAAGGGAGATTCAGATGGGAGTTTTTTCTGCATATTCCTGAAGGAGATCTTTGGAAACATAGTCCTACAAAGTTTCATCTTCATCAAAGCCTATTTGGAGGGTCAAAGAGCACAAAGTCCAGTTTTCAAGGTCACCGCAGTTTTCTAGAATAAGAAAATTGAAGGCTTGAATGTCTGCCACATGTCAAAATATGATTGAACCATGTTGTACGGTCAAGATGAGCTCATATTCAAGGGTGGAGATGCACTAAAGCATAAAGGAAGGAGGATCCACGAATTTTTTCCATAAAAGAAGACCTTTTTTACAATCAAAGATCAATAATGCAGCATTTCTCCAAAAATAGTGGCTTATCTTATCCGAATTGATGTCAGCACTGATCCGACGGTCCAGATCATCCCCAGATCCAATGGTGGAGAATGAGGGCGCCTAAATTTCACTCCTTTACACTAGATTTGATAGAAAGAACAATTCCAAGCCATTGATTTGATTAATCAAATGGTTGTAATCGAAAGTAGTGATCCTAGAGTTGAGAGTTGATTTCTGTAGATCCAAGGGCCCAAATTCATTCAAAAAACTATATAAACCCCCCTCCAAACTCCTAGAGCATCATTGTTAGGCATCCATAGGGCTCATGCTAGCTTACGGTTTCCTTGAGACGATCACCCTCGGTTGAGCGAGTGAGGATCCAAGGTGAGCTAGTATGAGTATAGAACCTAGTTTCAAATTTAAGTTAGAACTCCAATTTAGGATAGGCTCTTGAAACCAGCATCTCTATCTTGACTCACCCTCGGTGGAGCGTGTGAGTGAGTTAGAGCTGATTTTAATGAGTCTTAGACTTCTTTAGTTAGACGTTACGAGCCTAGACAGACATAGGGTCACTGGAGTGGAACTCACCTTCTTACGTGTGACATTCGGTTGAACTGTCATGGTTTGAGGGTCGGAACCACCTTTGATCAGTAGACTGCTTAGCATGACGTACCACAACGATCTTTTACATGTAACTTAATTCAAATTCTTTTAATTCATGTCACTTGTCACTTGTCTCTTGTCACCTCTCTCAGTCTCTTAAGTATTTTTACATGTCTTCTATTTCTTCTATGTGTGAGAAGGCTCCGCAGTATTGCGTTGAACCAGTGAGGATGTTTCTTTGAGCTTGTGAGTAAAATCCATCATCATAATTCACTTGCATGCATATAATCCATACAAATCCATACATATTTATTAGTTTGTGAAAGTGTATAAGAAGCTCCAATATTGGACCATTCTTCCTTTCGAAACTGATTTATGTGTAAGGATTCCATCTATTCTCATCATGCATACATATCATCCAAAGAAGGCTATACATATGGATTAGAATTAGGAAGTGTTTAAGAAGCTCCTCCAATGGATCATTCTTCCTTCCAAATTTGATTCGTGTTTATGGTTCTCTTTCATTCTTATCATTCATGTCATCAATCTAACTTGCACACCTACATTCCCATTCCCATAATTATTTCAACATCTCTCTCTTCTCCATACTCAACATTAATTTCACCTTCACATCTTTAAACCTTCCAACATTCATTAGCTTCATACACCCTGTGTGTGCCACGACCGGACCCGATCCACCCGGATTGCGATCACCTCCACATTTGAACCCGACGTGAAACGCTTCGTGGCATTTGCTTCTGATCTTGTTGGGAGCCTGGTTGTGATCCATATCCTTTGTTTCATATTTTTCATCCTCATCATATCATCATCATCATTCTTGAGTGTTGCACTGGATTTCTCACAGTATTGTGCACATCTTCGTCGCGAAGTAAACACATTTGTGAGAGATCTAGAACATCGTGCATCACTTGCTTATTCACATAAGATGGAGGAAGGATTCAAATCCCTTATTGTTGAGAAACAAGGCCAAAGAATAGTCTCTTCTATGTTGAGAGAGAAGGGAAAATTCAATGGCATCAACATCACAAGCTACTTAGATTTGTTTGAAGAGCAAGCTATGATTTTTGGTCTTCCTGAAGATCTTTTGATATCATTCTTTGAACGAATTGTTGATAGCTCTATCATAAACCGTGTCACTCAATATGATAGTCTTCCTTGGAGTGATTTTAGAAAGGAGATGCTCAAAGAATTCTATCTTGAAGATTATAGCCAACATAATCGAGATGGATTCTTACGATGGGTCAATTCTCCAAAGCCTAGTAGCTCTATTACTCACTTACAAAATGAGTATATTAGACGCTATGAACAACTTCCTGATGAGGATAAGATAACTTTGGAACCTGATCTTGTGATCAATTTTCTTAAGCTTCTTCATCCTGAAACTCGTAGGGAAGTTGAACGGCGATTAGAAGAACCAGATAAGCGCTATGCTCTTACTGACAATTGGCAAAAAGTGCGTAAAGTAGTAGAGGCTGTAGCCCATAGACATCAAAGACAATCCATGCTTTATGAGCAAACTAGTCTTCCTCAAGCTAGCCTTCCACAAACTAAGGAGCAAGTTAGAGAACAATCCCATGCTATGCTTTTTGACTCTACTCCTATTCCTCAAATGATGGAGCCTACTCAAGGTTTTAAAGTAGAGCCAAATAAAAGTGTAGTTGAACAATCTCAAGTGGATATTCTCACTAAGCAAATGGAAAGTCTTATTGCTGCACAATCCAATTTGGCCAAGACTATAGATGCTTTACAATCTAGTTACACCAAAACTTTCCAAAATCAAATGAACCCAATGACTTTTCAAGAGCCTAATCAACATGTTATAGCTACCAATCAAAATCCACAAATAGCTCCTACTCAAGCATATCAAGTTCCTCCAATGCATAATCCTTCAATGCAAAATCATCATCCTCATGTGCAAAATCCTCAAATGTATCAAAACATGTATCCTCAAGCTTCTCAAATAGCTTTTCAAAATCCTCAAAATCAAAATTTTCAAAATCATCAACCGTATAATATGGAAGCTCCTCTTGCACCTCAAGTACCACATGTTGCTCCCCAAGCTCATCAAATACATCAATTGCATTTTCAAAATCCTAATTATCCTGTTCAAGCAATACCTTATCAACAAAATCCTCAATTTCAAAATTTCCCACCACAAGTTAATCAAAATCCTCAAAATCAAAATGGTTTTGTGCGTGGCCCTCGTAGGTGTCCTTGGTGTGATTCGTTAGAGCACTTTTTGAGAGATTGTGAATTATTGAAGGCTGCTAAGGAGCAACGACTAGTAATAGACATAGACAAGAAAATCTGTGACTATCGATCTAGGCTACCTTTGCAAGGAAATTATGGTAAGGGAGGAATGAAAAAACATTATGAAAATATAACCATAATGGACGTAGGAACTAGAGGAGTGAAACTAGAAGCTCTTGATGAACAACAAGTAGAATCAAGTAAACCCACAAAGGAAGCTGATTTTTCCATAGAGGCTTTAGTAAGAGCACAGGATGAGATTAGGAGAATAACGGCTTGGGAGTCACCAATAGAAGATCAATCTCTTATTTCTCACATATCCAATGTAGAAGAAAAACAAAAAAGAGATGAAGCTGAGCCTAGTGAAAGAAGAGTAACACGAAAACAAACCTCGGAGGGAATAGAAACAATCATAGAGCAAGGAGAAACATCACAATCCAAAGATAAAAAACAAGAATCAAAACCCAATGAACAAAAACAAGAGGAGAAACAAAAAGGGAAGAAGACAAAGCAAAGAAAAACAGAACCAAAGCCTTTAGATAAACAAGAACAATCAAAACAAACTGAAGACCAAACACGAGAACATGAACAAAAACAAGACCCTGAGCAAAAACAAAAGAAACCAAAGAGAAAACCTAAAGCCATCTTGATTTCAGAAATTGAGAGAAAAATAGATCCTATGGAGATTTTAGATGACATTTTGCTTAAGAGTCAAGTGACTATGTCTTTAGAACAAGTTTTCTCTATTGCAAAGCCTGTTTTAAAAGATAACTTTATCGGCCTAATTAAAAGGAAGAGGTTTCTGCTTAATCTAGATATTGAGATGCAAGATTCTCTAGATCAAGATCAAGCTATGAATGAAGCCTTAAACTTTGATGAATCTGATGAAGAGGACTTTGATGATGATGAAGTAAATGTTAATAAAAATTTCTTAGGACCTATTCAACCTAACCATGAAAATCATGAAAACAATCCTGAAAGCCACTTTAAAAGAACATTTTGGTCTAGAGGTACATCAGAGATGCATGTTAAAATAGGAAATGATAAGAACACTATCACTGTAAATGCATTAGTAGATTCCGGCTCTGAAATCAATGTGATTTCA
This sequence comes from Ceratopteris richardii, assembly GCA_020310875.1. Classification (NCBI taxonomy): domain Eukaryota; kingdom Viridiplantae; phylum Streptophyta; class Polypodiopsida; order Polypodiales; family Pteridaceae; genus Ceratopteris; species Ceratopteris richardii. Next base: position 12,949,149 of record CM035435.1, on the reverse strand, counting down.
AGAGAAGTATATGATAAGTTTCGATGGCCCATAGATAAAGATTGTGGATGGCGTATGAGAACTGCAGATAATGGTGTAGGTACCCTGTATGGAGCTTGTGCTAGTGTGCCCATATCCATAGGAGGAATCACAGAAGAGTTTCACTTTTTTATTCAAGATAATTGCTCCTATGAAGTTCTCTTAGGTCAACCCTTTATTTGTGAGAGTCGTATGGAAACTAAAGCCATGGATGATGGGTCTACCTATGCTAGATTTAAGTCTAAGGATGGAATGCAATCACTTCAAGTCATGACAGTAGGAGTGAATCATCCTAGGAATCGATTGTCAATTAGAAAGAAACCTATTGTTACTCAGGGTCATGAGCATGCTTGTAGTGATTGTGCACCTCGATTCATGTTTGGAGCTACATATGATCAAAATTTCGGATAGAATCCATTGTTGAGCGGGACAACAGTGGATATTGGTTTGACATCTCGCATCCAACCAACATGTACAATAGTTTGTCACTTTGTTTTCCACATTCTAGATTAGATTTTCTTCATAAGAGTCAATTGTCCAAGTCTTTTATCCAAAAAACCCAAAAAAATTATAAAAACAACAAAATCATGGAACATGATGAGAACATTGAGCATGTGATTGAGACATCTCATTGTTTCTCTACTCTTGAGGAGTTAGAGTTATGTCTTCAACAAAATTCTAATTCCCATATTATTCTTATTTCTTCCCTTGATGAGTATGCTCTAATCCAAGAGTATGCTCTCAATATTGACAAGTGCTCGAAATTTAACCAAACACATGATGCCTTAGTTGAAACAAAGTACAAAACTGCAGACAAAAAAATCAAACCCATAGCTCAACCATTACCTCAAGGAAGTAATGAAAAAATTATTGATGTGAAAAATGATCCAATTCTTCGGGATAAGAAAAACATAGGACATACATTCACGGATGAGACAATCAAACAGGTGAAAATTGGTAGAGATGATGACTTTCTTTTGCCAGCAGAGAGAGATAAATTTGAGAGAGTCATACGTAGCCATGGAAAAGCCTTTACTATGTATCCTCATGAGATTGGTTGTGTAGATCCTAAGCTAGTTGCACCCATGATAATCTTTACTATTCCACATATTCCATGGAATCTTCGTCCTATACCTGTTCCAAAGGCTCACTTACCTGAGCTAATGAAACTACTTAAGGAGAAGATAAACATGAGAATTTTAGAGCCATCTTTTGCACCTTACTCAAACAGATGGTTCACTGTGCCTAAAAAGAATGGGAAACTACGTTTTATTCAAGATCTCCAACCCGTCAATAAAGTCACCATAAGGAATGTAGGAATAGGACCCATTGTAGATGAGTTTGCTTAATCATTTTCAGGACATTCTATCTATTCAATGGGTGATTTATATTCTGGATATGACCAATTCCAGTTAGCAATTGATAGTCGTGACATAACCACAATGAAAACTCCTTTAGGCTTAGTGCGAATGTGTACTTTACCTCAAGGAGCGACTAATTCTGTGGCTCATATGATGAGTGCTATGAATATGGTCTTACATGATTTTATCCCTCATATAACTATGCCATTCATTGATGATATTCCAATTAAAGGGAGTGAGGAACGTGTAAAGGACATTACTTTAGATTCATCTGGATGTCGTAAATTTTTTCTTGACCATATCTCTGATTGTGAAAGAATATTTCAACAATTTGAAGAGGTAGGTCTCACATTTTCCATAGAGAAATCTGTTTTTGGTGTCAACGAGGTGCTTATTGTTGGACATTTATGTGGCCATTATGGTCGAAAGCCATACCCACAAAAAGTTGATGCCATTAGCAAGATTTCTGAAACATGTAACAACGTGAGTGAGGTACATAGATTTCTTGGTGCTTGTATCTTTTATGTTATTTGGATCCCACACTTTGCTCATGTTGCTGATTGTCTTTATGACTTGTTGAGGAAGAAACGAAAATTTATTTGGACTGACAAACACACTCAAGCTATGCGTAAATTGAAGAAATTATTGCTTGAAGCTCCCATCCTTAAGCGTGTAGACTATTCTGCTAACAAACCTATTATATTGACTGTTGATACTAGTCCTATTGGTATAGGTTGGGTCATAAGTCAAGACGATAGTGAAGGGAATAGATATGCAATTAGCTTTGGTGCCAAAATTCTACATGAAACACAACGAAAATATCCACAGATCAAACGAGAACTATGGGGTATGGTAACAGCTTTGAAAAAGCATCCTACTTATCCACCTTGTATTCACTACAAGTGGGTAGTAGATCTTGTAACTATGCCTAAAGGTATCGACAAAATGCGTTACATTGTACTTGCAAGAGAAGACTTAACTAATCATGTAGAGGGACGTGCACTACGATCTAAGACCACTTACAATGTTTGCAAATTCTTGCTTGAAGATGTCATAAGTCGCTTTGGGTACATAGAGAAAGTAGTTGCCGATCGTGGAGAGTTAAATGCGAGAGAAGCTAAAGAGTTCTTTGAGCGTCACGGTATTCGTTTGTCTCTCACTACTGCATATAACCCAGAGGCCAATGGTAAAATAGAGAGAGGGCATCCACCTATTGTGAAAGCCATATCTAAAGCATGTAATGGTGACATCAAACAATGGCCTAAATTCTTACCTTTTGCACTTTGGGCAGATAGAATGACATGCACACGTACTACTGGATATATGCCTGCTGAACTCATGTACTGTCAAAAACCATTGTTTCCAATTCAGTCTCATATTTCTGCATGGTCAAATTTTCCTTGGTCTGAAAACATGTCTACTGATGATTTTTTGAGTTTGCGTATTAAACAGTTAGAACAAGGTAAATTAAGACTTGATGATGCTGTTGAAAAATTAAGAGAATCTAGAATGAAGAACAAGCATTATTTTGATAAAACTCATCGATTGCGTCCTAAGCCAATTGAAGTAGGAGATTGGGTGCTCATTTATGATAGTACATTTGACTCTCAATATGATGCACGCAAAAAGCTCACTAAACGGTGGTTTGGGCCATACATAGTATCAAAAGTCAACAACAATGGTACGTATGCTCTTTGTGAATTAAATGGTGTTGCACTAAAAACTTTGATTGCAGGTAAAAGGATAAAGTTATTCAAGAAGCGTGATAATGACGAGTACATTTTGGATGAGGACATTGAAGAAGATGACAACAATGAGGCCGATTCATAAACAGGAGTATCCATGTTATAAAAAAAAATATATATATATATATATATCATTAATTTTCAAGTTCATGTTGCTTTGTTTTTTTTCAAGTTCATTCTATTTTTTTTCCCATTCTTGTTTCATGCATGTTTGTTTTCAGTCTTTGCATTGCATTGCATATCCACATTACTTGAGTCAAAAAAAAAAAAAAAAAAAGGGCAAATGATGATTTCTCTACTTGTGTAAAATTGTATCTTAAGTAGTAATTTATCTACTAAGAAATTGATTATAATCTAGGATTGTGGAAAGATAGGGCATGTAGATTTGGAGGTTTATTCTGGTGACATGACTTTCATATATAAACATGCATATGTATCCTGTATCGAAAGCATAATTGTTGAAATCCTAACTCCTGCTATCCCATGTTTCTACATCCTTAGTCCATCTCACAGCACTTGTATCGGAGTTTAAACGACTGTTCTCCGTCATAAAAAATGGTTGTACCTTGTATCGGGGTTTAATTTTTCCCCGTGATAAAAAAAAAAAGTTGCTACATGTTACCAAGAAGTTTACACTTTCTTCCACCCCAAAAAAGTGATCGTAACCATAAAGTTGCTGAATCATCATCATCATCAAAAAAAAAAAAAAAAAAAAAGAGCAAGCCAAAGGAGGATAAAGAGGCATAGTAGAATAAATCACGGGCTATATAGGCAGATTTATGCATTAGTGGAGTTTAGTTAGATTTCCTTGCATGTTATTAGAGAAAGAGCATATTCATATTTATGTAGGAAAGGAGTTGATGTAAAATAAGCTAAAGATGAAAGATGTCTCTTGAAAATCCTAAATCTTTGTTTATAATCATATTTAAGGTAGATTGCTTTATGAAAAAGGTACAAAATTTTCTTCAAGATGAGAGGAACTGATGCTTAAAACGACTCAATACATCCACTTCCACTTCATATTGATGCTTGTTTTTTTTCTTTCTTGTTGCCAATGTTGCTTGTTCATTTGCATATATGTTGCCTATTTGTTCATGCATATTCATGTTGCCTGTTTCAATTCTTTCTTTCATGCAAATTTTGCTTCATGTCACGTTACCTACTTATTCATGCAAATAATCAATTTTCCTTCCATGTTTCTTATGTTGCCTATAAAAGAATTTGATGCCTGGAACATTTTGTTTTCACAGATGCTAGAGTGGCGCTTCCAGAGGAATCGCAGGTTTAAGGGGGGCGAATGTCATCGAGATTTGCTCTCCTCTCTCACTTATGAAGGCCTACAAAAAACATATTTGGTGAAGGTAGCCGGAATTCCCCGAGAAGTCCAGGATGCATCAAGGATGTCAAAGGAAGGTCACATACAAAGTTTCAAAGAAATCAAGAAAGTCCATGGTAGCGGTCAAAGCTTGTCAAAGCTGGTCAAAGTTGGGAAATTAGGGCAAAATTTTCATTGTCACCAAATTAGATGAAAATCCATATACTTGTAAAGATTGTCAAAGGCAGTCTATAGCCCAAATTTCAGTAGAAAATGGATTTTGTAGCACATTGATATGCTATGTTCATTTTGTAAAAATGTAATTTTTCTAGTTTGACCCTACAAATTCTTGTATAGAAATTTATGTTAGCCATATGGTTTGGCATGTATAAAGATTATATGTGGCTACATATTTGTACAAATTTTCAAGGCTATCAGAGCTTCCTAGAGACCTTAATGCCACCTTGCAAGCTTCCAAATGTAGTCAAACTTGTACAAGGGAGATTCAGATGGGATTTTTTTCTGCATATTCCTGAAGGAGATCTTTGGAAACATAGTCCTACAAAGTTTCATCTTCATCAAAGCCTATTTGGAGGGTCAAAGAGCACAAAGTCCAGTTTTCAAGGTCACCGCAGTTTTCTAGAATAAGAAAATTGAAGGCTTGAATGTCTGCCACATGTCAAAATATGATTGAACCATGTTGTACGGTCAAGATGAGCTCATATTCAAGGGTGGAGATGCACTAAAGCATAAAGGAAGGAGGATCCACAAATTTTTTCCATAAAAGAAGACCTTTTTTACAATCAAAGATCAATAATGCAGCATTTCTCCAAAAATAGTGGCTTATCTTATCCGAATTGATGTCAGCACTGATCCGACGGTCCAGATCATCCCCAGATCCAATGGTGGAGAATGAGGGCGCCTAAATTTCACTCCTTTACACTAGATTTGATAGAAAGAACAATTCCAAGCCATTGATTTGATTAATCAAATGGTTGTAATCGAAAGTAGTGATCCTAGAGTTGAGAGTTGATTTCTGTAGATCCAAGGGCCCAAATTCATTCAAAAAACTATATAAACCCCCCTCCAAACTCCTAGAGCATCATTGTTAGGCATCCATAGGGCTCATGCTAGCTTACGGTTTCCTTGAGACGATCACCCTCGGTTGAGCGAGTGAGGATCCAAGGTGAGCTAGTATGAGTATAGAACCTAGTTTCAAATTTAAGTTAGAACTCCAATTTAGGATAGGCTCTTGAAACCAGCATCTCTATCTTGACTCACCCTCGGTGGAGCGTGTGAGTGAGTTAGAGCTGATTTTAATGAGTCTTAGACTTCTTTAGTTAGACGTTACGAGCCTAGACAGACATAGGGTCACTGGAGTGGAACTCACCTTCTTACGTGTGACATTCGGTTGAACTGTCATGGTTTGAGGGTCGGAACCACCTTTGATCAGTAGACTGCTTAGCATGACGTACCACGACGATCTTTTACATGTAACTTAATTCAAATTCTTTTAATTCATGTCACTTGTTACTTGTCTCTTGTCACCTCTCTCAGTCTCTTAAGTATTTTTACATGTCTTCTATTTCTTCTATGTGTGAGAAGGCTCCGCAGTATTGCGTTGAACCAGTGAGGATGTTTCTTTGAGCTTGTGAGTAAAATCCATCATCATAATTCACTTGCATGCATATAATCCATACAAATCCATACATATTTATTAGTTTCTGAAAGTGTATAAGAAGCTCCAATATTGGACCATTCTTCCTTTCGAAACTGATTTATGTGTAAGGATTCCATCTATTCTCATCATGCATACATATCATCCAAAGAAGGCTATACATATGGATTAGAATTAGGAAGTGTTTAAGAAGCTCCTCCAATGGACCATTCTTCCTTCCAAATTTGATTCGTGTGTATGGTTCTCTTTCATTCTTATCATTCATGTCATCAATCTAACTTGCACACCTACATTCCCATTCCCATAATTATTTCAACATCTCTCTCTTCTCCATACTCAACATTAATTTCACCTTCACATCTTTCAACCTTCCAACATTCATTAGCTTCATACACCCTGTGTGTGCCACGACCGGACCCGATCCACCCGGATTGCGATCACCTCCACAGCGCATACTTTACTGGTACTACTTGTTGAGGTTGCGACGGTTGGGGTCCTAGCACTGGTTGTGGTGGTGGGTATGGTGTCTGTTCAATTGGTCTAGGTACTCCCGTCTGTGTTGGATAAGGGTTGTATCTTGGGATCTCTCTGTTCGGGTCTCTAGGTGGATATCCATACGGTCGATACTGAGGTGGTTGGAAAGGGCGTGTTTGCCTATTAAAGGGACAGTTCTCAGTAGTGTGATTAGTGTATTTCTGTTCTATGTGACAGTACCAAGAAGTCCCTTGTTGTTGCTGCCTGTTGTATGGATAAGCTGGTTGTGCACCGCCCCCTCCTCGAACACACAGGTGAGTGGGGTGATCTCCTCCACATAAGCTACATCTCCGTAGCATAGGCAATCTTTGAGCTGGGTGTTGATAAGCTCTTTGCCCCTGTACCCCTAATTTCTTGGCTAATAGCTCTGCTAATTCTTCCACGTGACTGGGGTTGGAAGAAATGGCACTCCTTGAATCGTCCGATTTAGCGTGGCTGGACTTGCTGTTGAGGTCCTCAGCTAAGTTATCTTCCAAATCAATACACTCCTGAAGACACTCACTCAAGGTTTGTAGTCTTTTCACGTACACTAGTGTTCTTAAGGTTCCGTTAGTGAGCCCATCTAAAAATAGTGAAATCATCTTTTGTTGAGTCGGTCTCTCTGTCACTGGGCATCTATCCACGTAATGGTTGAACCTTCTGGCGGCATTCTTCACCATTTCATTAGGATTTTGTTTGAAGCTGTGAATTAGCGAAGCTGAATTGTGTTTGATTCCCCTCTTAGTGAATTCTCCTATGAATTCTTGAAAAAATTGTTCCATGTTTCCAAACTGATTGGGATCTAAGGGTTGGAACCAGGTCAGAGCTGTTCCTATGAGGGTGAGTCCAAACGCCTCATACTGTACAAAGAAGTCGTCCACTTGTTCCACTCTTAGGACTTGTTTGAATTCAGCAATGTGATCATATGGTTCTCCTGATCCATCATAAGGGTTTCTTACACACTTAGCCACTTGAATAGGCCTCAGCCTTCTAACCGGTTCAGGTGGTCTGGGCATCACAGGAAGAATAGGGACAGCTGGTCGTATTGGTGGCATTCCAGGCTGTCTTCCTATCGGTGGTTGTGGTCTTACTGGTGGTCTGTACTGGTTTTCTATCCCTGGTTGGGTCTGATAGTGTGCTTGTACTCCTGGCGTGGCAAATTGTACATGAGCATGATTAGGTACGCTCCTATGGCTGGTCTATCCTGATGCAGTATTTTCTGTTTCTTCTTGATTTCCAAATGGATTTTGTGAGGTTGTTGCCTGCTCTCTCTGAGGAAACACAGGTGTACCCATATATCTTAATCGAGACCTGTCTAAGATACTCACAGGCCAATACCTTCTTTGATCTTTATCTAGGTATGTGAGTCTAGTCTCATCATCCGGGTCTTTCAGTTCATAGAATGTCATGGGGTTCTCTTCTCTCCCTGGAACAGGTGAATCGGTTTGCAACAGTAAGTTTGATCCGTGAATCACATAGACTTCTAACAAATAGTCGTCTTGAGGTATCAAGTCACCTCTCAAGACACGTGACACTCGGGATCTGCCTCTAGGGGTGGTCACAAACTCTTCTGGTTGTGTCCTTCCTAGGTTTTCAGGGTCTGAGAGTTCCCCTCTTTCATTGATCCTTTCCGGGAATTCAGTTACAATGTAGATGTGACCAACTTTGTCAACATATGCACCTCCTTCGTATTTGACAGCTGGTCGGGGCACAATTGTGGCATTCTTGGAAGTTACCATCCGGGCCACAGACCTATTTAAGCCATCCAGGTAGATTGGAATCTCCTGGGCATTGGTGGACACATACTGTAATGAAGTACGGTAGTCCCCCTCCACAGTAGTCATGAAGCTTCTCGTTGGTGTGGGACCTTGCATGTCTTCCGAAGCCATGTGTAATTCCTCTTCCGAGTCACTAGAGGTTTCTAAGTAAACGGAGTGATGACTAGCCTGGGTAGTACTTCCTACTGAAGATATGATACTCCTTCGACTACTTAGAACTCTTCCTGACCTCAAGTTCATTCACTCTCCCAAGCCTCTCTTTATGCTTCTTAGATTCCCCTTGGGTAGCTCTCCCAATGACTCAATTTGTCTGCCAAAAGAAGGGTTTAATCTGGGCGATACCACTTACTGACGATACTACTCTCGGCGATACTGCACTGACCGCGATACGATACCAGAGGTCTATGCGATACGATACCAGACACCCAGACGATACGATATCAATCTGGTGTCGTGATACTATCCCAGAAAACAAACGATACGACACCTCAGCTATGCACGATACGATACCTGAAAATCTCGGCGATACGATGCTAATGACAGTGTCGCGATACTGTCCTGATGAACAGACGATACGATTCCAATATGGTGTCGCGATATCAGAATTCTCAAGACACGATACGATCTCAAAAAGACCGACGATACGATACCAGATATAGTGTCGCGATACTCCACTGGGAAATATGGCGATACGACACTGACAAGGATCGACGATACGATACCGGAGGTCTCAGGCGATACGATCTCACCGTGATGGGTGCGATCGCGATACCAATATTGGCGACACGATACCAATATGGTGTCGCGATACCAAGATAAGCAATCGACGATACGACACTTGGGGAGGGCCCGATCGCGATACTCAAGTAGTGTCGCGATAACAAAGTATCAAGCGATATGATACCACCCGGTAAAGTGAGGTCGCGATACTAAAAACTTAGGCGATACGACACCACAATGGTGTCGCGATACCAAGTGTTAGTACCAGACGATACGATACCAGAGATCGAGCACGATCGCGATACCGACTCAGTGTCGCGATACCGAAATAGTGTCGCGATACCAAGGCTGGTATCCAACGATACGACACCTCTGGCGAGTGTCGCGATACAAGGGAATTTTGGTATGGCGATACCAGAACTCAACCGATCGCGATACTCAAGCCAAAAGGTCTCCAAACTTGAAAATTTTTATACCCCCTTGCACCTTTCACCCTTCTCCTCACTTCTAAGCCTCTGTCTCTCACAAAATATGCAATTACTCAAAAATTTTCCCCCCCGCAATACTGCGCATTCCTTTTAATCATTTGTTTGTGCAAGTTTAGAGAGTTTTAGGTATTAAATCTTAATGGGGACTCACCTTGGGTCTATCTAGTTTGCTTCTTGATCTTCTGCACAAGCTTTGAAGCTCTCTTTTGCACGATACCAACCTGACGATACCAGTCGCTGCTCGCCACGATACTGAAACACTGGGAAGTGTCGTTTGAAATGAAAATTTTTTGGTTTTTATAGTTTTTTGAACAGAACTTGAATTTTGGGTATTTTTGGTGATTTTTTGGGGATTTTGGCCTACTCCTACTCCTCTTCTCCTTACTTCTCCTCTCCTTCTAACCTAACCCTAACTCCTTCTTCTCTTCCCTCCTCCTAAACATAAACTTAAAACTTATCACACACACCTAGAAGATGAGAAGTGACAAGTGCTGAAATGGTGGACTACTTGGCAATGGACAAATTTGCGTCTACAAGTACGATTCGATCACGCTCGCTCTATAACCATCACGAAGGCACCTCGGTTAAGTGATTCCCCGGCAACGACGCCAAAAACGTGTGTACTTGAGCCACGAAGACTCAAGGACTTGTACCAATGAGACTATACCTCAATTGCCATACAAGTGCATATAGTGGGATCTTTATCACACATTTAAATGTCAATCCTAAGGAGCGACTAACCAAGTGTATGAAGACGTGTGCACACGTGATAGAAAATGAAGTGGTTTAGCTAATCACGCATGAGAAAAGACTACTACCTCTCACACCTACTGAAATATTGAAAGTGTTGCCGCAAGCCTCTTTTCAGCAGTTTTGGTATTTTGAGGTTTTCTCCCAGCCCAGAACTCCGAATATAGGCAATAGGGTACTCGTTTCGAAGCTCTCGACGAGACGCATCCAATGGTGGTGGCTTCACTCAATTCTGACCACTCTGCTTCAAGTTATGGCAGAAACAATGAATTACGGGAGTCACAAACACCCGCGCCACAGCTTCTCCTAGCTTACGCACGCACTACAGCAGCTCAAGACAAAGGGGAAGGGGTAGACAACAGTCCTACACATGCATTTCAAGCATCACACACACATACAAGAGCAAAATGAAGATCAAAATCAGCAAGAAAGAGGCAAACTCGAAAATTCAGAAGTGCTCCTTCTTCACAATGGCAAAAAGTTCTTTACAAAGAGTCACTTTTGACTTATATACTAGTGCCTTAAGTTTGGTCCTTTCACACAAGAGACCGGCACTTTATTCACTAAAAGACTAATTTCCTACTACTGTATATGGGTAAATCACTAATCTTCTGTGGGGATGCATCTAGAGGACTCCTCTAGTGCATTTACAACGGAAAATATATACAAAAGTGGTTATGATACAAAAGTTGCGTGTCCAAATCGGAAAAATTTTGGGGCCCGTCTTTTTCTCTGCTTTGTGCGCTCTTTTAGCTCTGCAACATACATAGGCCGAAACCATTTGTCAATTTGTTGCATGAGGACACTACCAATCGCAATATCTGATGCATCCACGAAGACATGGAACGGTCGTTCCCAATCATGTGGTTGCAGGATCGGGGCCTGCGTGAATAAGACCTTCAACCAATCAAATGTAGTTTGGTACTCTTGAGTCCATTCATACTTCCGTGGAGTGCTGGTCATAAGCCGATTAAGTGGTGTCACTAAATGAGCTAACCACCGTAAATGTCTGCCATGCCATTGGATTTGGCCAAGAAAGCGCATAACTTCTTTTGGTGTCTTTGGGACTAGTGCCTCCAACACGACCGCTACTTTATCCGGATCTACCTGTATTCCTTGTTTAGAAATGATATGTCCAAGAAGTTTGCCACAGGAGACTGCAAAAACTGATTTGGTAGGATTCAAACATAACCGATACTCTCAGCATGTTTCAAAACAACACCGTAAATGATACAGGTGCACCGAAGTGGCACCAAATAAGGAAAAATCATCCAAATATACTTGCATAAACGTGGTTAAATACTGTGAAAAGACTTCTTGCATACATCTTTGGAATGTACTCGGGGCATTCCATAAACTGAACCATATTACGGTGCAAGCATAGACATCCTAATTAGTGATGAATGTTGTCTTTGGTATATCCTGTTTTGCCATCCTCACTTGATGATATCAACTGTAGCCATCCAGAAAAGAATACATTTCGTGACCTGCCACCCTGTCGAGCATTGTATCTAGAAAAGGAAGAGGGAACGGATCCGGTACAGTGGCGGCATTGAGTTTTTGGTAGTCGACACAGATACGCAACTGTTTATTTTTCTTCGGGACGATCACTATTGGAGAGATCCACTCAGCATGCTCAATTGGTACAATAAATCCCACCTTCAATAAACGATCAAGTTCAGCTTTCACCTGTGCCGCATAATTAGGTAACTAGATTGTTTGATTGGCCTCGCATCCGGTTTGAGCACTACTCGATGTTGATAAATCCGTGGGTCAAGACCTTTCATGTCTTTATAATATCAAGCGAAAACATCTGAGAATTCATGCAGGAGTTGTACCAAATCATCTTGGAAATTCTCTGCTAATCCTGCCCTAATTTTTACTGGTCTCGAGTTGACCGTGTCACCCAAATTGTACGTTACTAATTGATCCTCTGGTACATAAAATTTGTGAGGTTTCACCAAATCATCAGTTGGGTGAAACAGTTGTTGTAAGGTTGCTTCATCCATTACTAGGCCATCATCGGCTTCTGCTTCTCCGGTCATTGGTATGACCGTACAAGCTGCCGGACTCCAATTGTCTACTACCAACTGTAAATCCACAGTACCTAATGGGATCAGATCCTTATTGGTCTTGAGGAAAGCCTCTTCCTCATCATCAGATAGCCCATCCAACATATGGACTAGCTCTGCTACATATGGCCGTGCATGTAGATCACAGGGTTGCATAGCATCCAGTGCAACTACATATTTCCGGTGATTGTTCTTAAAAATTAACTCTTCAGCTGACCAATCCTGCACAACTTTGGCTTGCTTGAGCCATGGTCGACCAAAAAGTAAGTTGTAGTCGAGGCTAGATTCAGGTAACTCCAGGACTACGAAAGTCATATTAAATGTAGTTCCCTGTAGGGTTATCAGGATGTTACGTACTAAGCCCACTGGATGGACTCGTGATTGGCCTGCCATTCACACAAAAAATTGTACGGGTTCAATTTGGGTCCAACCCAATTTCTTGCAGAGTGAGGCTGTTGCAATATTCACACCAGACCCACCATCAATTAAAACTTGGGTAATCTTCTAGTTTTTATACGAGACGATGATCAATGGGACTGAATGATCCACCCTAGAATCCATCTCCGATTGTATGGTCACAGTTGCCGGAGTACATGAAGGTCTGGGACTAGCCTATTGTTGGAATTGCTATCTTACTCCTGGAACTAAGGTGAGAAACTGTCCCAAAGGGAGTGTGATTGAAGCCTTAGATAGGATGTCCCATACCTGATCTGTTTGGGCTGTGGTTATCACCGATTCTGGTGGTGATTCTAATGTTGTTGGGGAAAAATTCTGTTCATTCGATCTTGCTTGTGGTAGAGGAACCTGTGTTACCGGAATTGGATCAGGAAACACAGTCGGCTCCTTAGCTGTCCATTGACTAGTCTTTGCAAACATCCGTTGCTGCTCAGAATTCCAGGCTCGAAAACTTCAGCTGCTGGCTGTAACTGTTTACCTGATCTTGTCTGAACTACGGCTGCTTGTGACTCAATTGGGGAAATATAAACCATGTTAGTCATCGGATTTTGTCCTTCCTTCTTCCTTTTGTTGTAATCTGCTGCTTGCTTGCAAAATCTATGGATATGGCCAACCTCACCACAAAACTGGCATCGAGGGGGTGGGAGGGAAGTACCTTCTGCCGATGTACCTGCCTGCCATCGATTTTGATTAAAGTTGTTACTTCGCGGTCCTCAATAGTTCCTATATCCCTGCTGTTGGTTGGGTCGCAATTGTGGTGGCACGTAATGGGTGGCTGGCTGACATGGTTCCTGTATTATAGCGTTTACAGCCGCTCTACCCTGCACCTTTGCATTATATGCACAGGTTTCTATTGAGTGTCCTGTTGTGTTTACAGATGGCACAATACATCTGGTTGAGGGCACATATAGAACTAGTGTGACCTGGATTCTTGCACTTAGTATAATACACCTGTTTGGATGGATCATCAACTACGTTATTACTTGCTTTCAACCATTCGAGGTCCTCCGTAAAACCTCCAACTTTGTGCTCCAACTGTAAGGCCATCGCAATTACAACGTCCAATGTCATTCCGCCCACACAGTGAATGATCATGATTTGTCTTAACTCTGGATTCAGTCCGTTAATGAACCATTGTGTTATGACATCATTTGGCAGATTGGCATGTGCCAGACGCAGCTGCCTTAAGTGAGTTCTAAATAGTGTCGCATACTCCTGGACACTCTAGTGTGGTTTCTGTCGATTGTTCTGCAAATAGTCAAAGATTTTTACACGGTTCTTCTTCAAACGAAACCTCTGTAAGAATGCGTCTCTCACATCATCATAGTTATCGAAATGATTAATATCATATTTAGTCAACCACCTTGCTGCTTCATTAACCAATGTGGCCTGAAATACAATGGCCTTGTATGTCGGATCCGATGGATGATTCAACACTCCATAACTGATCTCGAATGTGCGAACATGTGCGTCGGGGTCATCCCACGGGAATCCGCTGAATTTCGTATATATCATCCCGGTCGGAACCGGTTAAGGTGGAATGAGTGGTTGTGGCTGTTGCTGTTGCTGCTGCTGAAACTGTGGTTGCGGCTGTGGAGGTGTTTGTTGTTGTGACTATGAACCACTCATGGTGCTATTGTGTGTAGTATTGTTGTTATCTGTATGTTGAGGGGGTGTCTCTTGTCCTTCAGAATTTGTATTATCAGCCTGCTCACTTTCCGGTTCAAAAATGTCGTTGAATCTCTTACTTAACTCCAAATCAAGTAGCCTTTCCTCAACTTTGGTATCGAAATTAGGTAGGCTTGCCCCGAAAAGTGGTGAACGTAATAAGGGTCCACCAGGCAGCATCACACTATCATCAAAAAATTTCAAATTCCCACCAAATGGTACCGAACTTCCACCGAAACTTGTCGAACTTTCATCGAACCAGGTTATCCTTTCACCGAAAATGATCTCACTTGGTAACACAACTTTATCACCAAAAATGGTCGAATTCTAACCAGATAGTGTCAGACTAACTCTTCACTACGTCTTTGTACAACCACACGTCACTGTACCTTCTCCAGAAAGTATCAGATTCACATCGGAATTCACTGGAATCTCATCATGTGCCACCGAGCTAGCATCGGAATCACTACGGACTAGCTCCGATCCTTCTGCAACTGGACTTAATTGGCATGCACTTCTACCACCTGGGGGTGTCCCTAATAGATTTGGAATTGCCCAGGGATGTTGATCTCTCCTATACATTGGATAGGATTCGTCGGAACGAGTAACCGGCATATATCACTTCTTCAACTAGCGGCTACTATTCTCCACTGCTTGCCTTGCGTACTGCTCTTCCCTTACTGATTATTCCCAATTTTCCATCTTCCCATAGACGGCGCTAGTGTTAAAAGCACTTCTGTCAAGTCGCTTTTAATCTCGTTTCGGGTTCTTGGGGATGGTTAGGGGTCTGACAGTGCAGAGGCCCTTTATTTAATTTTCCCAAATTAAATATTCAACTAAGCAGTAACTATACTTTTCAAGGCAACAACTTCCGCTACACAGTTACTATTTTTTTGATTACGGTTACCTTTCCACAGTAAACTTATCATGCGAGTTAACAATCACACAGTCGCACAGACTTATTAATGTGAATGTAACATTACTGTGTTAATACTTAATAGAGCAATTCAATGAACATAATACAATACTCATGAATTCGGTAAATCTGCACATGATCTTCTCGGCACGGTCGCTTAGACAGACAATCTGGCGAACCCATCTCTCCTTGTCGAAGAATCACCGTAATGCCTTTTCATTAATGGGTAAAAGTTACATCTATTCGCTACGCCTTTTCGGTGCGTGCGATATATGAAAATTACAATCCAATTCCGGCGACCTAACAGCGATCGATAGAAAATCTCAGCTTTTGGTAAAATAAAGTGCACCACCCTAGCACACATAATGAGCATATTTCAAGTCACTAATCAAAACTAAAAATTCCTTAATTCTCTATCAATCGCGATTGACACTATCAATCGTGACCGACAGCCACAATCGATAGTCTCTATCAATTGTGATCGATAGACTCTATCAATCACGACCGACATACCATGAAGGATTGCCACGTAGGACTCAATCAATCATGATTGGCACCGTCAATCGCAATCAACTGAAATTTCATGATTGACACTAAAATTCGCATGCCCATGTGTCCGTCACGACGGACACAACCTCGATTCACTGAAATTATGCCGGAATTTGCAGAAAATGTGTCGATCCTGATTGACACCATCAATCACGATTGACAGACCCCATGATTGACTCTGTCGATCGCAATGGATGCCATCAATCGCGATTGACGTGTCGATCGTGACTGACAGGCCCCGATGGACACCTCCATCAATCGTGATTGACAGACCTGTTGATCATGATTGACAGGCATTTTCGGCTAAATTTTTAGGGTTTTCTATTTCAAAGTTTGGGATAATTGTGGGCACAAAAATCAAGCACTTAGAGCATTGTGAGGCCTCTACACAAGTAATTTGAGAAAAAAAAATCCTATGGACTTGTAAGCCTGTTTCAATCCTCTTTCTACCCTAGAACCCTAAACAGTCATAGCTTCCTCATACGAAATATGTTCGGAGTGATCATAACTAATACGAGGAGTTATAGATAGGGTATTTTGAAGTTGACCATACCCGAGGGGAAGAAAACTAAGGGGTCTCTAGGATTTTTTTCCATAAAGGCAAAGGACAATTTGGTCTCTAAATTGCATGAAGGAAAATGGTTTGTTATGTCATTTGAATTTAAATCTTGAACTAACTTTGGGACTTCTACAGGTCTAGTGAGAGCATCTGTTAGCGGCAGTCAAGGTACCCCAGGACTCACAAGACAAGGAAGTCAAAGAAGGGAGCCAGAGCGAAGAGAAAGCACAAGCAGACAAAGTAGTCAATGAAGATCTGGCAAGTAGGCCGTCTAAATTTTTCCATGAAGTAATACTTTCTAAATAGTGAATTTAGTCACTCTACATCATTGTGAATACCATTTCTCCTTTTTGTAACTCTATTTTGTACAAGCCAAGGAGTCCTCGAGCTTGAGGAGTATTAGAAGTAGCATCGTACCAATTTTCATAATTTTTAGATTTCGTTTGAGCCCCCAAATAGGCCCTAGAACCTAATTTTTAACTAGGCCGGACACTAGGTCTGGACAGGGCCAAAGCTAGTCAAAAACTATAAATAGAGCTAGAGAGCTCATTTTTGGGGTTAGCTTGTAATAGATTTGAACTTGTATGAGCACTTTGAAGTAATCTAAAAGGATTCCATTGTCTCCCTCTTTGTTCTTGCTGTGTGTGCGCGTGTGTGTGTATGTGTGTGCATGTTGGTGTGCTTCTCACTCACACACTTGTGCCTTCACTTGCTCGAGGTCATCATACCATCCTCACGTCTTCCCGGATTGACATTAAAGGAGGTGCTACTCATCATTGAGCTACACCAAATTTTGGCACCGTTGCCGGGGATCGAGCTTTGAGGACGAGCGTGTGATGGTAAGACGTAGAGTTGTGACGTTGGCATTGTAGGTAATTTCTTTACTTTTCCTTACCTTTCTCTTTCTTACTTCACAATCATCATCCTCAACATATCCGATCTCCATCTCCATCATCGCGAACATTTCAGTATTTTTGATTATATCTCCTTTCCCCTCCCATTTCCCTCATTTCACTTGTGAGAGAGAGCGAGAGAGCGATTTGTGTGCACTCTTTTTACATGTTTCTTGAGTTTTCTTGCAGGATCTGGCTATCCCACCATCTCCAGCAGGCTGTGCAGGTACGAAAAAGCTCGGCCCTATCTCTGTGTCGCAGACCTCTGTCGATCGCGATCAACAGAAAAATCGCTTATTTGGTAAAACAAAGTACACCACAATGACACACAAGATGAGCACATTCTAAATCACTAAACACAGTAAAAAAATTCCGAGATTCTCTGTCAATCACGATTGACACCATCGATCGCGATTGACAGCCACGATCGACAACCTCTGTCAATCGCGACGGACAGACTTGTAGATCGCGACGGACAGACCTGTCGATCGCGACCGACAGACCTGTCGATCGCGACCGACAGACTTCATGACCAAGCGACTGCCATGTAGGATTTATTCAATCGTGATCGACACTGTCGATCATGATCGACTGAAAATTCAAGATTGACTGAATTACTCGCGTTGCCACGTGTCCATCGCGACGGACACATCCCTAATCGACTGAAATCACGGAAAAAATTGCGGAAAAAGTGTCGATCGCGATTGATAGGACTCACGACCGACTCTGTCGATCGCGATTGACACTGTCAATCGCGACTGACGTGTCGATCGCGATTGACAGGCCCGACGGACACCTCTGTCAATCGCGATTGACAGACTTGTCGATCGCAATTGATAGGCTTTTTCAACTAAATTTTAGGGTTTTGTTATTCCAAGATTTGGGGATAATTTTGGGCATAATTTTCTATCAATTAGCATTTTGTGAGGTCCCTACACATGTGTTTTTGAGAAAAATCCTGTGAACTGTTAGCCTATTTGAACCCTGTTAGCTCCAGAACCCTGAACTGTCATATCTTCCTCATACGAAATCTGTTCGCTATGATTCTTGTTTTGTTGGAAAGCTCGGGGAGAGTACAACCAAAACTTCCACTAGTTACGGTAAAATTAATATCAGGATTATTAGCTATAGTATTTTTAAGTGGACCATACCCAGGGGGAACAAAACCAAGGGATCTCTAGAATTGTTTGCCATAAAGACAGAGGGCAAATTGATATCTAAATTGCATGAATAGAAGTGATTTATTATGTTATTTGAATCTAAGTGTTGAGCTAACCTTGGGACTTTTACAGGTCCATTGAGAGCACTGGAGGGCATCCACAGCAAGGGCTTTTTGCAAGCTTGAGAACCGGATTCTTGAGCACCAAAGGGCAAGGGATCAGCAAGTGAGGTTGGAATACTCTCAACTCCCTCTGTCAATTCCTAGCTTAGGCTACACGTGAATAGTGCTAGAAGTAAGTCAGGGCAACGATGGGCACGAGACAAGTCAAGACTATCTAAGAAATCAAGTTCAAGTCAAGAGATAACATGTGTGTGACCGACAACTTTAAAGGAAAAGAACCTAACGTGGAACGATCAACTTAAAGTGCGGAAATTAACTCAAGTATTCCTGACGAGGTGATATCAGACAAGATCATAAACACGATAATCAATTAAAAAAGAACCAAGTGACTGATACAAATTGATCAGCAATGAGGTTGTACCTTGGGTAAAAATTGGGATTGCTCAGCTAGGCTTATGAACCTTAGATCAGGACGACACCTAGGGAGAGATAGACAAAGTCTTAGATCTTCAGAGGCTAGTGTCAATCATACTGCTAGGTCTTGGGCCCAATAGTTGAGCCATCATTCATACTACTCTAGCTCTGAGACTAGTGAGTCAGAGATGTCTCAAGGTATGGAGAGACCCACAGGAAGTTCAGGAGTGCCATACTTACATAAGGTAGAAGGCCCCTACAAGATGCAGCTAGAATACCTTAGGAACAACCGATTAGGTGCTAGCATCTATGAGGATGGCCTAGGAAGATCTGTGGTCCAGATCAAAAACCCAGATCAACCCATTGGACTAGAATGTCCAGCAGTTAAATTTGAAAATGGAGCATACTTGGACAAAGAAGGAACCATATATGCAGTCACCAGTCACCCTGACAGGACAGATGAATTCGAAAATGTGATCCCAGAATTGGACTTAGGTGACCTAGAGCAAGGGAACATGGGTGTAGAGCCTAAAACTCCTCGAGGAAAATCAATTCTCACTAGAATTCTCACACCAGAATGGATCCCCCAGGACAACAAGAGCATAGACCTGCTCTTGAACCGAGAGACCAATGAAGCCTTTTGGAGGTATAAGCCTATTCAACCTAATGAGATAGGAACGATCACGATCTATGAACTCAAAGATCGTGATAGCCCAGGCAAAGTGACCTATTTAGACAACACTTCGGAAAGAGTATTTGTGGTTACAGAGCACGGTAGGCATGCCTACACTTGGAAGGGAGAGTTTATTTTTCCCCAACCAAGATCTAATGTCTCTTTTGGCCACCAAGGAGCGGGAACATCCCAAGCTCATGGAGCTCAAAGGGACAGAAGTAGAGATAGACCTCAGGTAACCTTTGCCAACCCAATAGGAAGAGAACGAACACGAACAGAGGCGGATATAAAAGAAACCGAGAGAACTAGAGTTCCAAGAAAACTAAGAAACGCTGATGATTTTCCTCTGCCAAGGCCTAGGGAACACACCTGAACCTTGAGACCTACACAACTGACTAAGTCCATGAAGAACTACTTGGATGGCACAGGAGATCCATATGATCATGTGGCCGAGTTTAGGCAAGTCTTGAGAGCTGAACAGGTGGAGGACTTATTCACGCAATACAATGCCTTTGGTCTAACCCTTAGGAACACAGCCCTTACGTGGTTTCAACCACTAAATGAAAGACACTTCAGGAACATAGACCAACTTCTAGAGGCTTTCATTATTGAATTTTCTAAGAGTGGCATAATGCATAACACTTCCTCACTGATTCATAGCTTCAAGCAAACCCCTCAAGAGACGGTCAGACTTGCAGGAAGAAGGTTTAGGCAATATCTAGAGAGATGTCCTATTTCGGAGTTACCCACACCAGCCAAACAAGTGGCTTTATTCCTAGATGGACTGCTAAGTATAAAGTTGAGATCATACGTGTACTTAAAGGACCCAAGGACCATAGAAGAGTGTGTACGCATGTGCATCAACATCGAGGATAACCTAGGGGAGGAATTAGAGATTTCAAAAATCTACAAAGATTCAGATAGTTCTCCTAGCCTCTCTTCCTCGCAATCCACATCTATTGAGGAACTTGCTGAGAAAGTAGCTCAAAAACTAGGTGTCTCCAGTAAACAAATTCCAAGATTTGCCCCAATAAAGAGGTGCTATACTTGTGGAGGTGACCATATGGCGAACGTATGTCCCATCATGGCTCAACCCCAAGTGAATCCTAGTAGCCAATACTGCACCATAGAACGGAGATACACAAATCACACTGCGCAAGATTGCCCCTATAATAAGCAAGCGGTTAGGCAAACCTACCCTCAGCCCTATCCACAACAGGGAAGATATCAGAACCAATACCCACCACAACAGTATGCTAGGCCTCAACAAACCTATCAACCACAATATCAGGCCCAGTAGAGACCTCAACCAGTGTTAGCACAACAACCCCCTGCTCCAACTAATGTAATTCCTGTAAAGTATGCAGCTGCAAAAGAAAACCTGAATAGAGCCATAGTGCCAGTAACACCGTTACTTTTTGAAAGTGACCCCAGTGACCATAGCATTTACTCTACACATATTGATAGCCCCGAGGGTTACTACATGCAGTCTCCTAAACATGGCGATTCCTACTATAGTGAAGAACCAAGTGAGCCTAGTTGGGACCCAGAGTATGCAGATGTCATGTACGCAAACCCCAACTCTAGACCTCAACCTAGGCAGGCACGACCCCCATTCCCTAGAGGACCATGCTATAGATGTCAGGGAGATCACCTCATTCGTGATTGCCCCATGCCTGCACCTACACAACCCCAGCCAATAACGATCCAGGGCTTTTGCCAAGATTGTGGAAAGGAGCATCTCTTACAAGATTACCCAAAGGATTCCAATAATATGCCAAAAATCACTCCTATTAATGTTATTGGGTTAGTTGTAGACTCCACAGGGAGTGTGGCTTCCACTGCACCAGTGCAAGTGGTCACGAGAGCTCAGGCATTGCAGCAGAACCAAGGTTTAGGCCGCGAAAAGAGTGCCGAAGTTAGTGAAATTGAGAGCATAAACAAGAAATGGATGAGAGCTTGGAAAGATAGCCGTGAGAGAATGAAAAGGAAATGGGCAAAGAAGATGAGTGAACTCGAGGAAAGCCTAAGAGAAACGAGAGCCAGGATAATTGAACTTACATCTCAACCTCCCTCTCACACCACTCCACCACCACCATTCCCATCTCCATCTGATCCACCACCTTCCAACCCACCTCATGCGACCCCACCACCCCCTAGAGTAGGATCAGTTTTAGCAGATCCCACTCCTGAGGACCTAAATATGATGCTTAAGGCATATTATGCCAGAATCCAAGAAGGGCCAAATGTAACCGATCATGAAAAGTGTTACCCTAGAGCGGAACTAGAGCTTGAATGAACCAAAATTTGTGCTAAGATGGTGGAATTGGCTCAAACCATTTTTGAAGCCAGTCGCCTCTTTAACATCTCTAGTTCAGCTAAGGCACAGTTGCACTTTGATGGACTGCTAGAAAGATTGGAGAGGCTAATTGCACAATCAGAAAAGGAACCCGCCTCTCAAAATGAGAGAAGGCCAAGTGAAAGAATAGGCATTCCCCCCAGGAAGCTTATGTTCCCAACTCCACAGAGCCAGACACATCTTCTTCTATGAATAGGTACACACGAGAGTTCTTGCGAGAGATTCAAGAAGAGAAATGGGCTAAAGAGAGTGAAGTCCCTCCTCCCTTTGAACTTGTGGATGACGCGCATGATCAATTCCCACAAGATATTCCCTCCATTTATGGAAAGCAAGAGAGTGACCAATCTCAAGAGAGATTAGACTTTGAGTCTAATTCTTTACATGAATTACCCCACTTCACAAGCCCATGGGAAGCTAAGTCTACTTGTATGAGAACACCCACGGTCATGGTACGAAATGAAGACTCAATCATACCTAGGAACACGGAGGTAGTGAAGAATACTAAAGTGGAGTGCAATCTCACTTTAGAAGAGCTACTCCAGGTTAAGCCAGAACTGTGGAAACATGTAGCCAAACAAGTACCTGAGATAGCTAAACCACGTTCCCAGGTGGGTTCTCATAGAACAGTGCCAGAAATTCCTCTAGATAAGATAGGAGATATGAGTGAAAAAGAAGAAGGAAACACCTATCTTCCCATTACCCACCGGGGGTACACAACCAAGGCAATTCTAGAATCAGGCAGAAGAGTTGCAATTGCTACCACTTCCCTATGGAAGCGTTGGGGCAAGCTAGCACTTAGGCCAATGAGAATGAAATTGCAAATGGCTGATGGTCACATAGAAAGACCCTTAGGCTTGCTAGAAGGAATAACTCTCACTACATGCGTTGTTGAGTTTGAGCATACATTTGCTATATGTGACTTTAGCAAAAATCATGCCTATGAGATGATTTTGGGAAGACCATTTATGCGACAGTTGCAAGTGGTACATGATTGTGGAACCAACTCCTTGTACTTGCGACACCTAGGTGTTACAACCAAAGTTAATCTCAAGGATTACTCTCATAGAGATGTCCCTCCTATCCAATGGAATCCCATCCATGTGCATTCCATAGGATCAGGATCCTCATGGATGCATGAAGAAACACACGTATGGATGTGCAAAGTGGCAGTAGAAGACGAGAAGAGAGAAAAAGCCAGAGAGATAGGTGCGAAGGAAACCCACAGATCAATTCAAGACCCAACCTATGCACCTGTAGTATTCCCTGACGAAGAATTTGAACCTCACAGCTGGGCAAAAATTTTAGCAACAATGGATGTAGCCATCAATGAAGAACAATGGACACCCCACTGTGATGAGGATGGCTATGACATTTCAGTCTTCTCCATAGAGCCAATCATGGGAGATTCAATTTTGGAAGAATGTGAACCTAGCCCTGATGCATTTGAGGATGCGAGCGACTCTGATCTAGAGTCAATCATTATGGACCCACCTTTTGCATTAGATGAAGAATACTTCTATGAAGTAGAATTTCAACCCCAGAGACATGAAGAGCTTACTAATGATGTGAGGTTAACCACCCGAGTGACTGCCCAGAGCGAAGGTAAGAAAAGGAAGAAAAGAGAAGTCACACGAGAAGAAGAAGAATCTTTGTTTGAGGTTCCCGAGAACTTCAAAAAGTATGAGATAGACGATAGGAGAGTCATGGTAAGAATGCCTAAACGTGAGGCACAAGCAGGAGAGGCCTATGATAACAAAGAAACCACCAAGAAAATAGTTGTATCCATAGAAGAAGGAGGAGAAAGATGTACGTACATAGGCCATGACCTAACAGAGGAAGAAGAGCATGAGTTAATAGCTTTGCTAAGAGAATACAGAGATGCATTTGCTTGGAGTTACAAGGACTTGAAGGGTGTTAACCCAGACATATGCTCACACACAATTCCCATGACCTCAGACGCGAAACCCTTTAAACAGAAGCCATATACATATAACGATAATTATGCTGCTAAGATCAAAGAGGAGATAGATAAACTGGTAGAAGCTCGATTCATCTATGAAATTGAGCACACTGAGTGGGTATCCCCCATTGTAGTGGTGCCCAAGAAGAATGGAAAGCTATGTGTGTGCATTAACTTGAAGAAGGTTAATGCAGCCACTATTCGAGATAACTATCCGCTTCCTATCATGAAACATCTCTTAGAAAGAGTAGCAGGCAAGGAAGTATACAGTTTCCCTGACGGATTTTTTGGCTACAATCAGGTAGCCATTGCTCCCGAGGACCAGCATAAGACTGCTTTTGCCATAGAATGGGGCATATTTGCCTTTAGGGTAATGCCATTTGGGCTTACCAATACTCCTGCAACCTTCCAGAGATTGATGTGCCATGTATTTAAAGAGTTCTTGAGGAAGAACTTAGAGGTCTATGTGGATGATCTTTGTGCTCATTCCAACATTAGACAAACCCATATCCCTGAACTCAGACAAATCTTTGACAAATGTCGAGAGTATCAAGTCTGCCTGAACCCATAGAAGTGTGTTTTCATGGTCAGGCAAGGAAAGATTCTAGGACACATAGTGTCAAAGAATGGCATATCCACTGATGAAGAGAAAGTAAGAGCCATAGCAGAGTTACCTAGGCCAAAGAATGTCAAGGAAGTACAAGCTTTCATGGGGCATTGTGGCTATTACCGATGCTTTATACACATGTACGGCATCATTGCCAAGCCACTGTACGGCCTTTTGACCAACTTTGAGTGGACTAACGAATGTGAGGACTCTTTCAATGAGCTCAAAAGGAGATTGTGTTCAGCACCAATCTTGACCACACCAGATTGGAATAAGCCCTTCCATGTTCATGTGGATGCATCCAATTATGCTATTGGATGTGTGCTTGCACAACCTACGGGCGAAGGTAATATGGATCTTCCAATTGCCTATGCTAGTAGACAGTTGAATGCAGTTGAAAAAAATTATACCACCACTGAACGAGAGGGATTAGGCATGGTATATGCAGTTAAAAAGTTTAGACACTATTTGCTTGCAAATAAGTTTAAATTTTTTACCGATCATCAGGCATCTTGGTAAACAAACCATGCAATACAGGCCGATTAGTGAGATGGTTTCTCTTGCTAATGGAATATGACTTTGAGGTCGTGGTGAGGAAAGGCAAGACTCACTTGAGAGCAGACCACCTCTCTAGGCTCACATCTGGAGAAGCCCCACAAGGAGTGTCAGACGACCTTCCTGATGCTTACTTGTTTAATTTGGAAGTTGTACCTCAGTGGGCTAAGCCATTAGTGCTAGTGTTGACATACGGGCCTAACCACCCATTCATAAACACTCAAGATAAGGAGGTAGTAAAAGCCCAGAAGTACCATATCATGGCAGGAAGTATGTACAAACAGACAGATCAAGGGATCTTGGCTTGTTGTGTGGAAGAGGATGAGTACGCAAAATGGTTGCAATTAGCACATATAGGTGCATTAGAGCAACACCATTCGAGGCAGAGAACTTTACAGACGCTAAGGAGATTTGGAGTACATTGGCCTACTATGGAAGTTGATGTACATAAAATGTGTAAAGAATGCCCAATCTGTTGCACTAAACCACCCATGGAGCATGCCACTCTTTATCGAGTGACCATAGTGCCAGATTGGAGTGAATCTTTAGTCGCCTTCCTGAGGATGAAAGCATTCCCTCAAGATATGACCCTGACGAGACAAAGAAGTCTAGAACAAGAAGCCCTAGATTACTCACTCATTGGTGATAATTTATACAAGCCTGGTAAAGATGGTTACCTAAGACTATGTGTCCATGAGAGCGAGAATCTTAAGATCTTGGAAACTTCTCACCAAGGTGTAGCAAGAGGACATTTTGGACCAGATCGGGTGATTAAAGCAATCCTATTTGCAGGCTTGTGGTGGCCTACCCTTCACATGGATGCACATACCTATGTGAAGAGATGTGATGTTTGTCAGCGAACTCAGTATCCTATACGCAAAGATGAGATGCCTCTAAAACCTATGATGGGTGGACGTGCATTCTCTAAGTGGGGAATAGACTTTGTTGGTCCGATTAATCCCCCAGCTAAGGGTTCACATGCTGAATATATCATTGTGGCCACAGACTATCTAACCAAGTGGGTAGAGGTAAAAGCTACGACAAAGAATGATGCTCAGACGACCGCTAAGTTCTTATTTGAGAATGTGTTCACTAGATACGGGCTACCCATAGAGCTAGTAAGTGATAGAGGCACCCACTTCTTGAATGAAGTTATTGAAAATCTTCTCCAAGAATTCTTGGTAGTACACAAGAAGTCTGCTCCCTATCACCCACAAGCTAATGGGCAAGCCGAAAGCACAAACAAGATTCTATGCAATGTGCTTACCAAATTAGTGAATAATAAACGCTCTGATTGGGACAAACAGCTACACCATGCTGTTTGGGCATACAGAGTTGCCTATAAAACGGTGCTCCAAGACACCCCCTTTCAAATGGTATTTGGCCAAAATGCAGTGCTACCATTGGATTTCCTGATACCAACACTGAGAGTAGCTCAGGAGCACGAGTGGACAGGCCATGAGCTCTCATCTAGAATCTTTGACCTTGAACGGCTAGGTGAAACAAGACTGAGGGCTGTCGTAGGGATATATGCAGCTAAGAAACTACAGAAGGCGTACTTTGATGCCCATGTGAAAGATAAGGGTTTTAAGGCAGGAGACCTAGTCCTAGTCTACACACTGAAACAACATGCACAGAAATTAGAGAAAAGAGGTTATGGACCTATGATCATTAATAGGATTTCAACTAGTGGGGCAGTACAACTAGCCACTTTAGAAGGCTATATTCTCCCTAACTACATAAGCGGATGCAGAGTCAAGGTATATCAAGAACTCCTGACCGAAGAGATGCTAAATCGACTCAACACTGCAAACAAATGCAAGGAAGAAGAAAAACGAATTTGAGAAGAGGCACAGGCAGAAGCCTTGGAACACATCCGAAGAATGAAATTGAGAAGACAAGGTAGAGAACAACCTAGGAGAGATGCCTATGCACATCCAGGATACAATATAGCTATGTGTGAAGTTTCAGGTACTCGCTCTCATAGAATAATTGATCAAAGTCCTTTTGTAACCTTAGAGATAGGACAAGGAACGAGTGCAAGGACTACAAGGGCCTTGATTGACTCGGGTGCAACCACTAGTGTTGTTAAACTTTCCTACTGTCAAGAAGTAAACTTAAAGGTCAATCCTGTGGAAGCATATCTCATAGGATTGGGAGGTGTGGAAACCCCTTGCATGGGTGAGGTGGAACTTCCCCTCTACATTCAAGATTTCTTAATGACCGTTAAAGTACTAGTGTGTCAAGATGAGGATCTCACTGAACCTCTTGTCTTGGGTCAAGACTGGATCTATGATCATGTTGTCAACCTAAACCTAAGAAGTGGACTTCTTCAGGTCTGGGTAAATCGGAACCGCATTACACTTGAATTAGAGAATGAAGCACTCAAGGAACTAGGAAAGGCACAAACTCTTGGTCCTTCCAGGAGTACACGTGAAGATGACCATGCTATTCTTGTCCAAAACCTTGTGATGCACAGGGATGATTATCTCAACAAAGAAGTCAAGAGCACGATGGAACTCCCTTCTTTTCCAAAGGCCATCGGGATGCAGCAACCAGAGGCAGATAAAATGCAGGAGAAGCAGACTACCTATGCTCGAAGCCAAAAGAAAGTACAAAGAAAGGTGTCTCAGCCACCAAAACAATTGTGGGTGCGAAAAGGCGAGCATCCTGGCGCGGTCAAGTCACAACCAGTGGCTCAACTTCATATTAGTGAACAATTATAGGACACTAATAAGAAGTGTTCCAGAAATTCTCCTACGAAAGTAAAGTCTATATGGGTACCCAAGAAGTCGATGAAGGTTGACCCACAATCAAGGCAAATTTGGGTGCCTAAGGCTTGCTTGCAGGCTCAAATAGCCACACACAGACCACACCATACACAACATGGTTCATTCACACGAATAGCTGAGTCCCACCTATATTCGACACACCCAAACACATATTTGTCCTGGAGCACGAGTAGAATCACTTGTAAATGGGTCCCTAAACAGCCTCATTTACAAGCAGACATTCTTATGAAACCCACCAGAGTCTACACAAAATCAACAAAGAAAGCCACCCACTGTGTTTGGAAAACGAAACTTTGTAATAAACCACCTGATCCTATTGTAAAGCCACCTTCCCATTGAGGAGGAATTGAAGGAACGCCCAGTGGCATTGAGAGCATTACATGCCATACCGATTCAGAATCCTCCACAAGGGCACACAATGCCAGTCAGCAAAAACTCACATTGGTTCAGTGATGTGGCAGGACCTTTGGGAGAAGGCACTTACCTGTGGGAGGCAGAGATAGAGTTCAACGGGCGTTGGGGCAAGTATCACTTCTTCACCAGGGAATTTGAGAAGCTTCAAAATAATGAAGGCTTGAAAGCAATATGGAAGAAGGCAGACCTATATGATTATTTCAAAGCTCAATTATCAAAGCCCGACTTTCTAAGATGCTCATACTTGATTAGCACCCTTACCCCGAGTAAGGAGAAAAAGGGATACAACACCTTTGTCTTACCATCTCTTACAAGGGGTAATGAACTGAAGCGCTTCAAGTTGACTAACAATTTGGTAAGGGAAGCTCTCGAGATGAAAGGCATGCATATCCCCACAGAGGAGTCAATGATGCCCGACAACATGAAAAACAGGAACCTGACTAAACTAAAGGACATGGTGGCAATGACACCAACTATTGCCATTCATCTTCGAATGTGCATGTAGCATTTTGCGTTCCCCGCTCAAGAGAGGTTCACAATGCCACCTAAGAAGATATGGTTTAGTTTGTACCTAGCAGACGCCTTTGATTTGACAATAAACATGCCACATTGGATTATCGACCAAATACACTTGGCACATCAACAGTGGTATAAGAAGCAAAAGTCAGTGCTTTATGGTTGTTGTGCTCTCACAAGGATTGTTTACCGCTGCTTGGCATATGATGTGCCAATTCAACGGGCACTTGTTTGGACCAGGGTGAAAGAATTTCAACGCAGACTATCAACTGCAGGGCCTCCATCCAAGAAAATGAGAGGAGCAATTCAGATGCCTTGTGCGCAGGCCCGAGGTGCTACACTGACACCAGAAACCACTCCACGGCTTCCAAGGCGAGTGCAACCATTCACTATCAGGTTACCGAGGCGTAGCACGGAAGGCCCAAACCTAGTGTTTCCACCCATACCCACGAACTTAGAGTTCCCTCATGGCTTTACACTAGAAGATCTAACTGATGAGGAAGTAGCTAAATTAATTAATGCTACTAATTTGGAGGTTGAGGCAGAGCAAGCAGGCAGACAACAGACATTAACAGATCGACCTCCTCCAATCAAACCAGAAGTTGTTGAAGTAGATGAAGACGAAGAGGAGACGGTGGATGACGAGCAAGAGGATGAACGAGAGGGACTATCAGACAAAGAAGAGCAGGAATATGAGCAAGAAGTTGTACAGGAACTTGATGGTGCCCCGGTGTATACAAAGCAATTGAAAAAACTGTATGATACCACCAACCGAGTTCAAGAACAACACAAACCGTCCTTGGTAGTAGGAAAAGCCCTCATGAATCAAATCCTTGAGGAGGAAGGTGTGGACGAGTAATACCGAGCAACCCTTGACATGATAGTAGATTCATTGGGGGTACCTGAAACGGTGCATACCGCTCTCGCATATTCACGAAGATCGGAGCAAAGATACGGCAGAGGTCCCCCTCGACCAGGGAAACAAATGAATGTATTAGTATCAGAACCACAGGGCACCACATCCACAACCACAGGCACAACTCATACCATTCATGACATTGAGGAAGCCCATACCTCTAGTGCACCCCCGTCACCCCCTTTGCCCCCTCTCCCTCCAACTCCACCATCTTCCCCTCCTACCACCACTGTCACCTCCACTGTCACAGCTTTAGATTCCACTTCCGCACAGACTATTAGCCAACCCTCACAATCCGCAAAACCTCTCACCACCCCTATTGTAAATATCACCACTGACACGGTAATTCTAACTATAGCCACTGAAATTCCCATTTCCCCGATCATGCTCCCTGGCGGTCCATATTCACAACTACACACACCACTTTACACCTTCACAACCATCACTACACCGACAATTCCCATGTTCACAATCACTCCCATGACCGCATCCACATATGACATCATGGACATATCACCTACTTCTGCACCTCTCCCTCCCCCCATATTTTCACAATCTCCCATTCCCCCACCACCCACTTCACCCTTTTCTAGCACAGCATACACACTCCCATTCCCTTTTCCCTACCCCTCTACATTCAACACCTTTCTCCCATCCACTCTTGTTAATAATGTATTTAATAATATGTACCAGTGTATGACTCAACTACAACAGCATTACTAGCATCTAGATGTCCAGCATACGAGCTTGTTCAGAAATCATGAAACACTATAGGGGAGATTCATTAATTTAGAGAAGGAGAAGAGGCAGTTACAACAACAGTATAGTACATTGCAAGCACAACATGATCAGTTAATCGCCAATCCACCCCATACTGAAGAAAAACAACAACTTGATGATCTGTTACATGCTCAGATAACGGACAATCTCAAGCTTCGACGTAACCTTGCCTTACTAC
Organism: Ceratopteris richardii; assembly: GCA_020310875.1. Classification (NCBI taxonomy): domain Eukaryota; kingdom Viridiplantae; phylum Streptophyta; class Polypodiopsida; order Polypodiales; family Pteridaceae; genus Ceratopteris; species Ceratopteris richardii. The sequence continues at coordinate 12,918,224 of CM035435.1, read as the reverse complement.
GCAAGCACATGTCTGCAGCACTCAAAGAAAATAAATGACTGCATAAACAGAACGAAGAGAACGTGGAAGCAGCCATGGAGGGTTCACCGCAAGAAATCGACCCAGAGAATTTCAAGGCCATCCCATCGGCAAATATGCAAATCGTATTGGAAACACACGCCGATCTCTTGGATGCACACGCTGCCTCAGAGAAAGAACGAGATGACCTACTCAAGCAATTGGCAGTTCAACAAGATTCACCAAAAGAAGTTACAGCCGCAATAGACACATCTGAAGAAGTCGCAGAACTCAGAGCACAACTGGCAGAACTACAAAATAAAATTCTTCAGTATGAGCGTCAACCCTCTCCCCTCGTGGAACCGGAACCTGAAGACTTAGTTCCAATTGAAGTTGAGGAGATCTTTGAAGACCCATACGTACCAATACCTGCACCAGGGGGTAAGCAAACAGAAGAAGGAATGGACACAATTGAGATCGAAGCTCTTGAATGGATGCAGAGGTTAGAGAAGGTGGCTACAACCCACCATGAGAGGGTGGCAGTACAGATCCAGTCGATGTTCTGCTTGGAAGAAATCGTCATCAAATCCGATTACTTCAGAAACCTCTCCCATCATAGGTGGATTGGCACATCCGATGATTTGTATGTTCCATTCTGTGTCTTAATGGCAAATTATAATGCTGAAATCAAGCAGCGCACAACAAAAGAACCAACCTCGGCAACACAGTTTGCACTAAAAGACATCCCTGCAAGTGCCACGCATGGGAATATATTTCAACCTACCTGGAGGATCCGTCTACTTGAAACATACCCTGAGATGGTACACACTTGGAATAGCATGCCATTATACATCAAGTATAACCCATGCTACTGCCCTGTCTTTTGAAGAAGGTCTTGGCCAGAGTACACCAAAACAATTTCAACGGTTAAAGGATGTGAAAAGTGGCTAAACTATGTGTATTTAGCACCCCCTCATGGCCAACCCACGGTCAACTACATGATTTCAACCATCCAACACTAGGCAGTCAGATTCAAGAATATACCAGATGTCATGGCACAGATGTGCCTCAAAATCTTTGAGCTAATGCTGTTTACATTCAAGACCTTTAAGAATGTCAAGGAACCTCATCTTTCGGCTCTCGGATTTAATGAAGGAAATCAAGACCTTGTTTATGATATGAGCACCACACCATCTATCAATGTCGTCTATGCATGGCATGCTCGTATCAAGTATCTACCAGCCTGCTTCAAGCAAACGTTTGAGGAAATGTTTATCACTGGGTTCTGGGAATATCATTAAGAGATATTCATTCCTAGACCATCTCATTTATTACAGTTATTTGATGTGGAACAGGCTCTACATTCAGAAAAGTTATGTATGCCACATCCGGAAGTTCCTGGGCCAGTAGACTGGGATGCACTACTCACCGATTTGGCAAAAGGACTGCGATTATCAGAACATCACTTGGCGACCGATGTCGTTAATTACTACATCCAACGGTCCACACAACAAGGGTCTCTCAAAGACGACAGACGCGAGAGAGGGGGGGTGTTAGCGGCAGTCAAGGTACCCCAGGACTCACAAGACAAGGAAGTCAAAGAAGGGAGCCAGAGCGAAGAGAAAGCACAAGCAGACAAAGTAGTCAACGAAGATCTGGCAAGTAGGCCGTCCAAATTTTTCCATGAAGTAATACTTTCTAAATAGTGAATTTAGTCACTCTACATCATTGTAAATACCATTTCTCCTTTTTGTAACTCCATTTTGTGCAAGCCGAGGAGTCCACAAGCTTGAGGAGTATTAGAAGTAGCATCGTACCAATTTTCATAATTTTTAGATTTTGTTTGAGCCCCCAAATAGGCCCTAGAACCTAATTTTTAACTAGGCCGAACACTAGGTCTGGACAGGGCCAAAGCTAGTAAAAAACTATAAATAGAGCTAGAGAGCTCAATTTTGGGGTTAGCTTTAATAGATTTGAACTTGTATGAGCACTTTTGAAGTAATCTAAAAGGATTCCATTGTCTCCCTCTTTGTTCTTGTTGTGTGTGCACGTGTGTGTGTATGTGTGTGCATGTTAGTGTGCTTCTCACTCACACACTTGTGCCTTCACTTGCTCGAGGTCATCATACCATCCTCACATCTTCCCGGATTGACATTAAAGGAGGTGCTACTCATCACTGAGCTACAGCATCAAAGGGCGTCTAGAGCACTAGCATATTGCAAGCTTGAGAATGGGGTTCTTGAGCACCAAAGAGCAAGGGATCAACAAGTGAGGTTGGATTATTCTAAACTCCTCTTGTCAATTCCTAGCTTAGGCTAAGTGCGAGTCGGGCTATAAGTAAGATAGGGTGACGATAGGCATATGTCAAGTTGAAGACTCTTAAATACCCAAGTTCAAGCAAAAATATAATCTCTTTGTGATCAATTACTTAAAAGGAAAAGAACTTAACGTGGAACGATCAACTTAAAGTGCATGAAATCAATCAAATATTCCTGATGACGTGATATCACACAAGAGCATAAACACAATAACCAACTAAAAAAGAACCAAGTGACTGATAAAAATTGATCTGCAATGAGGTTGTACTTGGGAAAAGTGGGGTTGCTCAATTGGGCATATGAACCTTAGATCAAGACGACACCTAGGGAGAGATAGACAAAGCCTTAGGTCCTCAGAGGCAAGTGTCAATCACATTGCTAGGGCTTGGGCCCAACAGTTAAGCAATTATCCGCACTATCCTAGCTCTGAAACTAGCGAATCAGAGATGTTTTATGGTATGGAGAGACCCACAGGAAGTTCAAGAGTGGCGTACTTAGAAAAACCTGAAGGCCCTTACAAAACTCAACTTGAATACATCAGGACCAACCGATTAGGTGCTCGCATCTATGAGGACGGTCTGAGAAGATCTATTGTCCAAATTAAAAACTCTAATCAAACCTTTGGATTAGAACACCTAGTCGTTAAATTTGAGAATGGTGCATACTTATATAAAGAAGGGATTATGTCCGTGGTCACCAACCAACCGGATAGAACATTTGAGTTCGGTAATGTGATTCTCGAGACAAACATAGGTGACATAGAGCAAGGGAACTTAGCAAGAGAGTCAAGAACTCCTCGAGGCAAATCAGTCCTCACTAGAATCATCATGCCAGAGTGGGTTCCCCAGGACAATAAGAGCATAGATTTGCTCTTGAACTGAGAGACCGATGAATCCTTTTGGAGGTATAAGACTGACCAATCTAATGAGGCGGGAATGCTCACGATCTATGAGTTTAAAGATCTTGATAGCCTAGGCAAAATGACCTATTTAGACAATACTCCAGAGAGAGTCTTTGTGGTCTCAGAACATGGTAGGCATGCCTACACTTGGAAGGGTGAACTTATTTTTCCCCAACCAAGATCTAATGTTTCATATGGTCACCAAGGAGTTGGAACGTCCCATGCTCATGGAGCTCTAAGGGACATGAGTAGAGATAGGCCAGAAGTGAGCTTTGGTAACCTGCTAGGAAGAGAAAGGACAAGAACAGAGACGAATAGAATGGAAACTGAGAGACCTAGAGACCCAAGGAACCAAAGAAATACAGACAAATTTCCTCTGCCAAGGCCTAGAGAACACACAAGGACTTTGAGGCCTACGCAACTAGTTAAGTCCATGAAGAACTGCTTCGATGGAACTGGAGACCCGTATGATCATGTGGTATAATTTAGGCAAGTCCTGAGAGTCGAGGAAGTGGATGACCTATTCACACAGTACAATGCCTTCGGCCTAACTCTCAAAAACACAGCCCTTACATGGTTTCAACCGCTTCACCTAGGCTAGTTCAGGAACATAGACCAGCTTCTAGAGGTGTTCATTATCGAATTCTCTAAGAGTGGCATATGGCATAATACTTCCTCATTGATTCTCAACTTCAAGCAGACACCTCAAGAGATGGTTAGACTTGCAGGAAGAAGGTTTAGGCAATACCTAGAGAGATGTCCGGTTCCAAAGTTACCCACTCTAGCCAAACAAGTAGCTTTATTCTTAGATGGATTGCTATGTACCAAATTGAGATCATATGTGTACTTGAAGGACCCTAGAACCATAGAAGAGTGTGTATGCATGTGCATCGACATCAAGGATAACCTAGGGGAGGAATTAGAGCTTTCAAAAATCTACAAAGATTTAGATAGTTCTACTAGCCTCACTTCCACTCAATCCACATCTATTGAGGAGCTTGTAGAGAAGGTAGCACAGAAATTAGGAGTCTCAAGTAAACAAATACCAAGGTTTGCCCTAGTGAAAAGATGTTATACTTGTGGAGATGACCATATGGCAAATGTATGTCCCATTATGGCTCAACCCCAAGTGAATCCTAGTAGTCAATACTGCACCATAGAACAGAGATACATGAATTACATCATGCAAGATTTCCCATACAATAAGCAAGCACTTAGGCAAACGTATCCATAACCATATGCTCAACAAGGACCAGTACCCATCACGACAGTTTCCTAGGCCTCAACATCCCTACCAACCACAATATCAGGCCCAGCAAAGGCCTCAACCTCTGTTAGCTCAGCAACCTCCAACCCATCCAATGTGATTCCAGTGAAGTACACAACTGCAGAAGAGAATTTGAATAGAGCCATAGTGCTAGTAACACCATTGCTTTGAGAAAGTGACCCTAGTGATCATAGTTTTGACTCTACTCACATTGAAAGTCCACAAGCTTACTACATGCAGTCACCTGAGCATAATGAGTCATATTATTATGAAGACCCAAGTGAGCCTAGTTGGAAGCCAGAGTATGCAAATGTTATGTACACAAACCCCAACTCTAAACCTCAACCTAGGTAGGTAAGACCCCAAATTCCTAGAGGACCATGCTATTGATGTCAAGGAGATCACCTCATTCGTGATTGCCCTATGCCTGCACCTACACAACCCCATCCGTGACAATTCAAGGCTTTTGTCATGATTATGGGAAAGAGCATATCTTGCGAGATTGTCCTAAGAACCCCAACAATATGCCAAAAATCACACCTATCAATGTTATTGGGTTAGTAGTAGACTCTACAGGAAGCGTAACTTCCACTCCCTAGTGCAAGTGGTCACTAGAGCTCAGGCCTTGCAGCAAAACCAAGGCTTAGGCCAAGAAACGAGTTCCAAGGTTAGTGAGACTGAGAGCATAACCAAGAAGAGGAGGATAGTCGATAAAGAATGAAAAGGCAATGGGCAAAGAAGATGAGCAAACTTGAGGAAAGTCTAAGAGAAACGAAAGCCAAGATATTTGAACTCACATCTCAAACTCACTCTCACACTACTCCACCGCCACCATTCCCATCTTCCTCCAATCCACCACCTTCCAACCCACCTCACACAATTCCACCACCCCCTAGAGTAGGATCAGTCTTAGCAGACCCCACTCCCGAGGACCTAGATATGATGCTTAAGGCATATCAGGCCAGAATCCAAGAAGGGCCAAACATAATGGATCATGAAAAGTGTTACCCTAGAGCGGAACTAGAGCTTGAACAAACTAAAATTTGTGCTAAGATGGTGGAATTGGCTCAATCCATGTTAGAAGCCAGTCGCCTCTTTAACTTCTCTAGTTCAACTAAGACGCAGTTGCACTTTGATGGACTGCTAGAAAGATTGGAGAGGCTAATTGCACAATCAAAAAGGACCTTGCCTCTCAAAGTAAGGACAAGGTAGGTGAAAGGATAAGCCTTCCTGCCTAGGAAGCTTAATATGTGCCTAACTCCACAGAACCAGACACATCTTCTTCTATGAATCGATATTCACTAGAATTCCTGCGAGAGATTCAAGAAGAGAAATGGGATAAGGAGAGTGAAGCTCCTCCTCCCATTGAACTTGTGGATGACACGCATGATCAATTCCCACAAGACATTCCTTCCATTTATGAGGAGCAAGAGAGTGCCCAATCCCATGAGAGATTAGACTTCGAGTCTAATTCCTTACAGGAACTATCCCATTTCACAGGCCCATGGGAAGCTAAGTCTACTTGTATGAGAGCACCCATGGTCATGGTAAGAAGCGAAGACTCCATCATACCTAGGAACACAGAGGTAGTGAAAAACACTAAAGTGCAGTGCAATCTCACTTTAGAAGAGCTACTCAAGGTTAGGCCGGAACTATGGAGACATGTAGCCAATCAAGTGCCAGAAGTAGCAAAACCTCATTCCCAGGTAGGATCACATAGAACAGTGCCAGAAATACCCTTGGACAAGATAGGAGACATGAGTGAAGGAGAAGAAGGAAACACCTATCTTCCCATTACCCATCAAGGATATACAACCAAGGCAATTTTGGACTCAGGTGCAGGCATTGCAATTGCTACCACTTCCCTATGGAAGCGTTGGGGCAAGCCGACACTCAGGCCAAGGACAATGAAATTGCAAATAGCCGATGACCACAGAGAGACCCTTAGGACTCCTAGAAGGAATAACTCTCACTACCTGTGGTGTAGAGTTTGAGCATACCTTTGCTATATGTGACTTTAGCAAGAATCAGGCCTATGAGATGATTTTGGGAAGACCATTTATGCAGTAGTTGCAAGTGGTGCAAGATTGGGGAACCGATTCTTTGTATTTGCAACACTTAGGTGTTACAACCAAAGTCAATCTCAAAGATTACTCCCATAGAGACATACCCCTTATTCAATGGAATCTCATCCATAGAGCTAAGGATGATACTGAATCATTAAAGCACTTGGAGAAGCTTGTAGAAGGTAGAAAAGTGCATTTCGAAGCGACGAGGTTTGGTCAAGCCAAACGGCACAAGACCAGCCCTTGAGCTTATGGAGACTCAAATAGACCTTATAGGCATGCAATAAGTGCAAAGAAACACACTATGTACTTTGGAGCATCAAGGAGAATGAGTCGATACAAAACAGATAGGTTCGCGGGTCGACTAGCTCAAAAAACTTACTATATATGGAAGAGACAATGAACTTCAAATGCCCATAGCGACCAGCATGATTACAATTAGAAAAATCCTTTTATGGGAGTGATACACATAGGGTTGAGTGTATGGAATACACAAAAATATAAGGAATAAGCAAAATATGCTATAGGAATGAATGTGACATTCACCGGTGGTACTTCCTATTTTTCAGGAATATGCAGAGATTGACCCCGAGACAAGAAAGCTACGATTTCTCCCAATCTACTGAACCAAATGCTTTGAAACTTTATAGGCATAAACTAAACACTAATATCCTTCCAATGAGTCATCTTGCACTCAATTAGAAGCTCTGGAGAGAGAGAAACAGCCTCTGCAAGATCACCATTGGCGAAGAAGATGATGCAAAGAATTGAAGGAGCAAGACAATGATGGTCACAAGTGTATGTATATTGCTTCCATGTAATGTACAAGTGATTTCAAGTCTTTATATAGCCTCTAAGAGTGTTCCACGACTTTTACAAGTTGAATTTGAATTCAAATGAAGGTGGGAATGGTTGTTGGAGGTCAATTCACTTTCCTACAATCTAGGAAAAGTGAAGATCTAGTTTGATCTACTTTTAGGTGATTGATTGCTTGATTGAATGCTTCAACCATCACAAATTCGTGGGATTTGGGCTCTATCTTTCTACCTTTACATGTGTAAAACTCAAAGCTTTTACAACGGTAAATGAACCATCAAAAATCTCTCAAAAAAATACAATAAATGAGCATATGAAAAAGAACTCTCCAACGGATATTCTTTTGATGTGATAGCCTTTGATGTAGATCAAATCCACCTCAAGCATAGTGTAAGCTTGATGTTTCAACAGCTCCCCCTCAAGCTAAAGTATGCTTGAGTCTTCATTCTCTGATAGGTTGAATACCTGCCATAGCTTCGAATCTACAAAGCTTTACTCCATCAAGTGCCTTCGTCATCATATCTGCTACTTGCTTTTCAGTAGGAACAAAAGAAATGTCGATCTCCTTTGCCATGAGCTTCTCCCTGATGAAGTGGTAATGGACTTCTATATGCTTGGTTCTTGCATGGAAAATAGGATTTGCCGCTAGATGCATGGAACTTACATTATCTCCAAATATGTGAGGTTTGGAACTCACAAGTCCCAAATCTGTATACAATGCTTTTAACCATATTGCCTCTTGAGTTGCTATGGTCAAGCCTCTATACTCTGCTTCAGTTGAAGATAAAGCAACTGTTGGTTGCTTCTTGGAACTCCATGACACTAGCTTTGAACCTACAAATGCTAAGTAACCAGATGTACTTTTTCTATCATCCTTAGCTCCTGCCCAATCTGCATCTGAGTAGATTTTGATATCCAAATCTGAAGAGTAAGGATAGAATATACCTTCATTGATTGTACCTTTGAGATACTTAAGTACTCTCTTAGCCGCATCCATGTGTGGTCTTCTCGGTGAGTGCATGAACTGACTAAGCACTCCCACACTATATGAGATGTCTGCCCTTGTATGAGTAGCATATATCAAGCTACCTACCAAGCTTTGGTACTCTTTAATGACTTCAATTTTCTCACCTTCATAAACACTAAGTTTATGATTCATCTCCAAAGGTGTACCTGCAGGTTTGGTGTTCTCCATTTTGAACTTGAGAAGAAGATCCTGAATGTATCTTCTTTGAGTCAAATACATTCCTTCATCTGTGTATATCACCTGCATACCTAGGAAATATGTGAGCTTACCTAGGCCACTGATTTTGAACTCCTCTTGCATGTGTCTCTTGATCCTTTGAATGCCATTTAGATCATCACCTGTCACAATAATATCATCTACATATACACATAGATAGATAACCTCATTGTGATCCCTTTTGATGAATAGAGAAGGATCTAAGCTGCTAGCTTTGAACCCTTGATCTTGAAGATATGTAACCAACCTGTAATTCCAAGCTCTAGGAGCTTGTTTCAATCCATACAATGCTTTCTTAAGTCTGCAAACATAAGATGGATGATTAGGGTTTTCAAAACCTGGTGGTTGTGACATGTATACCTCTTCACTTATCCAACCATTTAAGAATGCATTTTTCACATCAAGTTGGAGGAGTCTCCAATTCCTTGCAGCAGCTACACTTATCAATGTCTTGATTGTAGTCATCTTTGCAACTGGTGAGAATGTTTCCTCATAGTCTATACCATGAGTTTGTGAGCATCCTTTGGCAACTAATCTTGCCTTGTACTTGCAAACTGATCCATCTAAATTTCTTTTAACTTTATATACCCATCTGCAACCAATTACCTTTTGATTTGGCGATATTGGAACCAAATCCCAAGTGTCCATCTCCTTCAATGCATCTATCTCTTCGTTCATGGCCTTTTCCCAATTAGGGTTTCCCTTTGCCTCTTCATAGGTTGAGGGCTCCTCTGAAATAGAGTCTTTTGCCAAGTAGATTTAATGCTTTGTAACAAACATGGAATCATATCCATACCTTTCTGGTTTTTTCTTCTCTCTTGCTGATCTCCTAGGTGCTTGTTTGGAGCATTCTCCAACCTCTTGCATCTTTGCATTGCCTCTTGACTTCCATAGCTTGTAATCCTTTTCTCTTTCATCTTTGTCATCGTCTGTATCACTTCTTGGATCCTAGACCTGTGTATCATGCTTGCTTCCTAATTGATGAGAGTCAGAATCAAGATCATATGGTAGTGTTAACTTTTGTTTGTCTTCATCATACCAAGACCTGTGTTCTTCAAACACAACATCTCTACTTGTAGTGAATTGCTTGGTTGAAGGATTGAAGAACCTGTAACCCATTTGAGTTGAATCATATCCAATAAACAGTGCCTTTGTTGGCCTTTCATCTAGCTTACCTCTTATTTGTGATGGTGCATGAACATAAGATAAACAACCAAAAACCTTGCAATGTCCAAGACTAGGTTTTCTTCCATGCCATGCTTCATAAGGAGTCATACCTTGAAGTGATTTGGATGGTAGACGATTGACAAGGTACACATCAGTTGAAATAGCTTCTGCCCATAGATAATGTGGCAACTTCTTCTCTTCAAGCATTGTTCGGGCTGATCCAACGCAATGTCTTGTTTCTCCTCTCTGCAATTCCATTTAGTTGAGGAGAGTACGTAGTAGTCACTTCTCTTTTGATACCTTTGTCCTTGAAGAACTCATCAAAATCTTTGGATAAGTATTCTCCCCCTCCATCAGATGTGAGCTTCTTTAGTGATCTACCTATATGATTCTCCACATGTGCAAGATACTTCTTGAAGCAATCAAACACTTCATTCTTACTCTTGATAAAGTATAGAACAATCCACCTACTATGGTCGTCAATAAATGAGACATTATACCTTGATCCTGCCAATGAAGGTTCTTGACTTGGTCCCCTTACATCTATATGTACTAAGTCCAATAAGTTGTTGTGGATGTAGCCTTTGTGGTTGAAGGGTTGTCTTTGTGCCTTCTCAATCTGACATGCATCACACCTGTTGATCATGTGTTGCCTTGATATGTTCGGCAGTCCTAGAACACTTTGATCTCTGCATATATCCTTCAAGGTTCTTTCATTCACATGAGCAAGTCTCTTAACACTTCAAGCTCACTTAGGGTTTGAGACCCAAAGTTGAATAGAGCTATGTTCCTGGTTTCTCCTACTTCAAAAGTAAAGAGCCTACCATGCTTCTCACCTCAGGCTATCTTCTTGAAGCCTTGATATGGATCTTCCACAAAAGCTCCATGTTGGGTGAACCTAACTTGCAAGCCTTTTTCAACTATTTGGCCTACACTTATTAGGTTTTTAGTGATAGTGGGTACATAGAGAACCTTACTCAAAATGTTTGTTCTGCCATTGGAAGCTTTGACATTACCAATCTTCTCCACATTGTGCTTCATGTCATCCCCTATTTGCACTTCATGTCTATGCTTTGGACTTTCCAAATCAGATAGAAGAGCAATGTTGCCTGCAACATGATTCAAACATCCTGAATCTATGTAGAACAAATGATCATCTTTTTTGCCTTCTTTGTGGCTTGGATTCATGAGAAGCAATGAGTCTTCATGTGGTTGATCTTCTGAATAATTGTTGTAGTCCCTTCTATTATAGCCTCTATTGTTATTGTTGAAGTTGTGTCCACCTCTGCCTCTATTGCTGCCATATCCACCTCTTCCACTTCGTTTCTGGGTCTTCCCATTGAACCAACAATTCTGAGTGGTGTGGTTGGTCTTATCGCATATGGCACAAGGTTGAACATTCTGCCCTTTGGCTTTGTCTTGCTTTGGTCCTTTCTTCTACCCTTTCCACTTGCTCTTGCTTGCGAAGTTGGCTTGTGAAGTCTCTTCTTCATCTTCTTCCTTCTTCTTGCCTTTCTGCTTCTTATCCTTCTTATCTGCATATAGAGCACTAGTTGAATTACCATGATAAGAGTTACCTTCCTTTATGCTATTGTTGGCTTCTTGATTGAAGAGTTGTCCAAGAAAAAATATTGAAGTCTGGAGTCTGCACATCCATGATGAGATCATAAGCCGTCGTGAAGGATTGCCATTGCTTATCACTTCGAATGCCATTGAGATTTTTCCTCATGATGACCTCTTCTTCAATCAGCTCTCCAACGGATGCTAACTGATCTGCAACCTCCTTGACCTTGGTAACAAACTCTGTGATGGTTTGTTTAGGTGTCTTCTTCATTTGGTTGAACTCGTTCCAAAGATGATTCTTTCTTGCTTTGGTACTAGCAGAAAAGAAAGTCTCGAGGGCATCCCAAGTCCCTTGAGATGCCTTGCATCCTCTAATATGTGGTAATCGAAAGTCAGAGATAGATTTGAGTATGTACAACCTTGCTTGAGCATCCCTTGCGCAACAAAGTGTGAGCTTATCTGTCTCCTCTTGTGTAGGTCCTCCTATGGATCTTGGAATAGGCATAGCTTCATCACCTGCTACAATTCCATAAAGATTTCTACCTTGCAAATAGGCCTACATTCTGATTTGGCAAGCCGCGTAGTTGTGTCGATCAAGATTCTCGATCATTGAGGGAAAGCCGTCACCCATCTTGATCTAGCTCTGATACCACTTAAAGAACTTGGAGAAGCTTGTAGAAGGTAGAAAAGTGTGTTTTGAAGCGACGAAGTTTTGTCAAGCCAACCGGCACAAGACCAGCCCTTGAGCTTATGGAGACTCAAATAGACCTTATAGGCATGCAATAAGTGCAAAGAAACACACTATGTACTCTGAAGCATCAAGGAGAATGAGTCGATACAAAACAGATAGGCTTGTGGGTCGACTACCTGAAAAAACTTACTATCTATGGAAGAGACAATGAACTTCAAATGCCCATAGCGACCATGGTGATTAAAATTAGAAAAAATACGTTTATGGGAGTGATACACATAGGGTTGAGTGTATGGAATGCACAAAAGTATAAGGAATAAGCGAAATATGCTATAGGAATGAATGCGACATTCACCGGTCGTACTTCCTATTTTTCAGGAATATGCAAAGATTGACTGTAGCTCAAGCGTAAGCACCACCTCCTTTACTTGTCAATCCGCGGAGACGTGAGGACTGGTATGAAGACCACGAGCAAGTGAAGGCACAAGTGCGTGAGTGAAAGCACACGAACATGCACACACATACACACACACGCGCACAAGGTAAGATCAAAGAGAGGAACAATGGAAAGCTTAGATTGCAAAAGAGTTCTCTTACAAAAGTTCTATTCTCTAACAAGCTACCCCCAAAAATGAGCTCTCTAGCTCTTTTTATAGTTTTTTGACTAGTTTTGGCCCTGTCCAGACCTAGTGTCCGGCCTAGTTAAAAATTAGGTTCCAGGGCTTATTTGAGGGCTCAAACGAAGTATAAAAATTATGAAAATTGGTACGATGGTACTTCTAATACTCCTCAAGCTTGAGGACTCCTCGGCTTGAACAAAATGGAGTTACTAAAAATAGATAATGGTATTTACAATGGTTTTTAGTGATGAAAATCACTATTTTTGTAGGGGATTCTTCTGAAAATTTGACATACACTTCTTGGAGCTCCCTACTTGCTCCCTTTCCTCGTGTGTCCACCTTTTGATGTGCTTCCATGCTTTGTCCTTGACTTTGAGCTTCAACACTCTCCCCCCTCTCGAGTCTGTCGTCCCTGACAGACCCTTGTTGGAAGGGCTGTTCTGTGTAGTGCGTTGAGAGGTGGTGTCCATCCGTTGTATGAGCTGGTTCCTTGGATTCCAGCAAGAATGTGTCGTTGTGAGCTTTCAAAACTGCAAGTTGCTCAAAAGAGGTTGTCAAGAGTGATTTGGAGCAACTACTGGCTTCAATTTGCTTCCGAGATATGGATGTTGTTCCCATGATGTCCGCTAGCTCTTTTAAAGATGATGTTGAGAGCATTCATGCCAACTACTATAACCCATAATGAATGATGGGTAAGTGTGTTCGTGCCTGGGTTGAAAAAAGTATGTGCCTTGTGCACGGCCTTGTAATGTAGCCCTACGCATGCTTACTTGGAAAATGCATTGGAAGAAGTATGGTGCAAAAATTGCGGGTCTTGAGCTAAGTGCTCAAGGGTATGCTGACGAAGAGGTTCCCTAAACTATCATGGTTATGGTGTTTCCAGAGTAAAGATACTTACCATGGCGAAGGTTGATGGATGTTTGTCTCTTCGTGTTGTACACTCGGCCTTTGGGATGGGACCTTGTTGATGAATGTCCATGTTGATTGTCCACTGATGAGATCTTTTGAGTGGTGGATCCCCTCTCCTCTTTTCAAAGCAACATTTGTCACTAACAATGTGCATTTCTGAGCTTGGGCTCATGCACGTTCACTTCCCTATATTGACACTCAGAGGAATATTGGACACGTGCCGGTTTCTAAGAGATTACCATGCTGATTGACATAGACCATTCACCAGTGCTACTGTTCCATACTGGTTCAGGAAATACTGAGAATTGAATTGCTTTATATTCCTTGGCAAGCAACATCGGGTAACTACACCAAGCTGAGTTTCACATATTCTCTTTAGCTCACCATATGCAGGAGTCTTCTCCTCCAGAACTACCTTTCGCAGATATCTCCTTGGATGCTCTGGTACATGAAGTAGTTAAGCATCACTCAAGTTGCGGACCTTCAAGCTCTTCATTCCTACCATGGTAAGAGAAAATCATAGTGGGAGATGCCATGTTCATGCCAAATGCTTGTCATCTACCAGATAAGGCAGCAATAATCTCACTGCTGGCCGAGACACACTTCTATCCAAATTGATAAATGCCGAGTAATCAACAGTTCCACCTTCAACTAAGCATGACTCATTCATGTTTCATAAGCCAAACCTGGGAACAAGCTCTCTCCCACTTTTCTTTCTCCCTTTTTTTTTTCTCTTTTTTTTTTTTTTTTTTAGAGGAACAGGATATTACAAAACAAGAACACAAAAGTTAGTATCAATAGAAATGTTTGACCTATGTCACTATGCTTCTGTGCATGGGATTCTCAAGTGTGTCTATGCACGGCCGTGTAATGTGGCCCTATATTAATGCATACTTTGGAAAAGCATGACCTGAATGGTGCAAAAGACAGGGTTGTGCAAGGAGCACATGGTTGTTGCTCGTTCGAGGCTTTCGATGTTATTTGTGGAGGTTGATGCCGACCTTGGTGGAGGTATCCATTGAGTCTCGAACTGATGTAATCCTCCTTATTGGAGTCCATTTTAGAACATCATTTGGTACTGTAGAGGTCACTTCAGGCGTCTTTCTCTTTGGATGCTTTTTGAACTGTGGTATCCAGTGTGGTTGACGCTTTGGTTCGGTGGAGGCCACTTGCACTTTTGGCTTCCAAACCCATATCCTTTTTGCATGTCTTCCTACTAATGTTGAAGAGCTGATTTGATCTTCTCTTGGTCTCTGTACGTGGTTCTTACCCTTTTCTCTTTTTGGCTTCTTTGTTGAAACCTTTTGCATGTGGGAGAACAAAGGTTGTTGTGGATGTAGGAGCTTCTTAGGTACCCACATCTGTAATTGCCCTTGTTGAGCTGCAGCTAACTTCTTAGGCACCCAAACTTGTTGGATACCTTGTGATTGAGCTTGTCTGAGCTGCTTCCTTCGTCTTCTGGCCTGGTTAGTGTGCATGGATGGGATTTGTTGGGGCAAGGCTGGTGGTTGCTCTCCTTTGCATACCCAGATCTGCTCCATGCCCGGAACCGCTTTTTTATCGAATGGTGTCTTTCTATTTGATGTAGCAGTTGTCGTGAACGGTTGTGTTTGCTTGTGTGGTGGGCTCACTACTGTGGCCACTTGATTCTTTGGAGAAGAAGAAAGATCCACCCGCCTTCGAACCTGGTCTTCCACGATTGACTCCTTCTGCATCATAGAGTTTTTGACACATACAACATCTTCTTTCATATGATTAGTCTTGGAAGAACTAAGAGAGTGTGTGGTGCCATGATTTAGGAGCATGCATTTCTCTAATTCTATTGTAATGCATTGTTCATGTACCCAAACTTGAAGAATTTGACTTCTTAGGTTTAAGTTAACTGCATGGTCATAGATCCAATCTTGACCCAAGACAAGTGGTTCTGTAAGGTTCTCATCTTGACATACTAGCGCTTTGACTCTCATTGGAACATCTTGAAGGTAGATGGGAAGTTCCACCTCGCCCAAACAAGGGGTTTCCACACCTCCCAATCCTATGAGATAAGCTTCTATGGGATTGATGTTCAACCCCAAGTCTTGGCAGTAGGAAAGTCTAACTGCACTACTTGTTGCACCTGAGTCAATCAATGCTTTCACCGTCCTTTCACCCTTCCCTTGTCCTATCTCTATGGTCACAAAGGGTCTTCGGTCAATGACCTGAGAAGTCGCTATGCCTGACTTTTGACACATATCCATGTGATATTTTTGGGCTTTTGAGTTGACTTCTAGGCCTAATCGCCTTAACTTATTTCGCCTAATACGCTCTCTGGCCTCTACCTGTGCTTCTTCTCTCACTCTTAACTCTTCATCTTTTCGCTTCTTAGCAGTGTTGAGTCTCATTAGCATATCCTCAGTAAGAGGTTCTTGATATAGCTTGACTCTACAGCCACTAATATAGTTTGGCAAGATATCTCCTTCTAGAGTGGCCAACTGAACTGCACCACTAGTGGAAATTCTATTAATGATCATGGGTCCGTATCCTCTTTTTTCCAACTTACGGGCATGTTGTTTTAGTGTGTATACCAACACTAGATCTCCCTCTTTCAATCCCTTATCCTTGATGTGTGCATCAAAGTATGCCTTTTGCCTCTTCTTTGCAGCGTAGATGCCTGCTGCCGCTCGTAGCCTCGTCTCACCCAAGCGTTCGAGATCAAAGATCCTAGAGGACAATTCATGCCCATTCCACCCATACTCTTGTGCTACTTTTAAGGCAAGGATTAAGAAATATAATGGTAACACAGCGTTTTGTCCGAAGACCATATGAAATGGGGTGGCGTTGAGTACCGTTTTGTAGGCAACTCGATAAGCCCAAACAGCATGATGAAGTTGTTTGTCCCAATCAGAGCGTTTATTATTTACCAGTTTTGTCAATACGTTACAGAGGATCTTATTGGTACTCTCGGCTTGTCCATTGGCTTGTGGGTGATAGGGGGCAGATTTCTTATGTATCACCAAGAATTCTTGGAGAAGATTTTCAATGACTTCATTCAAGAAGTGTGTGCCTCTATCGCTCACCAACTCTATTGGTAGTCCATATCTCGTGAACACATTCTCGAATAAGAACTTAGCCGTAGTCTGAGCATCATTCTTTGTTGTGGCTTTGACTTCTACCCACTTTGTAAGGTAATCTGTGGCTACAATGATGTACTCTGCATGGGAGTTTCTAGCTGGGGGGTTGATAGGACCTATGAAGTCTATGCCCCACTTCGAAAATGCACGTCCTCCCATCATTGGCCTCAAGGGCATCTCGTCTTTCCTCACTGGATATTGTGCACGTTGGCATGTGTCACATTTCTTCACATAGGTATGTGCATCCATATGAAGAGTGGGCCACCAAAGTCCTGAGAATAGAATGGTCTTGATCACTCGGTCAGGACCAAAATGTCCACCTGCAACACCGCTGTGTGCAGTCTCTAAGACCTTTAAATAGTCTGATTCGTGAACGCACAGTCTTAAGTAACCATCTTTGCCTCTTCGGTATAAGTTGTCTCCTACTAGGGCGTAGCCTTGAGCCTCTTGCTCCATGCTTCTTCTTCTTGCTAGACTAGCCTCTTTGGGTAATCTTCCCGATCTCATAAACTCTACCAATGGAGCACTCCAACCTGGAATTAATGACACTTGATAAAGGGTCGCATTCTCCACTGGGGGTCTCTCTCTGCACCTTGGACAATTTTTAATCCACTCATGTATTTCTTTGTCCATGCTAGGCCAATACACTCCTAAACGCTTTAGATTCTGCAATGTTCGTTGTTTAGAATAGTGATTTCCTAGCATTCCTTCATGGGCTTGTTGCAACCAACTACTATGTTCATCATCCTCCACACAACAAGCTAATACACCCTCAGTATCTTGTTTGTACATGCTTCCTGCTAATATGTGATATTTTTGTGATTTTACAATTTCTTCTTGTGATGTTTTCACATTCTTATTTGCAGGGCCAAAGGTTAGGACTGGTACCAACTTATTTGCCCATTTAGGAACAATTTCTAAATTGAACAGATAGGCATCGGGTAATTCGTCAGACACTCCTTGCGGTGACTCTCCTGAAGTGATGCGAGAAAGGTGATCTGCCCGAAGATGGGTTCTACCTTTCCTGACAACAACTTCAAAGTCATATTCCATTAGTAAGAGGAACCATCTTACTAAGCGTCCAGTATTGCAAGGTTTATTGACCAAATATAACAAAGCTTGATGATCAGTGAAAAACTTGAACTTGTTGGCCAATAAATAGTGTCTAAACTTCTTCACAGCATATACCATGCCTAAGCCCTCTCGCTCAATTGTGGTATAGTTCTGTTCAGCTGCAGTGAGCTGTCTACTAGCATATGCTATGGGCAAATCTAAGTTTCCTTCACTTGTGGGTTGTGCTAGCACACATCCTATGGCATGATTGGATGCATCCACATGGACATGGAATGGTTTATTCCAATCAGCAGTGGTGAGTATTGGTGCCGTGCACAATCGTTTTTTCAGTTCGTTGAAAGAGTTCTCGCATTCGTCGTTCCACTCAAAATTAGACAAGGCATAAAGGGGTCTAGCTATGATCGCGTACATGTGGATAAACCTACGGTAGTATCCACAATGGCCCATAAAGGCTTGTACCTCTTTAATATTCCTTGGCCTTGGTAGCTACGCTATGGCTCGTACCTTATCTTCATCTGTTGAGATTCCATTCTTCGAAACAATATGACCTAAGATTTTACCTTGACGCACCATAAACACACACTTTTCTGGGTTCAGACACACTCGATATTCTCTACACTTGTTGAAGATTTGTCTGAGCTCAGGAATGTGAACCCTTCTTTCTTGGGAATGAGCACATAAATCATCTACATACACTTCTAAGCTCTTTCGCAAGAACTCTTTGAAGACATGACACATGAGCCTTTGGAATGTTGCAGGTGCATTGGTGAGCCCAAATGGCATCACCCGAAATGCAAAGATTCCCCACTCTATAGCAAAAGCTGTTTTGTGTTGATCTTCTGGGGCAATGGTTACTTGATTGTAACCTGAAAATCCATCAAGGAAGCTATAAACTTCCTTGCCTGCAACACGCTCCAATAGGTGTTCTGTGATTGGAAGTGGATAACTATCTCTAATCGTAGGGGCATTAACTTTTTTAAGGTTAATACACACTCGCAACTTCCCGTTCTTGTTAGGTACCACAACAATGGGGGACACCCATTCGGTATGCTCAATCTCATAGATGAATCCAGCTTCAATCAACCTATCAATTTCTTCTTTTATTTTGGCTGCATAGGTATCATTATATGTGTAGGGCTTCTGTTTGGTGGGCTTAGCATCAACAGTCATTGGGATAGTATGAGAGCAAATTCTTGGATCTACCCCTTTCAAGTCTCGATAGTGCCATGCAAACACATCCCTATATTCCCTTAATAGAGCTATGAGCTCCATTTCTTCTCTTGCACTTAGGTCATCTCCTATATATGTGCATCTCTCTTCGTTCTCTTCAATGGTCACTACAATCTTCTTGGTCTTTTCTTTATTATCATATGATTCTCCTATGATGGCCTCTCTCTTAGGCATTCGTACCAAAATTTTGCGGTCGTCAACTTCATATTTCTTGAAGTTTTCTGGTACTTCAAACAATGATTCCTCCTCTTCTTGTTTCACTGCTTTTCTTTTCTTTTTCTTTTGACTACTCTCACTTCCATCCTTTGAGTTTACTGCTTTAATACTTGTGAGAGGTTCTTCTTCTTTCTGGGTGAACACTCCTATATCTTCTAGATAGTGCTGCTCTGAGTTAAAGCAACTATCCATCACAATAGACTCCATATCATCATCATTCTCTTCTTCTTCTATGACATCACCAGGGTCACATTCTTCTAGCAAGGGTTGACACATGAACACTGAGATATCATAACCCTCCTCATCACAATGAGGTGTCCACTGTTCCTCATTGACAGCAATGTCCATGGTGGCTAAGATTTCTGGCCAGCCATGAGGCTCAAACTCCTCATCTGGAAAGATCATCGGTGTGTAGGCTGGGTCTCTAACTGGTCTATCTCCTAGCAAAGTTCCTTCTTCTCTTGCCTTTAAACGTTTTTCCTCTTCCTTTGCGACCTTGCACATCCACAAATGAGTATCTTCATGCAGCCATGATGGATCAGGTGAACTTTCAGAATGTACAGAGATGTAATCTTCTTTCGCTTTGTGGATAGAATTCCACTGTAGGGGTGGTACATCTCTGAAGGTGTAATCCTTCAAATTGACCTTGGTGG
The DNA here is from genome assembly GCA_020310875.1 of Ceratopteris richardii. Lineage (NCBI taxonomy): Eukaryota > Viridiplantae > Streptophyta > Polypodiopsida > Polypodiales > Pteridaceae > Ceratopteris > Ceratopteris richardii. The sequence goes on along the minus strand of CM035435.1, from coordinate 12,898,383 downwards.
TGACCCCTAAGTGCTGTAAGTACAAGGAGTTAGTTCCCCAATCCTGTACTATTTGCAATTGTCGTAGGAAGGGTCTTCCTAGGATCATCTCATAGACATTATTTTTCTCAAAGTCACATATAGCAAATGTGTGCTCAAACTCTACACCACAAGTGGTTAGAGTGATCCCTTCTAGCAATCCTAGAGGTCTTTCAAAATGACCATTAGCCATTTGAAGCTTCATTCTAGTTGGTCTTAATGTGGGCTTGCCCCATTGCTTCCATAAGGAGGTGGTCGCAATAGCAACACCAGCACCTGAATCTATGATTGCTTTGGTTGTGTAACCTTGGTAGGTGATTGGAAGATAAGTATTACCTTCTTCACCCTCACACATGTCCCCTATTTTGTCTAGAGGTATCTCTGGTACCCTTTGCTTGGAGCCTGCTTTTGGCATGTTGGAATCAAGTTCTAGAACCTGATCCTTCACATGATTCCAAAGCTCAGGTTTTGCTTTGAGCAGCTCTTCTACAGTGAGATGACACTGAACCTTAGTGTTCTTCACAACATCCGTGTTCCTTGGAACCACTGAGTCTTCATTTCTTACTAGTATTGTGGGAGCTCTAATCTAGATAGATTCAGATTCCCATGGGCCTGGAAATTGAGGCAGTTCTTCTAAGGTATTAGATTCAAAATCTAACCTTTCGTCTTCTTCTTGTTCTGCTTCATCTTCGTAAATAGATGGAATGTCTTGGGGAAATTGATCATGAAGATCATCAATCTCAGGAATAGGAGGGGAATTACCCTTCTCCTTGGCCCATTTCTCTTCTTGTATTTCCCGCAAGAATTCTTGAGAGTACTGTTGAATTGAAGGAGGTATTCTTGGATCCGTGGAATTAGGAACATAAGCTCCCATTGGTGGTGAGCTTCCTCTTTCAATAACTGGTTGAGCCTGTGGAGGTAAAGAAACTTGTGGTTTATTTACCAACTGCTCTAATCGTTCTAGTAAGCCTTGGAAATGCAAATCCCCTTTGACAGAGTTTGTCTGATTGAACTTTTGACTAGTCTCAAGTATAGCTTGAGCTTGTTCTACCATTTTCATGCACATTTTCATCCGTTCAATCTCTAAATCTGCTCTAGGGTAACTCTTGTCTAGGTTTGCCGCTGTAGGACCTTCTTGAAGTCGAGCCTGGTAGGCCTTGAACATCATGTCCAAGCCTTCTGGGGTTGGATCTGCAAGAACAGACCCTGGTTGCGGTCTAATTACAATGGGTGGTGGGGTGGGATGAGGTGGAGTGGATGGAGTTTCGGCATGCGAGGGGTTTTGAGATGCAATGTCTTCTATTTTTGTTTTTGCGTCTTTCAAGCTTTCTTCTAGTTCCGATAACTTTTTATTCCACTTACGATTGGCCTTTTCTCTGGTATCCTTCCATGTTCTTGTTTTCCTCTTACTAGGCTCTCCTGATTCACTCGACTCTGATTGCTCTGCTGGTTTATCTTGTTTTAATGCTTGTGCCCTAGTAACTGCCTGTATAGGTGCCACATTATTGCTTCTTGAACTTGAATCCGCCACTAAGCCTACTACATTAATGGGTGTAATCTTGGGTGCGCTGGAGGGGTTTCTTGGACAATCTCTAGGGAGATGGTCTTTGCCACAATCAGGGCAAAAAGCCTGTATGGTGATAGCCTATCCTTGACTCGGAGATGATGGGTGGGGACAGTCACGAATGAAATGATCACCTTGACATCTAAAACAAGATCCTCTAGGGGCTTGTGGTCTCATTTGTCTCAACTGGGGCCTAGGGTTAGGATTTGTGTACATGACATTGGAGTATTCTAGCTCCCAATTTTGCTCCATAGGTGGTGCCTCATATTGATACAAGTAAATCTCACTATGTTCAGGTGACTCTGTGTAATATGCATGTGGACTACCTTCATGGGAGTAGTCTGAACAATGAGCATGAGAGTCATTATCTGGTATCAATGGGGTTAGTGGCACCAATGCTCTATTTGGATTTTCTTCTCCCACAGCATATTTGACTGGAATCACGTTGGCTGGAGCTGGTGGTTGGTTTCCCTAGACAGGTTGTGGCCTATATGGTACCTGATATTGCTGTTGTGGTCTATAATATGGCTGTTGGTATTGGTTCTGATACCTACCTTGTGGGTAAGGTTGCTGATAATTCTGTCTAACAGCCTGCCTATTGTAGGGACAATCTTGAGCCGTGTGGTTTGTGTATTTTCTCTCAATAGTGCAATATGGAGCATTCCTTTCTCTAATGTTGTGGTTTTGCATTGGGCATACATTAGCCATGTGGTCGCCCCCACAAGTATAACACCGATTCACTGGAGTGACTCTCTGTGTTTGTTTATTTTGGACTCCCAGCTTCTTGGCAACTTGCTCAGCTATCTCTTCTATTTCTATGGAGATCTTTGAAGTATGACTAGTAGAACTATCCGAATCTTTGTAGAGTTTGGACAATCCTAACTCCTCACCCAAGTTATCTTCTATGTCGATGCACGTCCGCACGCACTCTTCTATGGATCTAGGCTCTTTCAAGTACACATATGATCTTAATTTTGTGCTCAGTAAGCCATCTAAGAACAAAGCCACTTGTTTAGCTGGTGTGGGTAACTCTGGAGTAGGGCATCTTTCTAGGTACTGTCTGAACCTTCTACCTGCTAGTCGCACTGTTTCTTGGGGTGTCTGCTTGAAACTGTGGATCAGGGACGATGTGTTATGCCTGATACCACTCTTGGAAAATTCTACAATGAATTCGTCTAGCAGTTGACCTATATCGCGATAGTTGCGACTACTCAGTGGTTGAAACCAAGCCAAGGCAGTGCCCTTAAGAGTCAAACCAAATGCCTCGTACTGGGTGAACAAGTCCTCAACCTATTCAGCTCTTAACACTTGTTTGAACTCGGCCACATGATCATAAGGATCTCCTGACCCGTCAAAATAATTCTTCATTGCCTTGATCACTTGAGTGGGTCTAAGGGTTCTTGGGTGCTCTCGGGGTCTAGGCAATGGAAAATCATGTTCATCTCTTTGTTGCCTATGTGCTTGATGTCTCTCTCTTTCAGGTCTTTCATTTTCAAATCCTGATCTATTCCTGCCTACGGTGTGTGCAAAACTTACCTCAGGTCTCTCTCTAGCTCTTTCTCTCTGAGCTTCATGAGCGTGGGAAGATCCTACTCCTTGGAGGCCATGGGAAACATTGGATCTTGGTGGGGGGAAAATCAATTCATTCTTCCAAGTATATGCATGTCTATCATGTTCTGTTACCAAAAAAATTTTCTCTGATGTGTTATCTAGGTAAACAACTTTGCCTGGCATCTCTGGATCCTTGAACTCGTAGATGATGACTATGCCCAATTGGCTAGGTTGATCTGGCTTGAATCTCCAAAAGGCCTCCTCTGTTTCTCTATTCAAAAATAGTTCTATGCTTTTGTTATCTTGAGGGATCCAGTCTGGAGTGATCACTCGGGTCAAAACTGACTTACCTCTAGGAGTCTGGGGTCCTTGTCCTACATTTCCTTATTCTAGGTCTCCTATTTCATTCTCAAGAATAACATTTCCAAACTCATCAGTCCTATCTGGTAGGTTGGTGACCACATACATGGTTCCTTCCTTATCAATGTATGAACCCTCTTCGAACTTGACCACCGGGTGTTCAAGTCCAAAGGATTGATCTGGATATTTGAGTTGGACCACTGATCGCCTCAGACCATCCTCATAGATGCGAGCACCTAATTGGTTGGTCCGAATATATTCCAACTGTGTCTTATAGGGACCTTCTTGTGTTTGTAGATGGGCATTCCCTGAGCCACCTGCAGGTTTTCCCATACTAAAAGACATTTCTGAATCACTTGTGTCTGAACTTAGTAAAAGATGACCACTTAGTTGTTGTGCCCAAGACTTGGATGTATGGTTGACACTGGCCTCAGAAGATCTAATGCTTTGTTTATCCTTGCCTAAGTGTCTACCAGATCTCAGGTTCATAAGCTTTAGTCAAGAGTCCAAATTTCCCCTTGGTCTGGTTCAAAATTCTTTGGAGTCCCCTTGGTTCCCTAGTCCCACTTGAGGGTCAACTTCAAATTATCCTATCTCAAAATCAACACGTTATTCTTGAAAAAAAACAGTTGAGGTCGTGTAGGATTTGAAACGAGCTTTCTAACGAGCTATAGAGCTCAAAAAATGGACTTTGGATGAAAAAGTTATGCCAATTCAGGCTCCTGGGGGTCAAAACAGGCAAACAGGACCTTTGGAGAAAATCGCGATTTTGTACCTTGAGAATCGTGTTCACAAAATCGTGTTTTCACAAAATCGTGTTTTGAAAATCGCGATTTTGATCACAAAATCGTGTTTCTGAAAATCGCGATGTTGATCACAAAATCGTGTGTTAGGAAAAGTGAAGATCTAGTTTGATCTACTTTTAGTTGATTGATTGCTTGATTGAATGCAACTTCAACCACCACAAATTCGTGGGATTTGGGCTCTATCTTTCTACCTTTACATGTGTAAAACTCAAAGCTTTTACAATGGTAAATGAACCATCAAAAATCTCTCAAAAAAATACAATAAATGAGCATATGAAAAAGAACTCTCCAACGGATATTCTTTTGATGTGATAGCCTTTGATGTAGATCAAATCCACCTCAAGCATAGTGTAAGCTTGATGTTCGAACAAATCAGTGCATATCATAGGATCAGAATCCTCATGGATGCATGAAGACACCCACTTATGGATGTGCAAGGTTGCAGTAGAAGAAGAGAAGCGATAAAAGTCCAGAGAGGTAGGTGCTAAGGAAACCCATAGATCAGTTCAAGACCCAGCCTATGCACCTATAGTTTTCCCAGATGAAGAGTTTTAACCTCATGGTTGGGCAGAAATTTTAGCAACAATGGATGTAGCCATCAATGAAGAACAATGGACACCCCACTGTGACGAGGATGGCTATGACATTTCAGTCTTCACAATAGAGCCAATCATGTGTGATTTGGTTATTGAAGAATGTGAACCTAGCACTGATGCATTCGAGGATGCAAGTGACTCTGATCTAGAGTCAATTATTATGGACCCACCTTTTGCATCAGATGAAGAATATTTCTACGAAGTAGAAGCTCACCCTCAGAGACATGAAGAACTTACAAATGATGTAAGATTAACCACATAAGTGACCACCAAGAGTGAAGGCAAGAAAAGGAAGAAGAAAGAAGTCACACGAGAGGAGGAAGAATCCTTGTTTGAGGCTCCAGAAAACTTCAAAAAATATGAGATAGATGATTGGAGAGCCATGATACAAATGCCTAAACGCGATACACGAGCAGGAGAGGCCTATGACAACAAAGAAACCACCAAGAAAATTGTGGTAGCCATGGAAGAAGGGGAAGAAAAGTGCACCTACATTGGACATGACCTCATGGAAGAAGAGCAAGAGTTGATAGCCTTGCTAAGAGAATATAGAAATGTATTTGCTTGGAGTTACAAAGACTTGAAAGGCGTAGATCCTGAGATATGCTCACACACGATTCCCATGACCTTAGATGCCAAACCTTTTAAGCAGAAACCATACACATATAACGATAACTATGCTGCTAAGATAAAGGAAGAGATAGATCGCTTGGTCGAAGGGTTCATTTATGAAATTGAGCACACTGAATGGGTGTCCCTAATGAGTCCTAATGCCCATGTGAAATATGATTACACAAGCCTTTATTCTGCTCAAACCCCCTCGGAATCGGTCGACTTGGATTGCTTGGAAGTTGCAAATGTATCTCTAATTGATGATTTTGCACTCTCACCCATCCAAGCTCTCTTTCACTCATGCACACCCTACTCTTCTCACCCTTTTACCTGAGTACACACTCATACACTCTTTCCCCTCCACACATGCATTCTCAACTTAACTCACATGCATAGATTTGCACGGACCACACTCGTTGCACATACTCAAATGCAGGAAAATAGAAACTTTCACACGTTCACTCACCCTCTCCCTTGGTTTACTACTTGCACCCTCATTTATTTTTCTCCACTCACTCTTTCACTATTTGTTCTCATTCTATTTGTTAGAAGCTCCAATCCCTCTTTCCCCTCCCTCTCTTTTTATTCACTTCACTGCCCACTACTCCAGCTTTTCACTTCTCACCATTCATTCTCTTGCATGCACATTACATATAAACATCCAACATTAATGAACACACATATGATATGAGCATGCACCCAAAATCAAAGAAATTCATACAATCATGAGCAACAGCCACTTCCCCTTTTTCTTTGCTTCATAAAATCTTGCCCACACATGAATTCGCAACTCACACTCCCTTTTTGTGACATTCACTCTTTCTCAAACAATACTCATGCGCTTAGCAGTATTGGCCAATATATTCAAATATCACCCCTTTTTCATGCATTTGTGTGCTCTTTATGCCCGCATTCATTTGCTATTTCAGCTCCATAATGGTAACTTCATAGCCTTCATAGGTCTAAAGCATAGACTCTTCTCACCCTTAGAATTTTGATCAGTGAAGATCCGGTCCTAGCGCTTCCCTTCCCCCCCTAATTTCACAAAGCATTGACCAGTTCAACAAAAGCAACACTTAGGTGTTGTTCAGGTGCACTTTCAATCATTGTGGGAGGTATCTGAAAACATTGGGATAAAGCTCCTGGAATTCTGTGAAACATTTTCACAATGATATCGAAGGAAATAATGAGTAGCAAATTCTCTGAATTGGTAACTTCAGTTTAGCATGAGTCAAAATCAACGACATGGGTACAAACTATTTTGCAAAGTCAATGGATTATTTTATCACAACAACATGTGGGCAACCTTAATTTATGTAGAATTTCTAATGTGAGGTGTTGGGAAAGTACATGCTTTGCATAGTCAAATTCAACAATCAATAACACAACTATTGTGACCTGGAAACATGTATATAACCTATGACCGATCATCCTCTGCAGGCACGTACTTCCTTACTGAAATGAAGTAGAACTATACGTAGACTCTTATTGACGACTACTTTTGAGCAAAAATATAATAGTAAAGCACTAAAAGATAACCGCATGTTTATGCCCAAGTAATAAAGTACTGACAGGGACTTCGGGATCAACGTCCAGAACACATTCTGTAAAATCCTCAATGAACCATTATGAGAAGTTCATCCTAGTATTCTTTGACTTATGGTAATTCTTTGTGGTTGTCACGAACAGTGAAAGTAGGCATTGATCAAAGGTACACAAACTTATACATCACTACCTAAAAATGGCCTACACACAATTCACTTCTGAAATGAAATGGAACTTGAAATTTCCTCCCGATTTTTAGTGAGCAGCAATTATGCTCCTGCACGAGCAACTCTCCACCATGATTAACTTCAATAGCCTTTCACCTTCTGTCTGCAACTTGCAATGGCTCGGATCTTATCGATGCTAGTGTCTTCTACTTCTAGATTCCAATTTTTGAGGCCTCCTTTCCTTCATTGTATGAAGAAATGTTGATGCCATTAACCACCAATATACTGCCTAGTTCTTTTTAGCCACCAGTGTTGAGTAAAATCAGAAAAACCCCTTCCACCTTTCCTTCTTGTAGTTATCTGTACTTTTCTTTGCCCTTCTCTATTCTCAGCAATCCCATTCCCTCTAGCAACTCCAAAGAGCTTTAACCTCAGCAAGGTTTAGTCCGCCAAAACGCCCCTTCACATCTATCCTCGTAAACATTTAGTTGACGAATCTGAGCAAAGCCCGAAGGTTACTGGGATTACAATATTCATCGACCAGGTTGTTGTACATCATGTTCATATCACATGCATCTTCAGGTGCCGCCAGCACACTCCAGATCTGGGCAAAAATAATCTCGAACTTCCTCCTTGTTCCCCAATGTTCCTTTTGCGATGTGAAACACCCGCACGGAGAGTATGCCAAAAAAGAATCCCTTTTCCATTGCAGCCTTTGTGCGCTTGTAACTTTTTCCCAAGAATGTACAGAGGGATAAATCTCCCCCGTCGACAGCCAATCCACTACAGTGCATCCCCCCTTTTTGCTACGAAGTGCACCTGCCTCCCCCCCTTTGATATGATGGTAAAGAAGAAGCCTACTTCCCCTAAGACGAGACTTGCACTGGACAAGAGAGAAAATCCCAACATCACAGCATCCCCTTTCAATTGCTCTTCATGTCCCAATTGAAGTACACGGTAGTCTCCTCGACCTCTCCTCTATCTGCATAGCTTCCAAACTTTCCCCCTTTTTCTCTGCATACGCTGCTACTTGTTGCCCACCTCCACAAGCAAAACCTCCAGGAGGAGAAGAAACAAGATAACCCCTCAACTTATCTCTCGGTGCACACCTGGACATCTCTGCTCATGTCATTCATGGGCCATAACTCCCCCCCTTTCTGACATTTTAGGAGGCAACTGACCACTGCCTCCCCTGACACACCACTTTCCCCACACACATGCACCTTTACTTCCCTTTTCTCATCATCTTTTCCTTTTGTCTTTATTTTGATTTCCTGTTCTTTTCGTTTGTTTATTTCTTTCCTTTCTTCTTATTTCTCAACTTCACAACATATTGACTCTGCAATGAGATGTACAAATTAAGGGAACATGGAGTTCGCACCTACAGTACATATACAAGGGTCGATGCATTTTCCTACACACCTTGGTGTTCTCAAGTGATCGTGCACACATGTGATAGCGTGCACCTAATCCCATATGCAAATGGCATATACAAATACATTTTCATGTATGCCCACCTACACCTCTCCCTATCACACACGTCTTTTGCTATCATTCACTTAGTACCAACATATTTTCCAATGCAAACACTTAATCATCCTCATCTGGGTGATTATTTCTCGGTTCCTTGCATCAAAATCACATTAGTAGAGCACCCTTTCTACACAATTCAACATGTAACATACTCTCCCCTTCTGCTTGCGAAGTCGTCCTCGACGAGCCAACTCAGTCATAAAAAATCAGTCACCTCACTTACCAACTTTGTCCATTTTCTCGCGTCTTCATTGCCATGTCCACCTATCTACAAACTTCATCAAACATTAGAACCTTTCTTCATCAAATATAATGTCAGAATGGAAAGAACACACACACATCACTCACATCACACATGCAAGCTCGTCACACACAATATACATACATGCAGAAGACATGTCCACATTCCCTCTCAACACTCTTCCATCTATACGATCACTCCCTCGTTTCTCTTCCCATTTGTAACCCAGATTCTCTCGTCCATTTCCCATTTCCTTCCGAACTAGGGTTTTCTACTACCTGCTTTCCTTTTCGTCGACTCTTGCTAAGTCACCACGAGACCTCCTGAATTGAAGGACACGCGGCAAAGACTGGTCAAGCGTAACACAAGCTCACTCCCACAAGATCGCTCATTGTCAACGAGATTCCGGACTTCACAAGTTGTTGCACCACCTAAGAGACAAACTGAACACTTTTTGAAGGTTTGCAAACAAACAACATACCTAGCACAATTGGATCCCTCAAGTCCAAGTCTTCCACAGACACATCGTAGCCAAAACCCTAGCCGAGCTTAAGCTTGGACTTGACATGCCTCATCAGGAGTTCCCACATAACCCAAATCCCCACAACACATACACATATTCCCATCCAAGCATCATGCTCTCTCGCCTCTCTTCTATCCCCCCTCGAGAGAGGAATTTTCTTTTTTTCTCTTTTTTCTTTAAATTTATTTACGCGTGATGCACAATGCTAGCCCTATGCGAAACTGACGTTAGCCCGTGGCTTTGACCACCTGGCCAAAGGGAGTCCACCCGCCTATCGGCCCACATAGGTGCATAGCCACATATAGGTCAGGCCTATAGCAAAACTAGCATCAGCTCGTGACCTCAATCACCCGATCAAGGTTGTTCCACCCACCTACTAGCCCACTATAGCACACCGACAACACACACATATACACAATCATTTCTTTCTGTTTTTTTTTTCTTTTTCAATTCCAAAGTCTCGAGAATTAGGAGACAAAAGAATGGCCCTTTTCCCCAACCCAACCAATCATGATGCACATACATATATCCCCCCTGTGGACATACCGATGAGACACATCTCCTCTCTGCCATTACTCAAGCCAAAATCCGGCCACTAATGCCATGGTCAACTTTTCCTCACGAAACCCGCACACACTAACTACCTTGTCAACCTGAAACCTCCGAAAGTGTCTGTTGGAAGCAGCCAGAGGCACAGACGCCATGGAAGCATGTAAAGAAGGAGTAGGGAACCAGGCGGATCAACCAGGCGGATCAATTTTTCAAACAAATATATTTCTTATTAATTCTCCAAACATTCAAACAGTGATTATTATCACTAATTGTAACATATGTATCATAGAAAACCACATTTTGTAATCCATAGCTCCATTTTGTGCAAGCCGAGGAGTCCTCGAGCTTGAGGAGCTTAGGTAGAGTGCACATACCAATTTTCGTTATTTTAAGACTTCGTTTACCCTTCCAAATAGCATCTAGGACTTATTTTTTAACTAGGCCGGTCACTAGATGTGAAACCGGTCAAAACTAGTCTAGAAACTATAAAAAGAGCTAGAGAGCTCATTTTTGAGGTTAGCTTGTTGGAGTAAAGAAGAGATTAGAGCTAGTTTGAGCTTGTAAGAGTGTTCTTGAGTAATAGAGCTATTCTCCCACCTTCCATTGTGTCTTGCTTGTCTCTTCATTGTGTGTGTGTATGTGTGTGTGCATCTTCGTGCTTCTCACCTTCACTCTCACATCATCTCACGTTCACGATCTTCATATCACTCCTACCTCTCCCTCGGATTGACATTAAGGAGGTGAAGCTTCTTAACGTGGTACTTACCATTGTGCTAGAGCAACACCAAATTTGGCGCCGTTGCCGGGGATCGAGTCTAGGACGAATGTGTGATGGTAAGAGTATAGCAATAAGAGGCGTTGGAAGGTAAAAATTTCAGTTTTTGTTGTTGTTTTTACTTAGTTTTTAGTGTTTTTCACCTCCCCCATACTCCATCTTCATCATCGCATCATCATCTCCATCTCCAAAAAAATCAGAAAATTCACCATATCCCCCCATTCGCCTCATTTCCCCTCATTTGTGCATGCGAGAGAGCGAGAGAGAGTTTTTGCGTTTGCATGTGCTTGCATTTTCTTGAGTTTTCTTGCAGGTATAGAGCTTCAGAGCATCAGGAGAACTTCCAAAAGGTAAAACATGTACTTTCTGTCAGAAATTTCCGAGTAGGGCGGACCATCGCGATGGTCTGCAACTTTCGGATTTTGACGTAGGCGACCACACCACGAGGTAGGCGATCCTTGCGCACACACGGCACCATAGTTGCATTTCAAAAATTTGTTGTTTGGTGGACCATCGCGATTGGCTCGGACCATCGCGATTGTGTCGCACCATCGCGATAGGCTCACGCCATCGCGACGGCTCGGCCGGACCATCGCGACGGTTCGCTTTTTCGGACCATCACGACGGTTCACTTGAGCCATCGCGACGGTCCACTTGGACCATCGCGACTGTTCAGCTGACCCCGGACCATCGCGATTGGCTCAGGCCATCGCCACGACAGTGCCACGTGTCACGATAGACCATCGCGACGGTTCGTTTTTCGGACCATCGCGACAGCCCAAAATCGGACCATCGCGATTGGCTCAAGCCATCGCCTCGCGGACCATCGCGACGGTTCACTTCGGACCATCGCGATTGTCCACCGTTGACCGTTGACCGCGCCATCGCGATTGTCCGCTTGATCACGCCATCGCGACGGTTCATTTTTCGGACCATCGCGACGGTCCATTTCCACGCCATCGCGATCGTTCACTTCGGGCCATCGCGACGGTTCGACCTCACGCCATCGCGATTGTTCACTTCGGGCCATCGCGACGGTTCACTTTTTCGCGCCATCGCGATTGTCCACCTTTGACCGTTGACTCGCGCCATCGCGATTGTTCGCCTTTTCAGGCCATCGCGATTGTCCAAATCCCACGCCATCGCGACGGTTCGCCTGGACCATCGCGACGGCCCCAGACCATCGCGATTGCCCAACCCCATCGCAAATTTTGGACTTCAATTTTTGACCAATTTTGAGGGTATTTTTGGAAAATTTTTGGACCATTAGACTCATAGGAGACCCCTTAACTCATATTTGAGGGAAAATTGGATTGTCAGTTTTTACCCCCCAGGACCTGAACGCGTATAACTTTTTCATCCGAAGTCCGTTTTTCGAGCTTAATAGCTCGTTAGAAAGCTCGTGACGAGTACTACGTGACCTCAACTGTTTTTTTCATAAAGGATACGTCTATTTTTGGATAAGCTATTTTGAGGTTCACCTAGTTTGGGACTAGGAAGTCAGGGGGCACACATTGGAAATTTGGGCAAAAGGGAAGGGACTAAAAGGTGTATATACTCAAGTGTTTAATCTTCTTATGAATTGGTCTAACATTGGAATTTTCCAGGTCTAGCAAGGGCAAGCAAAGGCAAGCAAGCAAGGCAGTGAAGACAGCAGAGCTTGGGAAGCACGGCTTCTTGGGCAACAGGGCATCAGAGCAACAGAAAAGCCGACTCGAGGTTGGAAGATTACTCAACCCCCTCAGTCAATTCTTAGCTTAGGCTAAACGTTAGCATTGTGGATTTAAGTCGATAGGAACGCCTCAAGTTCAAGATACCTAATTCTATCAAGTTTAAGACTTAAAGTAAAGGTGTGTGTGACGCGAAAACCTAAAGAAAAGAACATAAGTCTGACGGAACGAGAACTCAAAATCATAACGGAAGTCGAATTCCTGACGCATAAATTAAGACAAGAATCCAGAGAAAATTAAAAAGGATCAAGAGAATAATCACAAAGGACCATTGACGATCTGAGTGTGTAATTGAGTGAGCAAGGAAGGAAATTAATGAACCTTAGATCGGGCAAACATATAGGTAAGTCGGACAGAAGAAGCCTTAGATCATCAGAGGCTAGTGTAAGAACCACAGCTCGATCTTGGGCTCAGCAATTGAATAATAGTTATCCCTACGAGAGCTCAGAAACTAGCGAATCAGAAATGGCATTTAGTGCAGACAGACCTGAAGGAGGGTCTCATATAGCATACCTAGAAAAGCCAGAAGGACCCTATAGAACGCAACTAGAGTTTCTCCGAACCAACCGATTAGGTGCTCGCATCTATGAGGATGGTTTGCAAAGGCAAGTGGTGCAACTGCACAACCCTGATCAACCCATTGGATTGGAAAGACCAGTGGTGAAATTTGAGAGAGACGCTTACATAGACAAAGAAGGAACCATGTACATCCTAAGTACGCAACCAAACGATACTAATGAGTTTGGCACAATCCAATTAGAGACGGAAGCGAAATTTCAAGGAAAAGAACCGTTAGAAGAACCTAGAACACCTAGAGGGAAATCCGTATTAACGAGAGTACTCATCCCAGAGTGGATCCCTCAAGATAACAGGAGCACCGAGTTGTTTGTAAACAAGGAGACAGATGAAGCCTTTTGGAGGTACAGAAAGGAAAACCCTGGCGAGGTAGGCATCATTACAATTTATGAATTCAAGGACCCAGATACACCTGGAAAGGTTGTATACCTGGATGAGACTTCAGAAAGAGTCTTTGTGGTGCCTGAGCGCGCTAAAAACACCTACACTTGGAGAGGTGAATTGATATTCCCTCCATCCAGAACAAACATGAATGCAAATCAACAAGGGGCAGGAACTTCCTCAGCCCATGGAAATCAAAGAGAAGGAAATCACGAGACCAGAAGTAAGCTTCAATCACCCCATAGGGAGAGATAGAACAACCACGAACACTAATAGGACGGATAGACAAAGAGAACATGGAATACCAGGTGGTAGAGATGATTTTCCTCTACCTAGACCACGTGAACACGCAAGAGTATTGAGACCCACGCAATTAGTGAAATCAATGAAGAATTACTTTGATGGGACAGGAGATCCCTATGACCATGTCGCAGAATTCAAGCAAGTATTAAGAGCAGAACAAGTCGAGGACATGTTCACGCAGTACAACGCATTTGGACTAACGTTAAAGAATACCGCTTTAACTTGGTTCCAACCACTGCAACAAAGGCAATTTAGAGACATCCATCACTTTTTAGAGTCATTCATCACTGAATTCTCTAAAAGTGGGGTTAGACATGACACGTCTTCGTTGATTCATAGTTTTAAACAAACCCCTCAGGAAACAGTAAGACTGGCAGGTCGTAGATTCAGACAATATGTTGAACGATGTCCAATGCAAGAGATACCCTCACAAGCCAAACAAGTATCACTGTTCCTAGATGGCTTGTTGAGCGCTAAACTACGCTCCTATGTGTACCTAAAAGAACCCAGAACGCTAGAAGAGTGTGTAAGAATATGTATAGACATCGAGGACAACCTAGGAGATGAATTAGAACTCTCAAAAGTCTATAAGGACCCAGATTGTTCTTCTCTAGCATCCACAAAATTGTCTAATTCGATAGAGGACCCAGCAGAAAAAGTGGCCCAAAAACTAGGAGTTTCTAGTAAACAGGTGCCCAAGCTACCTACAAATGTGCGTTGTTACACTTGTGGTGGAAATCATTTGGCAAACGTGTGCCCCAATGCACCTCAACCTCACGTCAACCCTAGTGGCCAATATTGCACAATTGAGAGAAGATACACGAATCATACGGCACAGGACTGCCCATACAACAAACAAACCGTGAGACAGAACTACCCGCAAACATACCAGCCGCCAGGTAGGTATCAAGGCCAATACAATGCTCAGCCTTATTACTATAGGCCTCCTCAGAACTACCCATACCAGGCTCAACAGAGACCTCAACCCGTCTTAGCTCAGCAGCCACCCCCACCAGCGAATGTCATCTCAGTCAAATACGCTGCTGCAGAAGAGAACCTAAGTAGGGCCTTAGTGCCTTCTTCACCCTTGATCACCGAAAGTGACCCGAACTCAAACAATTTTGACTCCACTCATGTAACTAGTCCACCCGCTTATTACACGGAGTCACCAGAACATATGGAGACTTATCATTATGATAGTCCACCAATGGAACCTAGTTGGGAGCCAGACTATGCTAATGTGATGTACGCAAACCCAAACCCACGGCCCCAATTGAGACAACAGAGACCACAGGGCCCTAGAGGACCATGCTTTAGGTGCCAAGGAGATCACTTCATAAAGGATTGTCCACATCCCCCAATAGCAAGGCAATCACAATACTATAGCATACAAGGCTTTTGTGCCGACTGTGGCAAAGAGCACATAATCAGAGATTGTCCTAAGAACCCAGTTAACACTACAAATGTGACACCGATCAACGTGATAGGTATTGTAAACAACGCAAATGGATCCAACCCTACATACGTGCCGATCCAAGCTATAACCAGAGCCCAGGCGCTCTTGCAAAACCAACAGCGTAATCAAGAGAAAATAGCCGAAACTAGTGAAGTTGCAGAATCGAGTAGTAAAAAGACAAAATCTTGGAAAGATTCTAGAGAAAGGATAAAGAGAAAATGGAGTAAAAAGATAAGTGAGTTGGAAGGAAGTTTAAGGGAATCTAGAGCCAAAATACAAGAATTGACTTCACAAGAATTAAACCAAGAAAAACCAGCTCAAAATTCAGGATCAGTTTTAGCAGAACCCATACCAGAAGATCTAGACATGATGTTTCGTGCATATCAGGCTAGAATAAAAGAGGGACCTCAAGTCACGGAAATGAGTAAAAACTACCCTCGAGCGGATCTAGAAATTGAGAGAACTAAACTTTGCATGAAGATGGTAGAACTAGCCCAAGCGTTGTTCGAAGCCTCTAGATATCTTAATTGGAATAACATGGCAAAACCGGAATTACACTTTCAAGGACTAATGGAGAGGCTAGAACACGTAATAGAAAGCAAAGAGAAAAAGGATCAGCATAGGAACCCTATTGTCCCAGAGACACAGGAAAGGAATCCACCATCCCTGTCTCAAGTACCCAATACAGAAAGTCAAGATAACCTATCTTCCATACATAAGTACTCACATGAATTTTTAAGAGAAATACAAGAAGAGAAATGGAGAAAAGAACAAGGAACTCATCCTCCTATTCAGGAAATAAACGACTTGCAGGAACAATTTCCCCAAGACATCCCCTCTATTTACGATGATGTAGAGGAGGAGCAACTAAGTGAACCCACAGGATTTGAATCTAATTCTTTACAAGAATTACCTCAGTTCACAGGGCCTTGGGAAGCAAAGTCTATTAGTATGAGAGCACCCACGATAATAGTGAGGAATGAAGAATCAGTGATCCCTAGGAACACGGAAGTGATCAAGAACACTAAAGTACAGTGTAATCTCACCCTGGAGGAATTGTTAAAGGTAAAACCAGAATTGTGGAAGCACGTAGCAAATCAATTCCCTGAGCTAGCTACCACACCCTCTCAGATAGGGTCACATAAGAAGGTACCAGAGATACCCGTGGAAAAGATTGGAGACGTAAGCGAAGGAGAGGAAGGTAACACATATCTTCCAATAACCCATCAGGGCTACACCACGAAAGCCATCTTAGATTCAGGAGCCGGAGTAGCCATCGCTACTACCGCTTTATGGAAACGTTGGGGTAAGCCAGCCCTCAGACCCACTAGGATGAAGCTACAAATGGCTGATGGACACATAGAAAAACCGTTAGGCTTACTAGAAGGCATATCTCTCACCACTTGTGGTGTAGAATTTGAGCATACTTTCGCCATTTGTGACTTCGCGAAAAATCATGCGTATGAGATGATATTGGGACGACCATTCATGCGTCAGTTGCAAATTGTACAAGATTGGGGAACTAATTCTTTGTACTTGCAACATTTAGGAGTGACTACTAAAGTCAATCTTAAGGACTATTCACACAGAGATGTACCCCCAATACAATGGAATACCATCCATAAGACACCAGCAGAGACGGAATCCGTGCACTCATTAGAATCAGATCCTTCTTGGTTGCATGAGGATACCCATTTATGGATGTGTAAAGTAGCCAAACAAGAGGAAGAAAGATTAGAAGCAAGGACCTTAGGTGCGGAACAACATCCACGAACCCTTCAAGATCCAGCCTACGCACCTGTAGTATTCCCAGACGAGGAGTTTGAACCCCATGGTTGGGCGGAAATCCTAGCAACCATGGATGTAGCCATCAATGAAGAACAATGGACACCCCACTGTGACGAGGATGGCTATGACATTTCAGTTTTCACGATAGAGCCAATCATGTGCGATGCAATTTTAGAAGAGTGCGAACCAAACACTGATGCATTTGAGGACGCAAGCGATTTTGATTTAGAATCAATTATCATGGACCCACCCTTTGCATCAGAGGAAGAATATTTCTACGAAATAGAGACTCACACTCAGAGACACGAGGACATAATGAACGAGGTAAGGTTAGCCACAGAAGTGACTACTAAGAGTGAAGGCAAGAAGAGAAAGAAGAAAGAAACCATGTCGGAAAAAGAAGAATCTTTATTTGAAGTACCCGAGAATTTCAAGAAATACGAAATCGACGATAGAAGGATTATGGTACGGATGCCCAATAGAAAGGTGAATGACGGACAAGTATATGATAACCGAGAGAAAACCAAGAAAGTCATAGTTGCCATAGAAGGAGAAGAAGAAAAATGTACATACATAGGGCATGATCTGACGACTGAAGAAGAAGAAGAGTTAGTTGCCCTATTGCGCGAATATAGAGATGTTTTTGCTTGGAGTTACAAAGATTTGAAAGGAGTAGATCCAGATATATGTTCTCATAGAATCCCTATGACTCCAGATGCAAAACCGACAAAACAGAAACCGTACACGTACAATGATAACTACGCTGCGAAGATTAAAGAGGAGATAGATCGCTTGATAGAAGCAGGATTCATTTACGAAATTGAGCATACCGAATGGGTATCCCCCATTGTGGTTGTGCCCAAGAAGAATGGAAAATTGCGTGTGTGTATTAACCTTAAAAAAGTTAATGCCGCAACGATTAGAGACAGTTATCCTCTTCCTATCACGGAACACCTATTGGAAAGAGTTGCGGGCAAGGAAGTTTACAGTTTTCTTGATGGATTCTCAGGCTATAACCAAGTAGCCATTGCTCCAGAAGACCAACACAAGACGGCTTTTGCCACAGAATGGGGCATATTTGCATTTCGTGTGATGCCATTTGTCTTAACAAATGCACCCGCCACTTTCCAGCGACTTATGTGTCATGTTTTTAAGGAATTTTTACGCAAGAGCTTGGAAGTTTATGTCGATGACTTATGTGCACATTCAAATGTAAGACAGACACATATTCCAGAGTTAAGACAAATATTTGACAAATGTCGAGAATATCAGGTTTGTTTGAACCCAGAAAAATGCGTTTTCATGGTCAGACAAGGCAAAATTCTAGGACACATTGTGTCAAAAAATGGAATCTCTACGGACGAGGAAAAGGTGAAGGTAATTGCAGAATTACCAAGACCAACTAATGTGAAAGAGGTACAGGCATTTATGGGCCATTGTGGATATTATCGACGATTCATACACATGTATGCAATCATAGCTAAGCCTTTGTACTCTCTTTTGACCAACTTCGAATGGACAGATGAATGTGAAAATTCATTCAATGAACTTAAACGACGTTTGTGCTCAGCACCTATATTGACCACCCCAGATTGGAGTAAGCCATTCCATGTACATGTGGATGCATCCAATTACGCCGTAGGATGTGTGTTAGCACAACCCACGAAGGAAGGTAACATAGATCTCCCCATAGTTTACGCTAGCAGACAACTGAACGCAGCAGAAAGAAATTACACCACGACGGAACGAGAGGGATTAGGGATGATCTACGCTGTAAAGAAGTTTAGGCACTACTTGTTGGCCAACAAATTCAAGTTCTTTATAGATCATCAAGCCCTATTATATTTAGTCAATAAACCTTGTAACACAGGACGACTGATACGTTGGTTTCTATTACTCATGGAGTATGATTTTGAAGTGGTAGTCAGGAAAGGAAAGACACATCTTAGAGCCGACCACCTCTCAAGATTAACCTCAGGAGAAGCTCCTCAAGGAGTAGCAGATGATCTACCAGATGCATACTTGTTTAACCTTGAGATAGCACCAGAATGGGCTAAGCCTATAGTCCCTATTCTGACATACGGACCCAAGAATCCTAGGATAAAGATCAAAGAAGGAGAGATTACCAAGTCTCAGAGATACCAAATAATGGCAGGAAGCATATATAAACAAGATAATCAAAAGATTCTTGCTTGTTGTGTAGATGAATCAGAACATGCGAATTGGTTGCAATTAGCACACATAGGTGCACTAAAGCAACATCATTCAAAACATCGAACATTACAGACTCTGCAAAGACTAGGAGTATTTTGGCCTACGATGGAAGCAGATGTCTACAAGTTGTGTAAGGAATGCCATGTTTGTTGTGAAAGACCACCAGTAGAGCATGCTACATTGTATCACGTGTCTCTCACACCAGACTGGAGTGAACCTTTAGTGACTTACTTGAGGACGAACACATTCCCTCAAGGAATGACCTTGGCTCGACAACGCAGTCTAGAGCAGGAAGCTCAAGACTATTCACTCATTGGCGATAATCTATACAAAAGAGGACGAGATGGATATCTAAGGCAATGTGTTCATGAGAGCGAATATCTTAGCATACTAGAGACTGCACACCAAGGTGTTGCAGGAGGTCATTTTGGACCAGATAGGATAGTCAAAGCCATCCTCTTTGCAGGATTATGGTGGCCCACTCTTCACATGGATGCACATACCTATGTAAAGAGATGTGACGTGTGCCAAAGAACTCAGTTTCCTACACGCAGAGATGAAATGCCATTGAAACCCATGATGGGCGGACGTGCATTTTCTAAGTGGGGTATAGACTTTGTAGGACCCATCAACCCCCCTGCAAAAGGTACACATGCGGAATACATTATTGTTGCCACAGATTATCTGACGAAGTGGGTAGAGGTAAAAGCCACAAAAAAGAATGATGCTCACACGACTGCAAAATTCTTATTTGAAAATGTCTTTACAAGATATGGACTGCCTATAGAGTTAGTGAGCGATCGAGGCACTCACTTTCTAAACCAAGTCATTGAATATTTGTTACAGGATTTTATGGTGATTCACAAGAAATCTGCACCATATCATCCTCAGGCCAATGGTCAGGCTGAAAGCACTAACAAGATACTTTGTACCGTACTGACGAAACTCGTGAACAACAAACGTTCAGATTGGGACAAACAGCTACACCACGCTGTTTGGGCATATCGAGTGGCCTACAAGACCGTACTCAATGCAACTCCCTTTCAGATGGTTTTTGGTCAGAATGCAGTGCTTCCTTTGGACTTCTTGATACCGACCCTTAAGGTTGCACAAGAACATCAGTGGACCGGCCATGAATTATCAGCGAGAATAATGGACTTGGAACGATTAGGAGAAACCAGGCTAAAGGCAGCAGTAGGAATATACGCAGCGAAGAAGCGACAGAAAGCATATTTTGATGCACATGTGAAAGATAAAGGCCTAAAAGAAGGAGATTTAGTTCTAGTGTATACACTGAAACAGCACGCACGGAAGTTAGAAAAGCGAGGTTATGGACCTATGATCATTAACAGACTTTCGACAAGTGGAGCAGTACAGTTAGCCACCTTAGAAGGAGATATAATGCCTAATTACATTAGTGGCTGTAGAGTCAAGCTATATCAGGAACCTCTTACTGAGGATATGCTTAGACGACTCACGTTGGCAAAGAAGCGTAAGGAGGAAGAAAATAGAATACGAGCGGAAGCTCAGGCAGAAGCCATAGAACGCATTAAGCGCATGAAGCTAAGAAGACAAGGACTAGGGAGAGAACATTATAACCATCTGGAGACATCACCCAGATACCCCATGGCCATGTGTCAAGTAAAATCAACCACTCATCCTAGCATAGTGGACAGGAGACCATTCATTACAGTTAGGCTAGAGCACGGTAACCATAGCCAAGAACTCAGGGCTTTGATTGACTCAGGTGCTGCGACTAGTGCGATTAGATGGTCCCACTATAAGGATTCAGGAATAGAAATGCGGCCAATTGAGGCATACCTCATAGGCCTAGGAGGCATGGAAACCCCTTGCATGGGTGAGGTGGACCTTCCTATCCTCATTAAGGATATGACCATGACAGCGAAGCTACTAGTGTGCCATGATGACGACCTGATAGAACCCCTAATCCTTGGCCAAGATTGGCTATATGATCACTCAGTGGACCTAAATCTTAGACAAGGCTCCTTACAGATTGGAACCTTAGAGCAGAAGCGAGTGATACCGCTTGACTTCCCTAACGGCATTCCGCTTGACGGTTGTGACCCTAGACCCTATGAAACGCATGAGATGGAAGACAGGAAGACTTTTGGGCAGACCAGTCACGTTACGTCTACACCAACCCACTCGGGCTTGGTTATAGATAATTGTCAATCAGAAGGACGACCGATGATCTTCCCTGGGACTTCCTGCAAACTAGAAGAGACAGTTACCCAACTGCAAGGGCAGAAGGGCACAATCAGAGGTCAGGTGGGTTGCATCAGCGGCCAAATGAGCACGACACCCTACGGTGCTCATCCTTCCAAACTTGTTGCGGACTGGCCTAGATTAAAGTTAAATAAGGCATCACTTCCTAATGGGCAGGTCACGCAAGTGTTGGATCTCCCTTCTTTTCCAAAGCAGAGTGTCCATCCGACCTCTCAACCCCAGCAACAACAGAGTCAATCACGACGCAGGAACCCAGACCGACTGCAGTATCGGAGGAAACAACAAGGAAGGCAGTTCAGGCCACCCAAAGGAAGCGGCACCAGACAAATATGGGTGCCAAAAGGACAAAAAGCACCAAAGAACTCCAGCCAAGCAGAAATCGACAAAAAAAGGGCAGTACAGAAACATAATCGATATCCACCATCCCCTCGACCTTCTTCTACAGGTCCGAGCATTCGACAGATTTGGATCGCCAAGAAGTATCTTATCAATCGACCCACACCCACGCAGATTTGGGTACCCAAACCATGTATCTTAGCTCAACCCATAAGCCATGTAATATATAACCCCCACAACTCATTTCATCCCTCGATACCACCACACCCGACACCACCTTTTGCCCCTCAGCAGAAACCCACCACCCACCCCAAGATCCTTAGGAAATGGATACCGAAACGTGTCCAACCGTCTCCCCCTAACCCCATGTCTGATAAAACTACCCCCCCGACTAACATACAACCTTGTACTAAATCACTAACCTTTAAACCTTGTATAAATTCACTCACCATCATCACACATCACTCGTAATCTCATCTCATCAAGAAATGTATGCATGATTTGAAACACGTAGGTGTCTAGAGACCTGCACTAGTGCTGCAAGAACTTTGCATCTATCACATCACAGCACTTGGCTACATGGGTTACGCATCAGTTATGGAAAGGGATTGCGGTCTCACTTTAATGGGATCATAATTAATTTCCATGCTAATGTGTTAATCTTTTGTAGCAGATCTTTCTCACTAGCGCACCAATCACCATGCAAACCGATGAAGGAACATCAGGAGCAGGCCCCAGTGTAGCGGCAGTACCACTCAACGTGCTACGCGCAGAATCCCACCTGACTGCCCCACCGCCGGAATTTCAGGGATTTCCAGGGCCAATGCCTATCGACAACCCACCCATGGGCTACACCAAAAAAATTCACAGGAACTCTCATTGGTTTCAGGGCCTCGCAGGACCCCTTGCGGACGCGGACTTTATATTTGAATCCTCTCTGACATTTGATGACCGCACATGGGGAAAATACCAGTTTTTCTCCCGAGAGTTTGAAGCCCTACAGAGCACCCAGGATTTAACTCATGTTTGGGCCAGAGCAGGCTTCACAGAGTATTTCAGTGACCCCCTGCCCAAACCGGATTTTTACAGGTGCTATTACTTAATCACTACCCTGCTGGCATCAGAGAATAAGGACATCCCAGGAACCTTCATATTGCCTACTCTAGTGGATGATCCACCTTACAAGAGATTTTATCTCTCTAAGGACTTAATCAGAGCAGCCATCAAGATTCATGGAACCCACACACCCACAGATCGAGAGAGATTAATTCCAGAACCGATGAAACGTGGGGACGTCACGAAGTGGGAGGAGATCTCTGCCATTACCCCTGAGCTGTCAAAGCCACTAAGGATATGCATGCAACATTTCGCATTCCCAGCTCAGGACAGATTTACTATGCCCCATAAACGAATCTGGTTCGGATTGTATTTGGCATGCACGGGACCTCAAACTATTGATCTGGCAAGTTGGATCATAGATCAAATGTATCTGGCACAACACAGATGGGAGCGCAAGAAGGTGCTTAATGGATGTTGTGCGCTGACCAGAATTGTTTATATGTGCTTAGCTTATGACTTGCCCATCGAGCGTGCATTAACAGGAGAAGAACTGAAGGCATTCAAGGGCATAACGAAGAAAGCCAAGAAGCCCAGTCGAACACGGGCAGGCAAGCGCATGCGAGGCACCATCCCCTGCCTTCAAGTGCCAGAGTCGCCATCACCACAACCCTCTCCAGAGAGACCACAGACAGAAGCTGCTCCCACAGTACAACCTATTCGCATAAGGTTGTCCAGACCAGTGGTTACGGAGGGCACCACTAGTACCGCTGCACCTCAGGCAGCTGCCACCACAGAATCCACCACCACAACAGCAGAAGCTCCCACCACTATTGGTGCGGAAGCGTTTTCTTTCCCGATACCACATATGGAGGCCGACCCAATAAACACGACATTTGATTTTGAGATGCCTGATGCATTCTCAAACGAATTCCAGTATTCAGAAGCACAACTGTTCTCCCAGGAATATGAACGTCCCAGCTACCCTACCACACCACGAGATCTACCACAGGGACAAGCTGTGTCGAGCTCTGAAGAAGAAAGAACCGAAACAGACGACGAGGAAGGCGACGATGAAGCCAGCCAGGGCTCACATGACGGACAGACAGAGGGCCAAGGCCAACAAACTGACGCACACGGCGACACCAGCACCTATGAAGATGAGACTTTCGAAGCCGCAGCGTACACGCTGGCCATAAAGAAATTATATCGAACGATGGAGAAAGTCTGGGCACGGAAGAAGTTAACTGAAGAGGAGAGCCAGGCATTAATTGAACAGGAACTCATCTCCGGAGGATTCGAAGACGCATACATCAGAGGGTTCAGAGAATTAGTCAAATCAGTAGGCTCCCATGAAGCACTCAGGTTTTTACAAAGAAAGCAACTACCACAGTTTGACCCCCGCCGAGTGCGACTACTTTCAAAACCCGGAGAATATATTCGCGTACCAACAGGAGCTCAGTCTTCAGCACAAGCCAGGGAGGCACTGTTGGAAGGTGTATTTTTGGAAGAGCATTTTTGATGTAAAAAATTAGTAAAAAGTCAAAAAAAACTTGTAAAATATTTATGCAATGATTGTAAAAATAAGGAAGAGTCTTCCTTATGTGGTGGAGGATCTCATGTAAATTTTGTAGAATTTTTAGAAACTCTTAGATAGCATTTCTTTAGAAAATTAGAGAAAAAGACCTAATTTCAAGTGTGAAAAAGGACACTTGAAAATGTATATAAGTCAATTTTCTCTATTTTGGAGAGGTTGGTTAGTTATTTGCTCAAGCTATCAATAGAGAAGAAAGAGTTTCTGCAAAATCGTGTTTTCTCCTGTTGAGTGTAATTCCTTTGATGTGTGAGCTTGTCTCTTGCTTAAACATGGAGATTTGTGAGTCATATTTGTGTATTACTGAGTAAGTTGTATGAAGAGAGAGACCTATTGCTGTAAATGAGTGGAAAGGACTGAAGGAAGTTCCAAAATTGTGAAAATCGTCTGTTGGTACAGAATCGCGATTGTCTCGTCTTTGTGATACAGGTGATATTTTCCAGTTTTGAGTTCATATTTGTATTCTGCTAATGAAATGGCATGGTTTTGACACAAAGAACATGGAAAATGATGGAGATTTGCCTTAGTTATGGTAAACTCAAGATTTTCTCTTCATCTTCAATTTCTCTCAGCAATCCAGCCATCAATCTCTTATTTCCTTGAATCTATTATCTTGAAGGGGCTGTGGTCTTGTGGATATTCCTAGGATTGACAAAATAAAGATGATTTGTTGATTCTTTGTTACTTCATGATTGGAGAGGACAACTTGGAGTCCAAAACAAAACATTTTTTGGCGCCGTTGCCGGGGAACATTCCAAGAACTTCTTTGAAGTTGGACCTTTGCTGGATCTTCAGTTGATGATGGTAAACAAGGTAAAGCTCATCAATAAGGAAAAGTGCACATGAATAGGTAGATATCATTGTTTGTCTTTAGGGAAGAAGAAAGCAATGGATGTCTTGTAGAAGTGGAAGTGCTGAAATTTTTGTAGATTGATAGTTGCTCATCATTTTGGTGAAGTAAAAGTGCAGGTGTGTGGAGGATTTGAGCCAAGAAGCTGAAGATGGAGGTAACTTGAATCTATTCTTGCATTTCTAGATTTCTTTTTGCCCAAGTACTAGACACCATGGATGATCTTGGGAAGATAACATGGTGATACTAAGGAAAGGACAGTTAAAGTAGCTAGATGTGGGAATGAGGGATTCAGTTGTTGACCAAGTCTGAGCATTAAATCTTGAGTTGTGCTGCATTTTGAAAAAAATCATATGATTGAGTTTATCTTTACAAAATTTGATTGCCTTTCATAACACTTTTTCATTGGAGAACCTTTCTTTGGTACTTTAGTGATAGCTAAGGACATAGAAACTCATAACCAATCAAGAACCATAGGATCAGTTGATTTCCAAAACCAGAAACCCTAAGTAAAGTGTTCACCTTTATTTTTAGGGCAAAAATACCAAACAAATTCACAAAACTCATCAAAAACAATTAAACAAATTTCCTTTCTTGATAAGAAGTTGAAGTGAGGTGTTGTGATTAGGAGTGATTGTGAAAAACTGGAAAAGAAAGCAAAAAATGATCAAAAAATCAGGAAATTGAAAAACACGATTCTCTGCACAGAATCGCGACTTTCTGAAAAAAGTAATTGATTTTGAAATAACATTGTAAGTGAAGGTTGAATTGAAGTTCTTGAAGGGTTTTGAAGGTAATCAAGAAGAAAAAACTACTCAAAGTGGCATAA
This sequence comes from Ceratopteris richardii, assembly GCA_020310875.1. Lineage (NCBI taxonomy): Eukaryota > Viridiplantae > Streptophyta > Polypodiopsida > Polypodiales > Pteridaceae > Ceratopteris > Ceratopteris richardii. The sequence goes on along the minus strand of CM035435.1, from coordinate 12,872,180 downwards.
AATCAAAAAGAGAGAAGAACACGATTTTCTGCACAAAGTCGCGATTTTCTGAGGGAGATTGTGATTTTGGTGCAAAAAATTCAGGAGCAGAGTTAATTACAAACAAAAGAAGGAATTGAAGCAAAACAAAGAGAAAGAAAGCTTAAAAAATAAAAAAATTATCAAAAAACACAGAAAATTAGAAAACACGATTCTCTGAACAGAATCGCGATTTTCTGTAAAAAAGTGTTGTTTTGGAAAAACTTTTCAGGTGACTCATGTATTGAAGTTGTGAAGGATATTGAGAGAAGGCAAGGACATAGAATACTCAAAATTTGCACAAGAAAGGATCTACAGAAAAAAACACGATTCTTTACACAAAATCTCGATTTTCTGTAAAGAAAGTTTTTTGGAATCTGTGGTAAATTTGGGTACATTGAGATAAGGAAGTGTAAGGAAGATTAGGTAGATTGAGTAAGTGAAGAGGAATAAGTGAAAGAGTGTGAAAAACTGAAATTTGAACAAAATCGCGACTTTCTGAGTACAAAATCGTGATTTTTTGAGCACTATATAAGCAGATATTTGAAGAAAAAACTCATTTGAGAGTGAGAGTGAGTGAGAGAGAGAGTGAGCAGAGCTGCCAGAATCGCGACTTTCTGCAAACAGTGGACTTTGGAGCAATTTTCACCCAAGCAAGAAAGGTAAGAATCCTAACATCAATTTTGAACACATATTTTTGGTTTTAAGTGGGAAATAACATCAGAAAATAGAAAAAAACAGAGGAAGACAGAATCGCGATTTTCGGAATTATTGAGTTTTTGCTAAGGAATCATTAGTTTTTGCTTTAGTTGCTTCATTGCATGTTAAAATTTTGATAAGGCGATTCTATAGGTTAAAAAATATTGAAAAAAGCAAAAAGTTGAAAATCTGCCAAATTTTGGACAAAATCGCGATTCTGAGTTTTACTCAAAATTGTGATTCTGTGAAAAGTGCCATCAACATCGCGATTCCCAGAACGCGATTTTCATAAGAAAATCGTGTTTTTTACAATCTGTGAGCAATCACGATTGTCTGGGAACAAAATCGCAAAAAACACGATTTTTACACAAAATCGCAAAAAACACGATTTTGTGAACAAAATCGCAAAAAACACGATTTTTACACAAAATCGCAAAAAAACACGACTTTGTGAACAAAATCGCAAAAAACACGATTTTTACACAAAATCGCAAAAAACACGACTTTGTGAACAAAATCGCAAAAAACACGACTTTGTGAACAAAATCACAAAAAACACGATTTTTACACAAAATCGCAAAAAAACACGACTTTGTGAACAAAATCGCAAAAAACACGATTTTGACACAAAATTGCAAAAAACACGATTTTGACACAAAATCGCAAAAAACACGATTTTGTGAACAAAATCACAAAAAACACGATCTTTACACAAAATCGCAAAAAACACGATTTTGTGAACAAAATCGCAAAAAACACGATTTTGTGAACAAAATCGCAAAAAACACGACTTTGTGAACAAAATCGCAAAAAACACGATTTTGACACAAAATCGCAAAAAACACGATTTTCAACAGAAAATCGTAAAAAACACGATTTTCACACAAAATCGTGAAAAACACGATTTTCAACAGAAAATCGTGAAAAACTCACAAGTAAGTAGAGAATCGTGAAAAACACGATTTTCAACAGAAAATCGTGGAAAACTCACAGGTAGGCACAAAATCGTGAAAACCATAAAGTTCATCAGAAAATCGTGAAAAAGTCTAATTGCATGATAAAATCGTGAAAAACACGATTTTCATCTGAAATTTGTGAAAAAACACTAAAGGCAGTAGAAAATCGTGAAAAAACCCTAAAGTCATTAAGAAGTGGTGAAAAGCACAAAATATAGAAAGAAAATTAAAACACACACAATTTTGAACAGAAAATTGTGGAAAACCAATATATTGGTTAGGAAACTGTGACAAACACTCTGTTGAGTATTAGAAATTTGTCAGGAATAGTTGAATGATACTAAGGTCTGGAAATAAAATAAATTCAATTCCTAAACAAGACCTAACAAGGAAGGAAAAAGAGCCAGGAAGTAATAAAAGATCAGAAAGAAGTATAGGACAAGAAAATAACATGGAAAACCTAAATGAAACAAATGAGTCAATAGAAACTGGGGATTTTAGAAACATCCTTAAATACATGTATACAAATAGGTTTGGAACCTATGTATACCAGGATGGAATGCATAAATTCCTAATTAGACTGAGAAATTTAGAAGTTCCCCTGAATATAACTCCAGTCGCCCAATTCAAAGATGGAAGATATGAAGACAGGCAAGGATGTGTATACATCTTCTCTCAAGACCCAGAAAATTCAAATGATCTAGGGCAATGTGCTGACAAAGGACCTTGGGAACATAACATGGGACAACCAGATATACCTAGACCAAATGAAAACTACACTAATAATGAGCAAAATTATGGGAGAAGGACACATGCTTCACCAAATCCCTTTGACAGAGAACCAGAAGGAAACAATGACTTCCCACTCAGAAGAAGACCTCATTGGCAACCTCAGGGTAGGATGCTTAGACCATACCAAGTAGCCAAATGCATGAAGAACCAATATGAAGGGTATTCAGATCCTCATGCTCATGCTGTAGAATTTAGACAACTGATTAGAGCAGAGGAAGTAGAAGATTACAAGGTACAATTTGAAGCATTTGGTCTAACCCTAACAGGGCCAGCCTTATCATGGTTCATTCCTTTGAGAAAAGAAATGTACCTAGACATTGAATCTTTCTTAGAAGCTTTCATTGGTGAATTCTCTAAGACTGGAATCAAACATAGTACAGCCACATTGATACACAGCTTCAAACAACAAAAGGAGGAAAATGTTAGAGAAGCAGCCAGAAGGTTTAAGCAGTACATTGATAGATGCCCAAGAGAAGAAGTACCTTCCATGGCAAAACAAGTATCCTTATTCATTGAAGGATTGAAAAGTGCCCAATTAAGGACCCTAGTGTACTATAGGAGATGTCCTGATTTAGCAGCCTGTGTTAAGGAAGCAATAGATTTGGAGGACAACAGAGGACAAGATTTGTTAGCATTTGATCAACCCAGATCTTATGAAGACAAAATTCCTCCAACAGAAGAGTTGGCTCAGGCTATTGCTAAAGCCCTAGAGGTAAGCACTAAAACTAATCTGATAAACTCTAGGATAAACACAAACAAGAAATGTTATATTTGTGGAGAAAATCATCTGGCACAACAATGCCCTTATCAGAAACCACAACACTTACAAGATAGGAAGACACTCAAGTATTGTACACTAGAGAGAAAATGGACAAACCATACCAGGGAGGAATGCTTCTATAACAAACAACCTGTCAAAGAAAGAGACTATATGGCTCAAAGGGAATCAGGTTATACCGAGCAACCAAGACCAGTATTGGGACAACAACCTCCCATTCCAACCAATGTGGTACCAGTCAAATATACACCCATTGACGAAGGAAATTCAAGATTCAGATCACCTTATAAGGAAGAGTATCAATGGAGTGAGGGACATCAGGAAGAATGGGAAGATTATGAAATAAGGGAACCTGAGCTTAAAGCCCTAGATTTGGGAAATGGAAAAATTGAAATGGACACAGCAACATTCATGTACATTACCAACAACTACATGTCCAATCAAAAACCTCAATTCAAAGGAGGACCAAAGATAACATGTTATAGGTGTGGGGGAGAGCATTTCATTAGAGATTGTCCACAACCTCCAACATTCAGGATAGAGGGAGCATACTGTAAGGATTGTGGTAGAGAACATCTGATCAAGGACTGTCCAAAAAATCCCCAAAAACAACAGAACACACCTAATAACATACCTTTAAAAACAGTCAAAATTATGGAACAAGAGGAATTGAGTGACAAGGATCAAATTGAACTTAATGTTATAACAAGGGCACAAGCCAAACAACAAGGAACAATTAAAGAACAAAATGAGGGTTCCACATCAAAAGGGAAGAAAAATAGACAAAGAGGGAAATGGGAAAAGAAAAGAAAAGTGGGCAAAAGTCTGGAAGAAGACAGTCAGGAACAAACAAATTCAAAACACACTTCTCCTCAAAAGACCCAGAATCTGTCAGAATTAGGAAATTCTCAGAGCCTAGACACCCTAATCAAAGCCTATAAAGGAAGGATTCAAGAAGGACCAAGCCCTGCAGATCATGCAATGGCTTATCCCATACCGGATTTAGAACATGAAAGGATGCTAAAATGCAAACAAATTATCCAGGAAACACAACTCAGATTAGGGGAAGAAGACAGCTCTCGGAGAACATTTGATCAGCATGAAAAAACAAAAACCAAGAAAGATGATAAAGAAGGAAATCCACACATAACATTCCAAATGAGTTTAGATGAACATTGTAGTATTACATGTCATACAACATGGGAAAATTTGTTGAAACAAAATCCTCACCTACAAAACAAGATGAACAAGAAAGAAACAATATCTGGAAACCTTCATTCACCAACACAAGAATTAGAGGAACTATGGTATATTCCTATTGACAAAATAGGAGGATATTGTGAAGGAGAAGAAGGGAATTCAACCTTAAAATTACAATATGGAAAACATTCAGCAAAAGCCATTTTGGATAGTGGATCAGGAGTGGCTATAATGACTAAACAAACCTGGGAGAAATGGGGAAGAAAGGAATTATTACCCACTAAAATGAGATTACAACTTGCAGATGGACATATAGAAAAGCCCCTAGGAATTTGGGAAAAACTGATTGTGGACATATGTGGCATAGAAATAGAGCATACCTTTGCTATAGTAGAATTTCCACAATCCACATCTTATGAAATTATCCTAGGAAGACCCTTCATGAGACAAATGCAAATTGTACAAGACTGGGGTAATGATTGTTTATATCTTCAGAACCAGGGGAGAATAACAAGAGTAAACTTAAGAAATGGCCACTATTGTGACATATCTCCTAGAGAATGGTATAAAATACATCAAAATCAACCAGAAAGTGAAGAATCAGAGAGGGAGGATCAGGAAGAAGGTGAATCAGCAGTTTGGAAGTGTAACATATTAAGAAATATCACAAATAGGAAAAGGAAGTTAAGAAGAGAAGATTGTGTGGAAGAAAGAGAAATACAAGATGAAAATTATGTGCCTCAACAATTCAAAGATGAAGAGTTTGAACCTTATGGATGGAATCAAATCCTAGCTACAATGGATTTGGCCAGTGAGGAATATGTGGGAGTGGAATTCCAAAATGAGGAAGGATTTGACATCTTCCACATTGGCATACACATGATAGGAGTATCAAAAAGAGAAGAGGATCAAAATCAAGAAATGATATTAACAGAAGGAAAATCACAATATTTGGAAACAGTAAAAGCTGAGGATGCAATCAAAGATAAAATCTCAGGCAAATACAAGGAACATAAACACAAAGAAATAGAAAGAGACCAGGAAAAAGAAAAGAAAGAGAAAGAGATAAATAGAGATCAATACTTTGATGTACCAGCAAACTTTAAAACTTATGAAGTAGAAGATAGACTACTTCTGAAAATGAAACCAAAAAGAGAGAAGAAGAAAGGGGAAGCATATGATAATGAAGAACAAACAAAGAAAATTGTAATTACACAGGAAGAGGGAGAAGAGAGACAAATAGTAATAGCTGATGACATGACATCACAAGAAGAAGAAGCATTAAGGAACCTAGCAAAGAACTATAGGGATGTATTTGCTTACAGTTATAAAGATTTGAAAGGAATTGATCCAAAAATTTGTGAGCATAAGATCCCTATGACACCTGATGCAAAACCAAGCAAACAGAGACATTATACATTTAATGACAAATACTCTGCCAAAATAAAGGAAGAAATTGACAAGTTGTTGGCTGCTAATTTCATTTATGAAATAGAGTATACTGAATGGATATCACCTATAGTTGTGGTGCCAAAAAAGAACGGGAAACTTAGGGTATGCATTAACTTGAAGAAAGTAAATGCAGCAACTATAAGGGATAGTTATCCACTGCCAATAACAGATCATCTTCTTGAGAGAGTTGCAGGAAAGGAAGTCTATAGTTTTCTAGATGGCTTCTCAGGATACAATCAAGTACCTATAGCTTTAGAGGACCAACATAAGACTGCCTTTTCTACAGAATGGGGGGTTTATGCTTTTAGGGTTATGCCCTTTGGATTGACCAATGCCCCAGCAACTTTTCAAAGGTTGATGTGTCATATTTTCAAAGAATTCCTGAGAAATGTGATGGAAATCTACGTAGATGATTTATGCACTTTTTCTTTAAAAAGACAAGATCATTTACAAGATTTGGAAAGAATATTCAGGAAGTGCAGGACATATAGAGTATGCTTAAACCCAGAAAAGTGTGTATTCTATGTCAGACAAGGAAGAATGTTGGGTCACATAGTGTCAAAAAATGGAATTTCTACTGATGAGAAGAAAATAAAAGCCATAATAGAGCTTCCTAGACCTACAAATGTGAAGGAACTCCAAACTTTTATGGGACATTGTGGGTACTACAGAAAATTTGTATACAAATTTGCTGATATAGCCAAGCCCTTATATGCCCTCATCACAAAGTTTGAGTGGACTGAAGAATGTGACCAAGCATTTGAAACATTAAAAACTTGTTTGGTAACAGCACCAATCTTAAAAACACCTCAGTGGGATAAAATCTTTCATGTACATGTCGATGCTTCAAATTATGCTCTGGGATGTGTGTTAGCACAACCTATAGAAGGAAGCAAATTAGATTTCCCAGTAGCATATGCAAGTAGACAATTAAACATTGCAGAAAAAAATTACACAACTACTGAGAGAGAAGGATTGGGAATGATCTTTGCTGTCAAAAAATACAGACATTATCTATTGGCCAACAAGTTTAAGTTCTTTGTGGATCACCAAGCTCTACTCTATTTAGTAAATAAACCATGTCATACAGGAAGAATAGTAAGATGGTTTCTTTTACTAATGGAATTTGAGTTTGAGGTGGTGGTTAGACAAGGAAAAACACACTTGAGAGCAGATCATTTATCAAGAATCCAGTCAAAAGAACCTAGTTCACCTATAGGTGATGATTTGCCAGATACATACTTATTCAAGGTGGAAAGTGTTCCTGAATGGTCGATGTCATTAATTCCCTTGCTAACCATGGGACCTTGTAGGTCATTAGCAAATAACACACATCTGGTGCTACAAAGCAGGAATTTCATGTTGTTAGCTGGACATTTGTATCACCTCAATCAGTCAGGTATACTGGAATATTGTACTCCAGAAGAGGAGCAACATGAATATGTAAGAAAAGCTCATTGCTGGAATCCATGTACTCATGCTTCTACAATTGTCACTCTAAGTAACCTTAATAGGATGGGAGTACATTGGCCCAATAAGATTCAAGATGTGGAAAGATATACTGATAACTGTCAAAAATGTCAAACATGGCAGAAATCAGAATTAATAACTTTATATTGGTTTCAGAAAAACCCAGAATGGAGTGAAAAAATTGTTGAGAAGTTGAAGAGGAAGGAGAAAGGGGAACAAGTAATAGCTGGTGCTGATTCAAGAAATCTACAAGTGATCTCAGAGGAATATCAACTTATAGGAGAACAATTATACAAGAGAGGAATGGATGGATATCTGAGAATTTGTGTTCCAGAAGAAAGGTATTTAGAGATGTTGGAAATGGCACACTCAGGAGTAGCTGGAGGACATTTCTCAAGTGATAGAACAGCCAAACTCATCTTATATTCTGGCTTTTGGTGGCCAACCCTATTTCCCGATGCTAGAACTTATGTGAAAAGATGTGATGTCTGTCAAAGGGTAAGCCAACCAAACAAAAGAGATAACATGCCATTAATTCCTTTAATTTCAGCCAGAGCTTTTAGTAAATGGGGATTGGACTTTATTGGACCCATACATCCTCCAGCCAGACAATCTCATGCAGAATACATACTAGTAGCTACAAATTATTTGACAAAATGGGCTGAGGCCAAAGCTACTAAAAGAAATGATGCTCACACCACTGCTAGATTTTTGTATGAAAACATTATCACTAGATTTGGACTACCAATTGAATTGGTAAGTGATAGGGGGACTCATTTTTTGAATCAGATCATAGAAAACATGACTAATTATTTCATGATTAGTCACAATAAGTCAGCCCCATATCACCCACAAGCCAATGGGTTAGCAGAAAGCACTAATAAAGTACTTTGCAATGTATTGTCCAAATTAGTCAACACAAACAGAAATGACTGGGATTATCAACTGAATCATGTTCTTTGGGCTTATAGAGTGGCATACAAAACAGCTTTAGGGACTACACCATTTAATTTGGTGTATGGCCAGAATGTGGTTTTACCCATGGAATTTCTTATTCCAACACTGAAGGTGGGTAGCCAATACAATTGGACAGGACATGAATTATCTGAGAGAGTCATAGACTTAGAAAAACTGGGAGCATCGAGACTCCAGCAGTGATGAGTATATACACAAACAAGAAAAGACAAAAAGCTTATCATGATGTTCACATAAAAGACAAAGATCTACAAGAAGGAGACCTGGTCTTAGCTTACACAATCAAAGAACATCAGAAAAAGTTTCAGAAAAAAGGTCATGGGCCATATATCATACATCAGATAAGCAAAAGTGGAGCTATTCAGTTAGCCAATATTGATGGGGAAATCATGCCAAATTTCATAAGTGGATGTAGAGTAAAGAGGTATGAGTGCCCATTAACTACTGAGGAATGGAGAAGATTGCAAAAGGCCCAAAACAGAAAAAAAGAAGAAGAAAGTATTAGAAAGGAGGCTCAACTAGAAGCCAAAGAGAGAATTAGAAAATTGAAACAAGTGTGCTTATGTGAAAACACTCTAAAGCAAAAAGAACATTTGCCTTTGATTATGATGAATTACCAGAATGAAAACATAAGGGTTTTGATAGATTCGGGAGCTCAAGTGAATCTAATTAGCTCAGCCTTGATCAATAAGTTTAATCTTAAGAGAACTGAAAGCAGAATTTTGATCAAAACCCTGGGAGGGAAAAGAATTCAAAGCATATCTTCACTTTCTATTAAAGTTAAATTTAATAATGAATATATGGAGATAGATTGTGAAGAGTGGCCAGACCATTTAATGACTGAAAAGCTGATTTTAGGGCAACCATGGCTCAAACGAGGTAAAGTCATCTTGAATTTTGAAAAAATGAAGCTTAATTTGACCATCAAGGACAAAAAGTTTTTAATGTTCTTTCTGAGTAATGAAGAGCAGGTAGTTCATATGGATGTTCATGACCCACATCTTGAAGGATTTGCTTTCTCAATGGAGGACAGGAACATTTTGACAATACAAAATGATCAAGCTTCATACACTCAAGATCAGCAAAAGACTGAAGAGGTAAAGGTGGATGAGGAGACAAAACAGAGAAGACTATTATTGCCAAAGTTGCAATATCAACAAAACAGAACAAAAAGAATATGGAAGCAGGTCATGCACAGTTATGGCTCACCAAAACAGGAAATCAAAACAAAATGGATATGGAAGCCAAAAAATGTCACAAAATGTTCATCCACAGAGCATGGATATTTCCATAACAGAAGGACAAATGGAGTAAAACATTACTGGGTGAAAAAATCAGAATTGGGTCAATGGAAGAGGGATAATCCACAATGGACCTATTTTTGGAATTTTTGAAAATGACAAAAAAAAAAAATATATATATATATATATATATATATATATATATATATATATATATATATATATATATATATTTCCTTCTTTTCCCTTAGAAGAAAATTAGGAGGGGAAGGAAGGAAGACAGAAAAAAAAAAAAAAAAAAAAAAAAAAAACCCTGGAAAAATATATTTTATTTTCTTGATTTTCTTTCTAAAATTAAAAAACACAAAGCAAGATATAGGGAGGGAAAGAGTAATTTATTATAGAAAAAATTGTTTTGTCTTATTGATTTGAAAATTTTTTGTGATCATTTTTCTTTTTTTTACCACTACTTTTTCAAGTTTCTTCATTAATCATCTTTTCTAGCATCATCTTTCTAATTCAGGAATTGTTTTTTGAGCAAGAAAGTGACAATTGGAGAGAGCACATTAGATGTCTTGCTACAGCTGTGTTGCTCACTTAAAATTGAGTCTCTTGAAAAAAAAAAAAAAAAGAGCAAAAATTGCTGGGAACTTGTCTTTCTTATTTTTTTTTATATATGTCAGTAACATTCCAGAATAATATAGTATTTTCTTATGAGATCTTGTGACTCATGTGGGTGGAGTATTTTCTTTTCTGTTATACATAAATACAGGATGGTGAATACAAAGGAGTTGACAATCCATGACTTCAAAGCTGATTCAGTAACTCTGTCCAGAGGACACTGGTTTTTGGACAGTGATGCAGTTGAAGAACAAGTGGACTTAGAATCCGATGAAGACCAAGAAATCCCAGAAGCTGAAAAAATAGCAAAAGAACTTAAAGAAATTCTGGGAGTGATAGGACAGCATATCTTCACAGTAGCAGTGGGAGGATATAAGTACACTATGCTGTGCCAAGAATTTTACAGGTTTCAGAAAACTTCTGTCAACCTCAAAAGATGGAAAGCTGTGGGATTGCACAAGCTCTTAGAAGAACCTATTTTCTTTATTGACTTTGAAAGAGTAGCACAAGTGATGGGAAGTTTGGAGGAAGTGGGAAAAGGCAATGATGCCTACTTCAGATGCAAAGTGAAGAATAAAGACAATCAGGAGGCAGGGATAGTCATCAAAGCAGAACATATCAGAGCCGCCTTACAGTTCTATCCAATGGGCACTATACTGGACCAAAGTTTTGTCAAGAAAAGTAAGGAGACTTACACGGGGTATGTAAAGTTCACTGACTTCAAGGGAAAAGAAAATGAAGAATATGCTATAAGAATGTTCTTGCAGTTCTTTTGTTTTCCGAAATTACCAAGGTACACCATGCCTCATAAGTCAGTAACTCTATTAATGTTCAATAACAAAGATAGAACCAAGCCATTTGGGGTGATGGATGTCTCACCTTACATCCATGAACAGCTGAAGGAAGCAGCAAAGCACTGGGAGCAGAAGAAATTCATGAATGGAGCCCAGTTTTTGACAAAAATCATTTATCATGTTCTAGGTATGGAAGAACAGTTAAAGTTAGCTCCTGAGGCACAGTACTTCAGAAATTTGATGTCAGGAATCAAAAGTCCCCCAAAGAAGGCACTTGGAAGAGAATCAGAAGGACAAACTCGCATGAGGGGAACAGGAATGAAGAGAAAAGTAATATCTGAGGAAGTGATTCCAGTAAAGAAAAGAAAGTTGGACCCCAGAAAAGTAGAGTTAGAACAGGCGGAAGAAACAAAAGAGGAACAGGTGGCAGCACAGAAAAAGGTGCAATCCTCCAGTGAACCTCATCCTCCGCAGACAAGTAAAGAACAGCTTTACACTTATCTCACTCAAGGAAACAGCAAAAGAGCCATATATGAGGCACAATATCAGAAAATGTTGGAAGATTTTTCATGTAAAGCTACTGATTGGATCCAAGAAGAGGTGGAGCACTATGAAGCATTGCATGAAGAAATGATGGCAGCAGAAACTGAAGAGATATTTGTGAAGAAGGAGGTAGAATTGCTGGCATACTTCAAGGAGTTGCAAGGACCTCCAGAGGCCAGAACTACGGTGATAGTGAAAAAGAAGATGCCAAGGAAACCTGTTCAAAAGAAGAAGATGATAAAGAAAGGAAAAGGAAAAATGGCAGATGAACATGTGATGAAAGAAATGAAACAAGTAATTACAAAAGAAACACAGAAGCTAACCTCAGTGATGGAAGTGTCAAAGCCTACAGAACAAGAAGTGGGAGGATCTTCACGATTCTCATCTGATTCAGATAGCGACATTGAGAGTTTTTTGCTAAAAAGTTTAAATTTGTCAATACCCAACACTCCCAATATAGCTGTACAGGCTGTGGAAAAAGTGAAGACACCTGAGGATTCAAGTAAGAAACCTCAAGAGAAGCAGACACAGGAGGAAATAGTTCCACAGATGAGTGCTGAAGAAAAAAGGAGGCAGTTAAAAGGAAAGGCAAGGATGACAGAAGAGGAAAACCAGAAGAGAGATGAAGATAGTTCTGGAATAATGAATGTTGACAAAAATTCAATATGGACCAACCCATCACAGACACAGTTCAAATTAAATGCAAGGTTGACTGCAAGTTTAGAGGAACTAGCAAAGAAAGTATTCGGCAGTTCAAATAATCAGCAGAAGGATGCATCCAAAGAACAGGAAAGCAAGGAGTTAGAATCAGAAAAGAATGCTCAAGAGGTCTTGGGACAAGTAATAGAGGAAGGAATTGTTCAAAGTATAAAGGATGTGCTGCAGGATATAAAAAGCAGTGAGGAATTTACATCTAAGAATGATCAAGAACAGGAGGTGGAAGCAGATTCTATGGATATTGAGGAGCAAGATCAGGAATGCATAAAAGAGAAAAGTAATGACCAGGTTGCTGGTACAAAAGAAATTGAACTAGTTGAAGTTCAGGAAAAGCAGGAACAGGAAGACCAACTCAGGAAAGTTCAACAAATTCTTGTTGAAAAGGACTCAAACAAAAGTCAGGAAACCCTAACACAAGAGAAGGAGATACTAATTAAGGGAGACCAACTCTTCACAGAGAAGCAACAAGTATTGGAAGAAAAGAAGCCATTAGAAAAGAAGAAAGCTTCAGATTTTTCAGAGCAGAAGAGTGCAAATGACAGAGCACTAGTTTATGAAGAGGATGATAACAATCAGGATACAGAGAACTATGATCACAGTGATGAAGAACAAGACATGCAGGACATAGAAGATGAAACAGCAGCAGAAGAAGATGATGTGGATAAAGAAGACAAGCAAATTGAAGTTAGACAGACAGAAATAGAAGTAGGGTTGGAAAGAATACCCAAAAATATAAGATCAGCTTGTCAAATGATTATGAGCAACATTGAACAATTCAGACCATCTAGCAGAAATATGATCATATCAGGAATGGTGGCTGAATCAGAATTTGAAAAAGGCAGTTTAATTATCAAAGAACACAAGAAAGAAAAAGAGCAGATGACAGAGCAATTAAGGTTGATAAAGGAAAGGAATGAAGAATATCTCAATAGAATCATTGCTTTGGAAGAAGCTGAGGTTCAGAAGCAGAACAGGATCCAATATTTGGAAGAAAAGAGTGTAAAGTTATCAGAGCAGAATGCCAAAATGGAAATGGAACTAAAAACCATAGGAGGAAGATACAGAACTTTACAAACATCTTATCAAATTCTGACTAGAGCACATGAAGAGATTAATAAAGTGTTGTTAGAAGAAGGTCAACTACAAGGTGGAAGTAAATCTGTTCAATTGACAGAGGAAGAAAAGGAAGAGCTGCATAAAGAAATTCAAAGACTTCAAACAGAATTAAAAGAGGCCAAAGAAATGGAGAAACAGGCAAACACTCATGCTGCCACATCAATGAGAGGATATCATCAATTACATTTGGAGGTAGAGAAGGAAAGAAGTGAATGGCAAGCAAAGATGGAGGAAGAAAGAAATGAGTGGAGGAAGGAAAAGGAGTTATGGGCAGCTCAGAACAAAAGTTCAATGATGACTATAGAAGAATTACAGAAACAGTTGGAGAAATCAAAAGTTCCAGAAGAAATTCAAGATCAAGTACAGGCAGAAGATACAGACAACAGGGAATATGAAACAGGGGATTTTGACAGGGAACAAGAGAACAAGGAACCAGCAGCCAAAGAAACAGAGGAAGAATATTCTGAAGATTTTGTACAGAAATTATTGACTAATAGAGAGTCAAGAATGGAATTTATCAGAAAAATGCATGATGAGTATGAAGATCAAATAGTTACCTTTGCTCTAAATAAAGGCATTAATCCAGATCAGCATCATTGGGCTGCAGATGGATTGGGAATACCTTTCTGTATGATTTTGGAGAGTATAAAGAATTATCAATTAGCCAGAGTAGGGCTATCTCCGAACAAATACCTTGAGTATGAAGAAGATATTAATGTCACGAAGGAGTTATTTGAAAGAGCAAATCCTAAATGGAGAAATAAGTGGTTGGATGCCAATAAGGAATGTAGGAAAATCTGGAAAGAGGCACCTTTGAATTTAAAGATCAACCCAGCCTATTGTCCAGTTGCCAGAAGAAGAGAATGGACTGTTTTTTGGGAAAGGAGAAAAACAGGGCAGATTCCAGCAAAATGGCTGAATTCTCCAAAAATAGCAGGTCCAAAGGCAGGCACTTGGCCTACAAAAAATTACATGGTGAATACTGCTGAGTCAGTTTTAACAACATATAAAGATGTTAATGATCCAGCCTGTATATTACTTGTCAGAATAATGAGATTGATTCTAGCTTGTATAGAGACCTACACTGATACAGATATCAGAATTTTGAACTACATAGGTTTTAATTCACCAACCGATGCTCTTTTGTTTGATTTAAGTGAGACACCAGACAGGATCTGCTTAATGGCCTACTACAGCAGAATTATATTTTTGGGTAGCCATTACTTACAGATTTTTGAGGATGCCTTTGATTATGGGTTTTTTGAGAGGGAGTCAGAGATTTTTGGAAACCTATCAGTTGTTACAAAAGCAAGACTTACTGCCTATGAAGTTGCTTACACAGAATATTTGAAGAAGGATGTCATAGATAAGCCTGAAGCTGCAGTACAATGGAGGAAAGCCTTATTTGAAATGGTCAATAACTTGAATGTCACAGAAAGGAAGAGCCATGATTTGGTGTCACAAGTGTATCAAAGGAAGAAGAAATAAAGCTGAGCTCACATAAGAAAATCTTTCGTCAGGAGCCGAAAGGCTTAGGAGGGGAAGGATGTTGGAAGGTGTATTTTTGGAAGAGCATTTTTGATGTAAAAAATTAGTAAAAAGTCAAAAAAAACTTGTAAAATATTTATGCAATGATTGTAAAAATAAGGAAGAGTCTTCCTTATGTGGTGGAGGATCTCATGTAAATTTTGTAGAATTTTTAGAAACTCTTAGATAGCATTTCTTTAGAAAATTAGAGAAAAAGACCTAATTTCAAGTGTGAAAAAGGACACTTGAAAATGTATATAAGTCAATTTTCTCTATTTTGGAGAGGTTGGTTAGTTATTTGCTCAAGCTATCAATAGAGAAGAAAGAGTTTCTGCAAAATCGTGTTTTCTCCTGTTGAGTGTAATTCCTTTGATGTGTGAGCTTGTCTCTTGCTTAAACATGGAGATTTGTGAGTCATATTTGTGTATTACTGAGTAAGTTGTATGAAGAGAGAGACCTATTGCTGTAAATGAGTGGAAAGGACTGAAGGAAGTTCCAAAATTGTGAAAATCGTCTGTTGGTACAGAATCGCGATTGTCTCGTCTTTGTGATACAGGTGATATTTTCCAGTTTTGAGTTCATATTTGTATTCTGCTAATGAAATGGCATGGTTTTGACACAAAGAACATGGAAAATGATGGAGATTTGCCTTAGTTATGGTAAACTCAAGATTTTCTCTTCATCTTCAATTTCTCTCAGCAATCCAGCCATCAATCTCTTATTTCCTTGAATCTATTATCTTGAAGGGGCTGTGGTCTTGTGGATATTCCTAGGATTGACAAAATAAAGATGATTTGTTGATTCTTTGTTACTTCATGATTGGAGAGGACAACTTGGAGTCCAAAACAAAACAGGCACGCCTCGCACCCGAAAGTTCATTGACCGCAAAACCCATCCTTGTAGATTCCCCACCACGTACCACTGTTGTACATACCACTACTATCCTCGAAATAACATCCACCCCTTCCACTCCTCTCTCACCTCATCTTTCACCAACCCATCCCGTATCCCCCACACACCCACCTGCTTCCCCCACATCCACACCTGTACAAGGCAACATAGCCACACCCTTCGCCTTACCCATTCATACCACCATGCCCACACCCAATCCTTCGTATCTACATGTTAACCCCTTCACCCCTTCCTTTTTCCCCGCGTTTCCCCCACCTCTAAGCACCCCATTCCCCTTTCTAACCCCACTAACCTTCTCACCAGTCTCACCTCCCCAACCTACCATAACCCCTATTTCCCCGTGTCACCAAGCCACTCCAACCATCCCCCCTGTAAACTACTCTACATTTGTAAATCCCGTATTCACACCTACACAACCACCCACAATCACACCACTTTTCACAGTCACAACACTAAACACGTCCAATGGCATGGACATATCACCATCCACCTCACCACCACCCACTCCACTCACAACACCCTCATATTTAGGCACGTCACAATTTTCCACAATCACCACTGCATCCACTGTCCCAACCCCATTTCCCATTCCCACTGCATCTACTCCCACTGCATCCTCATTTAGCACTTCACTACTACTATCGCCCACCATAGACACCGCATTTCAACACATGTTCACATGCCTGACGCAAGTCCGCGATGAGTTTGCATCACTCGGCACCAACTATCAACAGCTGCAGAAGACGACGAATGAACTACAAACGCAGCTTAATTCGTTATCAATTGAGAACGCCTCACTAAACAGCCGATACCAAGATTTACGAGAGGCCTATCACAAATTAGAACTAGAAAGTGAGGAGAAAACAAAAGAAGCCACTGCGGATTTGGACAACCTACTTCGAGCCCAGACCGTCCGCAATGCAACGCTTACTAGAAATATGGGCTTACTAAGAAGACACTTAGCCGCAGCAAAAGAGGAGAACCAGAGACTCCAAGAGCAGAATAGAGAGAACTTGGAAGCGGCTTTGGACCATCCAGACCAACCCTTAAGTCCGAGTAGATTCAAGGCAATCCCATCTGAATCGATGCGGATGTTGCTAGATGATCATGTGCGATTGCTCGAGGACTATGATCGTATGAATGAAGAGCATCAAAAGTTAAAGGAAGATCACAAACTGCTACAGCTCAGAGAACCAGCAACACAACAAGTACAAGTAGCAGCAGAATTACCAGCGCCTGCGGACCCTGCCCCTGAAATTTTAGAGGAACTCAACGCACTCCGGGCCCAGGTAACAAATCTTGAATCTAGAATTGCAGTCTATGAAGCACCACCAAGGCCAGACTCCCCACCTGAGCTACCAGCTGAGGAAGAAACCGTCACTATCCCGGTAGAGGAGACATTTGAAGAGGCATACGAACCGATACCCATCCCAGGCGGACGTGTCACGGCCGAAGGCCAGATGACCTATGAATTACCTACCCCCGCGTGGATGAAGACAGTGGAAGAACTCGGAACGACACACTCAGCCAGAGTAGAGGCACAGCTACATGCCATGGCCATAATTGAAGAGAAAATTTTACAGTCACCATTCTTTGCTCAATTGGCCCCGCGACGATACATATCTGGGCATGAGCTCCAATATAAACCGTACTTCATGTTAATGGCCGAATACCAGTTAACCATAGAGAAAGAAACAGGTATGAAACCAACGCATGCCACTCAATTCGAGCCAGAGGACTTGCCACCAAGGGCGCAGAGAGGTGAAATCCTTCAACTAGACTGGCGCAGAGATTTATTGCAAAACTATCCCGAGATGATGAGCACATGGGTAAAAGCGCCGCTGCATTTAAAATTTAACCCATGCTGGGGACCAGTCCCACGACGCCGCTCTTGGACTGCCTTCGCCATTAAAGTACAGAACAATAAGCAGTGCCAAGACTGGCTGAACTATCCCTATTTCAGGCCACCAATCGAGTTACCCACAGTAGGCTACATGATGGCGACGATCCGCCACTGGCTCCCTAGGTTAAAACATATGGATGATGTTGCCGCGCACATGACTGTCAAAATCTTTGACATGATGCAGATGGTCTTTAAAGTCTTCCGACGCATCAAGGCTCCCCATGTAAACACCCCGGGCTTCGAGCATGGCAACTTTGATTTAGTCTATGATATGAGCACAACGCCATCGCTACGGGTGTGTTATGCCTGGCACTGCAGGATCAAATATCTACCGGCATGTTACAAGCAGACATTCGAAGAAATGTTCACCACCGGCTTTTGGGAGTACCATTCAGAGGTATTTATAAGCAGGCCCACACACTTATTGCAATTATTCGCCTGTGAACGAATGGTGTACTCCACACATTATCAACTCCCACCACCAGACGAGCCACAACCTATCGACTGGGAGAAACTCGAGGCTGATCTAGCCCGAGGCATTCGTATATCAGAGCACACCCTCGCTCAAGACCTCCTACAGAACTACATCCGACAGACCTCACAACAAGGTTCTGTCAGGGACGACAGAAGCGAGAGGGAGGGGGGTGTTGGAAGCAGCCAGAGGCACAGACGCCACGGAAGCATGTAAAGAAGGAGTAGGGAACCAGGCGGATCAATTTTTCAAACAAATATATTTCTTATTAATTCTCCAAACATTCAAACAGTGATTATTATCACTAATTGTAACATATGTATCATAGAAAACCACATTTTGTAATCCATAGCTCCATTTTGTGCAAGCCGAGGAGTCCTCGAGCTTGAGGAGCTTAGGTAGAGTGCACATACCAATTTTCGTTATTTTTAGACTTCGTTTACCCTTCCAAATAGCATCTAGGACTTATTTTTTAACTAGGCCGGTCACTAGATGTGAAACCGGTCAAAACTAGTCTAGAAACTATAAAAAGAGCTAGAGAGCTCATTTTTGAGGTTAGCTTGTTGGAGTAAAGAAGAGATTAGAGCTAGTTTGAGCTTGTAAGAGTGTTCTTGAGTAATAGAGCTATTCTCCCACCTTCCATTGTGTCTTGCTTGTCTCTTCATTGTGTGTGTGTATGTGTGTGTGCATCTTCGTGCTTCTCACCTTCACTCTCACATCATCTCACGTTCACGATCTTCATATCACTCCTACCTCTCCCTCGGATTGACATTAAGGAGGTGAAGCTTCTTAACGTGGTACTTACCATTGTGCTAGAGCAACAGTGTCACTTCAGTTCCTAAGCATACAACCAACTCGATCCATCTGTCCTCACATCTCCAAATTGCAATCCTAACAAAGCAAAACCTAATCAAACTTAAATCCCTACCGACATCCATCGCCTCCTTGATTCCCTTCTCACCTCCAACCTCTGCCTCGCAGAGATTCCACATGACCTGATAGATGACTTGGGAAACTACCATTAGCCGTTGTACCTCTTAGTGCCTCAAACCTCGCCGCTAGGTCTCTTAAACCTTGCTTGTTGTACTCAACATCACTCTGGTATTGGAACAGGTCACAGTCGATGCTTCAGAACCGATTCCATATTTTCTCCATTTCTTTGTCTTCTCATCCTTTTTCCGGATCCATGGTGAACATCCTCCCTCTTCTCAACTCAAACGGTCAACTTCTCAACCTCTTCTCGAATTGACCTTTCCTCCCAAATCCTACTCATATTTTCTACATCTAGATCATCCACCTTCTTCGACAATTCATTCTTCATCCTTTCTAACTCCGTTTCGATTGCATCCAACCTATCCAACATTGCTTTCAGCTCTTCCTCCATTTTTCCTACTTTTGGGTCTACTCGTCTCACTTTCTCGTCACTCTCTACCTGGAAACTTTTCATTCTTTCGAATTCTAGGTGAAACTCTTCAGCTACCTTATCGACTTGGTCATCATATCTACCACTCATCTCTTGCAATTTCTTGATTTCCTTTTCCATTCAATCGATTCTTTGTGCCAGGTCATCATCATATTTAAGGGAATCCCCCTCGATCGCAATGGTATGGCAATCCACTATCATCAAGCCAGTTCTTAGGTCTAAGACCACGTTTTCATGCTCAGGCCTCGCAAGGCCTTCCCTCAAGCTTTTGTTCGCTTTCAATTCCTTGTTTTTATTCTCCACAACTTGCAATTGTTCTACACACTTTGTGACGACCTCTCCTAATCTCGCTTGACTTTCCTCAAGCTTTTCTACCTTGGTCCTCTCGCTATCCCCCTCTACCCGAAGCAAATTGACTTGACATTCTAGGCTCTTTACGAGTTCCATCAAAGCTTGATTCTGGGATTGTCTAATCGTGTCTCCATTCACTCTTGCGGTCCCCCTCGATGAAGCGACTCCACTCATGTCAGCTTCCACATACAAACAGGATAAACACCTATCCGTCATTGCAACCTTTACGTCAGTCACCTCTTTTGAGCCACACACGTGCTCACATAGCCTCTTTTTCCCACATTCTATGCACCTAGGATAAAGTCCAATGGACTTAACAGACGAGGGCAAAAGTTTGCAATGTGCCCGACTTTCTCGCAACATCAACACCGAATATAATTCGGGATTGGACCAACCCGGCGACATTCATATGAATGGCTTCACATTGAGGGTCCAAACTCGCTTCGACTTCTAGTCCATTCGGGAGTCATCGTCCGTGGGCCGACCTTTTGAAACTCCCCAACTTGCAGACTTTGCGACATCTTTCAACCTAGGCCAACACACTCAATCTGGGCCAACTGGCTGTGCCACATAGATGGGGCATCGAGCGTACTCCTGGCATGACTCTATGAGGAGTGCCAAGCCAACTCCCTCATGGGATCACCAAATGATGAGTCCTAATGCCCACCTGGAATATGATTACACAAGCCTTTATTCTGCTCAAACCCCCTCGGAATCAATTGACTTGGATTGCTTGGAAGTTTCAAATGTATCTCTAATTGATGATTTTGCACTCTCACCCATCCAAGCTCTCTTTCACTCATGCACACCCTAATCTTCTCACCCTTTTACCGAATACACACTCATACACTCTTTCCCCTCCACACATGCATTCTCAACTTAACTCACACGCATAGATTTGCACAGATCACACTCATTGCACATACTCAAACGAAGGAAATAATGAGTAGCAAATTCTCTGAATTGCTAACTTTAGTTTAGCATGAGTCAAAATCAATGGCATGGGTACAAACTATTTTGCAAAGTCACTGGATTATGTTATCGCAACAACACGTGGCCAACCTTAATTTATGTAGAATTTCTAATGCGAGGTGTTTGGAAAGTACATGCTTTGCATAATCAAATTTAACAATCAATAACACAACTGTTGTGACCTGGAAACATGTATATTACCTATGATCGATCATCCTCTGCAGGCATGTACTTCCTTACTGAAACGAAGCAGAACTATACGCAGACTCTTATTGACGACTACTTTTTAGCTAAAATATAATAGTAAAGCACTAAAAGATAACCGCATGTTTATACCCAAGTAATAAAGTACTGATAGGGACTTCGTGATCAACGTCTAGAACACATTGTGTAAAATCCTCAATGAACCATTATGAGAAGTTCATTTTAGTATTGCGTGAATTATGGTAATTCTTTGTGGTTGTCACGAACAGTGAAAGTACACGTTGATCAAAGGTACACAAACTTATACATCACTACCTAAAAGATGGCCTACACAAAATTCACTTCTGAAATGAAATGGAACCTGAAATTTCCTCCCGATTCTCAGTGAGCAGCTCTTATCCTCCTGCACGAGCGACTCTCCACCATGATTAACTTCAATAGCCTTTCACCTTCTACCTGCAACTTGCGATAGCTCAAATCTTATCGATGCTAGTGTCTTCTACTTCCAGATTCCAATTTCTCAGGTCTCCTTTCCTTCATTGGATGAAGAAATGT
This sequence comes from Ceratopteris richardii, assembly GCA_020310875.1. Classification (NCBI taxonomy): domain Eukaryota; kingdom Viridiplantae; phylum Streptophyta; class Polypodiopsida; order Polypodiales; family Pteridaceae; genus Ceratopteris; species Ceratopteris richardii. Next base: position 12,850,489 of record CM035435.1, on the reverse strand, counting down.
TGATGCCATTAACCACTAATATACTGCCTGGTTCTTTTTAGCCACCAGTACTAAGTTAATGAAGAATCAGAACAACCCCTTACACGTTTCCTTCTTGTAGTTATCTCTACTTTTCTTCGCCCTTCTCTATCCTCAACAATCTCATTCCCTCTGGCAACTCCAAAAAGCTTTAACCTCAGCAAGGTTCAGTCCACCGCAATGCCCCTTCACATCTGTCTTGGTAAACATTCAGGTGAAGAAATCTGAGCAAAGCCCAAAGGTTACTGGGATTACGATATTCATCGACCACGTTGTTGTACATCATGCACATATCACATGCATCTTCACGTGCCGCCAGCACACTCCAGATCTAGGCAAAAATAATCTCCAACTTCCTCCTTGTTCCCCAATGTTCCTTTTGCGATGTGAAACACCCGCGCGGAGAGTATGCCAAAAAAGAACCCCTTTTCTGTTGCAGCCTCTCTATGCTTATAACTTTTTCACAAGAATGTACAGAGGGATAAATCTCCCCCGTCCACGGCCAATCCACTACAATCTACTGCCTCCCCCCCTTTTTGCTACAAAGTGCACCTGCCCCCCCCCCTTTGATATGCTGGTAAAGAAGAAGCCTACTTCCTCCAATACGAGTGAAGAGCTTCAAGCCCTTCTCTTTGATTCACCTACACTAGACAAGAGAGAAAACCCCAACATCATAGCAGACCCCTTTCAATTGCTCTTCGTGTCCGCACTGAAGTACACAGTAGTCTCCTTGACCTCTCCTCTATCTACGTAGCCTCCAAACTTTCCCCCTTTTTCTTTGCATACGCTGCTTCCTGTTGCCCACCTCCACACACAAAACCACCAGGAGGAGAAGAAACAAGATAACCCCTCAACTTATCTCTCGGTGCACACCTGGACATCTCCGCGCATGTCATTCATGGGCCATAACTCCCCCCCTTTCTGACATTTTAGCAGGTGGCTGACCACTGCCCCCCTGACACACCACTTTCCCCACACACATGCACCTTTACTTCCCTTTTTTCATCATCTTTTCCTTTTGTCTTTATTTTGATTTCCTGTTTTTTTTCGTTTGTTTATTTCTTTCCTTTCTTCTTATTTCTCAAATTCAAAACATATTGACTCTGCAATGAGATGCACAAATTAAGGGAACACAGAGTTTGCACCTACAGTACATATACAAGGGTCGATGCATTTTCCTACACACCTTGGTGTTCTCAAGTGATCCTACACACATGTGATGGTGTGCACCTAATCGCATATGCAAATGGCATATACAAATACATTTTCATGTATGCCCACCTACACCTCTCCCTATCACACATATCTTTTGCTATCATTCACTTAGTACCAACGTATCTGCCAATGTGAAACACTTAATCATCCTCATCTGGGTGATTATTTCTCAGTTCCTTGCATCAAAATCACATTAGTAGACCACCCTTTCTACAAATTTAACATGTAACATACTCTCCCCTTCTGCTTGCGAAGTCATCCTCGACGAGCAAATTAGCACCTACACCCAAACCATTCAAGCCATCGATAATATATCAATGCATATTCACATACCTCATACTTAATCTATCTCTTTCCACTGGCGTACCTGCAACCGCACTAAGTCAACATCCATAAGTCATCAAAAATCAGTCACTTCACTTACCACCTTTTTCTCGCATCTTCATTGCCATGTCCACCTATCTACAAACTTCATCAAACATTAGAACCTTTCTTCATCAAATATAATGTCAGAATGGAAAAAACACACACACATCACTCACATCACACATACAAGCTCGTCACACACAATATACTTACATGCAGAAGACATGTCCACATTCCCTCTCAACACTCTTCCATCTATACGATCACTCCCTCATTTCTCTTCCCATTTCTCGGCTTGAACAAAATGGAGTTACAAAAATAGAAAATGGTATTTACAATGGTTTTTAGTGATGAAAATCACTATTTTTGTATGGAATTCTTCTGAAAATTTGACATGTACTTCTTGGAGCTCCCTACTTGCTCCGTCTTCTTGTATGTCCCTACTTGCTCCGTCTTCTTGTATGTCCACTTCTTTGATGCGCTTCCCTGCTTTGTGCTTTACCTTGAGTTCCAACACTCCCCCCCTCTCGAGTCTGTCGTCCCTAACAGACCCTTGTTGTTGTGGTTGTTCCAAGTAGTGCTTGAGAGGGAGTGTCCCTTTTGTATGAACAAGAGCTGTCTGGCTTCCAAATGTGGCAGGGTTGGTTGTCTGGTTCTTCATTTGTCACTGCGAGCCTTTGCAAGTTGTAGTCCCTTGGTAGGTGCTTCTATCTTGGATTCCAGCATGACTGTGTCGTTGTGAGTCTCCATTGGTGACCTCAAATCGTCTAAAGATGATGCTCATGGTAGTCATGCCAAGTACTCATAACCCATAATGAATGATGGGTAAGTGTGTTTGTGCATGGGTGGAGTAAAATATGTGCCTTGTGCACGGCCTTGTAATGTAGCCCTATGCATGCTTACTTGAAAAATGCATTGGAAGAAGTATGGTGCAAAAATTGGGGGTCCTGAGCTAAGTTGTTGAGAGCAGTATGGGCACCCAAGGACTGACTAGACAAGGAAGCCAGCGGAGAGAGTCAGAGCGAGGTGAAGGAGTAAGTAGACAAAGCAGTCGACGCAAATCTAGCAGATAGGCCCTTCAAATTTTTCCAAATCTACATCTTTATAACAGTGATTCTTATCACTAACAATCATTGTAAATACCATTTCATATTTTTGTATCTCCATTTTGTGCAAGCCAAGGAGTCCTTGAGCTTGAGGAGCCTTAGAAGTACCTACATATCAATTTTCGTATTTTTTAGACTCCGTTTAAGCCCTCAAATTGGCCCAGGAACCTAATTTTTAACTAGGCCGGAGACTAGGTCTGGACAGGGCCAAAACCTAGTCAAAAACTATAAAAAGAGCTAGAGAGCTCATTTTTGAGGTTAGATTGTAATTGGAATGAACTTGTAAGAGCTTTTCGAAAGTAATCTAAGAACTCTATTGCTTCTCACTCTTTGTCTTGCCGTGTGTGCGCGTGTGTGTGTATGTGTGTGCATGTTTGTGTGCTTCTCACTCACGCACTTGTGCCTCCACTTGCTCGAGGTCTTCATACCATCCTCACGTCTTCCCGGATTGACATTAAAGGAGGTGCTACTCATCACTGAGCTACACCAAATTTTAGCACCGTTGCCGGGGATCGAGCTTTGAGGACGAGCATGTGATGGTAAGACGTAGATTGGAGACGTTGGCGTTGTAGGTAATTTCTCTACTTTTCCTATTTTTCTCTTTCTTACCTTATCATCATCATCACCATCTTCCACCTCCACTTCCATCATCGCGAAAATTTCAGTTTTTTGATTATATCACCTTCTCCACCTCATTTCCCTCATTTCACTTGTGAGAGAGAGCGAGAGAGCGAACTGTTGTGTGCTATTTTCTGCATGCTTTTGGAGTTTCTTGCAGGTTTCAGCAGCATCATCCCCTCCAGCACGTCGCGCAGGTACGAAAATGTGCAGAACTATCTCGCAGTCGCCGACTCCTGTCGATCGCGATTGACAGAAATTTTCACCTTTTGGTAAATCTGAGTGCACCACAGTGGACTAGAGACCCTGCACACCACATTTCCACAAAAATTTTTGAAAATTTTGCAAAATTTTAGTCCATTGCAATTGACAGCTCTGTCCATCGCGATTGACAGCTCTGTCCATCGTGACTGACTACCTGTCCATCGCGATTGATGCCCTGTCCATCGCGATTGACTGACCCCTGTCCATCGCGACTGACTGCCTGTCCATCGCGATTGATTGCCTATCCATCGCGATTGACTGACCCCTGTCCATCGCGATTGATTGCCTGTCCATCGCGATTGACTGACCCCTGTCCATCGCGACTGACTGCCTGTCCATCGCGATTGATTTCCTGTCCATCGCGATTGACTGACCCCTGTCCATCGCGACTGACTGCCTGTCCATCACGATTGATTGCCTGTCCATCGTGATTGACTGACCTGCCTGTCCATCGCGATTGATACCCTGTCCATCGCGATTGACTGACCTGCCTGTCCATCGTGATTGATGCCCTGTCCATCGCGATTGGTGCCCTGTCCATCGCGATTGATACCTTGTCCATCGCGATTGACAGCCCTGTCCATCGCGATTGACAGCCCTGTCCATCGCGATTGACAGCCAATTTTAGCCAAATTTTTTAGGGTTTTTTAATTGAAGAGTTGGACTAATTTTGGGCATAAACATTTTACTCTAGAGCACATAAGGAGGCCTTAGGAAAACAACTTGGGGAAAACCTGTTGCACAGTGATCCTGTTTGAACCCTGTCTTAACCCTAGAACCCTGAACAGTCATAACTTTCTCATACGAAATCTGTTTGCCGTGATTTTTGTTTTGTTGGAAAGCTCGCGGGGAGTACAACAAAAACATCAACTGGTTGCGGTTAAATTAAGATCAGGAATATTAGATAGGGTATTTTTAAGTTGACCATACCTAGGGGGAACAAAATTCAGGGATCTCTAGAGTTGTGTCCAAAAAGTCATAGTGCAAATTGGTGAAGTGTTACATGAATGAAAGTGATTGGTTCTGTCTTTTGAATTTAAGTCTTGAGCTAACAGTGGGCCTTTTACAGGTCCTTTGGGAGCATCGAAGGGTACGCAAAGCAAGAGTAAGTGCAGGCTTGGGAACGCGCGTCCTGGGCACACCAGGGCAACAACACAAGGAAAGGAACTCAAGGTTGGAAAACCCGCAACACTCTCTGTCAATTCTTAGTTTAGGCTAAGTGCGGGTAGTGTTAGAAGTAATTCCAGGCAACGATAGGCACGAGATAAATCAAAGACTATCTAAGAAATCAAGTTCAAGACAAGAGAGAACCTGTGTGTGTGAACGACAACCTTAAAGGAAAAGAACCTAACGTGAAACGACCAAACCAAAGTGCGAAATTAAACTCAAGTATTCCTAACGACGTGATATCAGACAAGAGTATAAACACGATAATCAACATAAAAAGGGGATTAAGTAATTGGTACAAAAGGACTCTGCAACGAGGTTGTACTCTGGGCAAAACATTGGGCTATTCAGCTAGGCTTATGAACCTTAGATCAGGGCGACATCTAGTAAGGGATAGACAAAGCCTTAGGTCTTCAGAGGCTAGTGTCAACCACACTGCTAGGTCGTGGGCCCAGCAGTTGAGCCACCACTCATACTACCCAAGTTCTGAGACTAGTGAATCTGAGATGTCTCAAGGTGTGGAGAGACCTACAGGAAGTTCAGGAGTGCCATACTTGCACAGGGTAGAAGGCCCTTACAAAACGCAGCTGGAATACCTTAGGACCAACCGATTAGGTGCCAGCATCTATGAGGACGGCCTAGGAAGATCTGTGGTACAGATTAAGAATCTTGATCAATCCATTGGATTAGAGCACCCAGCTGTCAAGTTTGAAAATGGAGCATACTTGGACAAAGAAGGAACCATATACGTAGTCACCAGTCACCCAGATAGGACGGACGACTTTGGAAATGTGATCCCCGAAGCAGACTTAGGTGACCTGGAGCAAGGAAACATGGGTGCAGAACCTAGAACCCCTCGAGGTAAATCGGTTCTCACTAGGATTATCACACCGGAGTGGATTCCCCAGGATAATAAGAGCATAGATTTGCTCCTCAATCGAGAGACTGACGAAGCCTTTTGGAGGTACAAACCTGATCGGCCAATTGATATAGGAACAATCATGATCTATGAGTTTAAGGATCCTGATAGCCCAGGTAGAGTGACCTACTTAGATCACGCTTCGGAGAGGATCTTTGTAGTGACAGAAAATGATAGGCATGCTTACACTTGGAAGGGTGAATTCGTTTTCCCCCAACCAAGATTGAATGTATCCTATGGTCACCCTGGAGCTGGAACATCCCAAGGTCATGGAATGCAAAGAGACAGAAGCAGAGATAGACCAGAAGTAAGCTTTGCCAACCCAGTGGGCAGAGAAAGAATGAGGAAGGAAACAAATAGAGTAGAACCTGAGATACTTAGAGCGCACAGGCATCAAAGAAATGCGGATGAGTTCCCTCTACCACGACCTAGAGAGCACACAACGACTTTGAGACCGACTCAGCTAGTTAAGTCTATGAAGAACTACTTCGATGGCACTGGAGATCCATACGATCATGTGGCTGAGTTTAGGCAAGTCCTGAGAGCTGAACAAGTGGAGGATCTATTCACGCAGTACAATGCCTTTGGTCTGACCCTTAGGAACACTGCCCTGACATGGTTTCAACCACTAAACGAGAGACAGTTCAGGAGCATAGACCAACTCTTAGAGGCTTTCATTATTGAATTCTCTAAGAGTGGCATAAGGCATAATACCTCCTCGCTGATTCACAGCTTCAAGCAAACCCCTCAAGAGACCGTGAGACTTGCAGGAAGGAGATTTAGGCAATATCTTGAAAGATGCCCTGCCCCTGAGCTACCCACACCAGCTAAGCAAGTGGCTTTATTCTTGGATGGATTGCTAAGTACCAAATTAAGATCATATGTGTACTTGAAGGACCCTAGGACCATAGAAGAGTATGTACGCATGTGCATTGACATCGAGGATAACCTAGGGGAGGAGTTAGAGCTTTCCAAGATATACAAAGATTCGGATAGTGCCTCTAACCTCTCTTCCACGCAATCCACATCAATCGAGGAACTTGCAGAGAAAGTAGCTCAGAAATTAGGTGTAACTAACAAACAAATCCCAAGGTTTGCCCCTGTGAAAAGGTGCTATACTTGTGGTGGCGACCACATGGCGAATGTATGTCCCATTATGGCTCAACCCCAAGTTAATCCTAGTAGCCAGTACTGCACTATAGAACGAAGGTACACCAATCACACCGCGCAAGATTGCCCCTACAATAAGCAAACCATTAGGCAGACGTACCCACAGCCATACCCTCAACAAGGAAGATACCAGAACCAGTACCCACCTCAGCAGTATGCTAGGCCTCAACAAACCTACCAACCCTATCAAAACCAACAAAGGCCTCAGCCTGTGCTAGCACAACAACCCCCAGCTCCAGCTAATGTGATTCCGGTAAAGTATGTTGTTGCAGAAGAAAACCTGAATAGAGCTATAGTCCCTGTAACACCAGTGCTTTCAGAAAGTGATCCCAGTGACCATAGCTTTGATTCTACACATGTTGATAGTCCCCATGCTTACTACATGCAATCTCCTGAACATGGTGAGTCCTACTATAGTGAAGAACTGAGTGAACCTAGTTGGGAGTCAGATCACACAAACCTCATGTATACAAACCCCAATCCTAGGCCTCAATCTAGGCAGGTAAGACCTCCACTCCCTAGAGGACCATGCTACAGATGTCAAGGAGATCATCTCATTCGTGATTGCCCTGTGCCTCCACCGACACAACCCCAGTCAGTAACGATCCAGGGTTTTTGCCAAGACTGTGGAAAGGAACATCTCTTACGAGACTACCCTAGGAATCCTAGTAATATGCCAAAAATTACTCCTATTAACGTTATTGGGTTAGTGGTAGATTCCACAGGAAGTGTCACTTCCACTACACCCGTGCAAGTGATCACTAGAGCTCAAGCATTGCAGCAAAACCAAGGTGTAGACCAGGAGAAGAGCCCAGATGTTAGTGAAACAGAGAGCATGAAAAAGAAGAGGACAAGAGCTTGGAGAGATAGCCGTGAACGTATGAAAAGGCAATGGGCAAAGAAGATGAGTGAACTTGAGGAAAGTCTACGAGAAACCAAGGCCAAAATCATAGAGATCACATCCCAACCGCACTCTCACACATTCCCACCGCTACCATCCCCATCACCCTCCATCCCTCCACCCGCTAATACACCCCACGTAACCCACCCACCACCCCAAGCAGGATCAGTATTAGCTGATCCCACTCCCGAAGACCTTAATATGTGCTTAAAGCTTATCAGGCCAGAATCCAAGAAGGGCCAAACGTAACTGATCATGAAAATTGTTACCCAAGAGCAGAACTAGAGTTAGAACGAACCAAAATTTGTGCTAAGATGGTGGAATTGGCTCAGACCATGTTTGAGGCCAGTCGCCCGTTTAACATCTCTAGTTCAGCGAAGACACAGTTGCATTTTGATGGACTGTTAGAAAGAATAGAGAAGCTGATTGCACAATCAGAAAAGGAACCCACCTCTCAACACAAGGACAAGGCAAGTGAAAGATTAATCATCCCTGCTCAGGAAGCCTATGTGCTTGAAGCCTATGTGCCTAACTCTACGGAGCCAGACACATCATCTTCTATGAATCGGTTCACACCAGAATTCCTACGCGAGATTCAAGAAGACAAATGGGCTAAAGAGAGTGAAGTCCCTCCTCCTATTGAACTTGTGGATGATGCACGCGACCAATTCCCACAAGACATCCCATCCATTTATGAGGAGCAGGAGAGCACCCACTCTCAGGACAGACTAGACTTTGAGTCTAACTCTCTACAAGAATTACCCCACTTCACAGGTCCATGGGAAGCTAAGTCTACTTGTATGAGAGCACCCACGGTCATGGTACGAAATGAGGACTCAGTCTTACCTAGGAACACAGAGGTAGTGAAAAACACTAAAGTGCAGTGCAATCTCAAGTTAGAAGAGCTACTCAAGGTTAGACCTGAATTATGGAAACATGTCGCCAAACAAGTACCAGCGATAGTGAAACCTCGTTCCCAGGTAGGATCCCAGAGAACAGTGCCAGAGATACCCTTGGATAAGATAGGAGATATGTGTGAAGGTGAAGAAGGGAACACCTATCTTCCCATTACCTACCAGGAGTACACCACCAAGGCAATTTTGGACTCAGGTGCAGGAGTTGCAATTGCCACCACTTCCCTATGGAAGCGTTGGGGCAAGCCAGCACTCAGGCCAACGAGAATGAAATTGCAGATGGTCGATGGTCATATTGAGAGACCCTTAGGATTGCTAGAAGGAATAACTCTCACCACTTGTGGTGTCGAGTTTGAGCATACATTTGCTATATGTGACTTCAGCAAAAATCATGCCTATGAGATGATTTTGGGAAGACCATTTATGCGACAGTTGCAAGTGGTACAGGACTGGGGAACCAACTCCTTGTATTTGCAACACTTAGGTGTTACAACCAAAGTAAATATCAAAGATTACTCTCATAGAGATGTACCTCCTATCCAATGGAACCCCATCCATAGATCCAAAGATGATACGGAATCGGTGCATTCCATAGGGTCAGGATCCTCATGGATGCATGAAGACACCCACTTATGGATGTGTAAGGTAGCAGTAGAAGAAGAGAAGAGAGAAAAGGCCAGAGAAATAGGTGCAAACGAAACACATAGACCCATTCAAGACCCAGCCTATGCACCTGTAGTTTTTCCTGATGAGGAATTTGAACCCCATGGCTGGGCAGAAATCCTAGCAACAATGGATGTAGCCATCAATGAGGAACAATGGACACCTCACTGTGATGAGGATGGCTATGACATTTAAGTCTTCTCCATAGAGCCAATCATGGGAGAGGCAGTTCTAGAAGAATGCGAACCTAGCCCTGACGCATTTGAGGATGCAAGTGACTCCGATCTAGAGTCAATCATTATGGACCCACCTTTTGCATCAGATGAAGAATACTTCCATGAAGTAGAATTTCAACCCCAGAGGAATGGAGAGCTTACAAATGATGTAAGATTAGCCACACATGTGACCCCAAAGGAAGAAGGAAAGAAACAGAAGAAGAGAGAAGTCTCACCAGAAGAGGAAGAATCTTTGTTTGAGGTCCCAAAAAATTTTAAGAAGTATGAGATAGATGACAAGAGAGTCATGATCAGAATGCCGAAACGAGAGGCACAATCAGGAGAGGCCTATGATAACAAAGAAACCACCAAGAAAATAGTAGTGGCCCTAGAAGAAGGAGAGGAGAGATGCACGTACATAGGCCATGACCTAACAGAGGAAGAAGAGCATGTGTTAATAGCCTTGCTAAGAGAATACAGAGATGTATTCGCTTGGAGTTACAAGGATTTGAAAGGTGTCGATCCAGACATATGCTCACACACTATCCCCATGACCTCGGATGCCAAACCTTCTAAGCAAAAGCCCTATACATATAACGATAATTACGCTGCCAAAATTAAAGAGGAGATAGATAGACTGGTTGAAGCTGGATTTATCTATGAAATTGAGCACACTGAGTGGGTATCCCCCATTGTAGTGGTGCCCAAGAAGAATGGCAAGCTGCGTGTATGCATTAACTTGAAGAAGGTTAATGCAGCCACAATTCGAGATAACTATCCGCTTCCCATCACAGAACATCTCTTAGAAAGAGTAGCAGGCAAGGAAGTGTACAGCTTCCTTGATGGATTTTCGGGCTACAATCAGGTAGCCATTGCTCCAGAGGATCAACATAAGACGGCTTTTGCCACGGAGTGGGGCATATTTGCCTTTCGGGTAATGCCATTTCGTACTTACTAATGCACCCGCTACCTTTCAACGATTGATGTGTCACGTGTTTAAAGAGTTCCTGAGGAAGAACTTAGAAGTCTATGTTGATGATCTTTGTGCCCATTCCAACATTAGGCAAACCCATATTCCTGAACTCAGACAAATCTTTGACAAATGTAGAGAATATCAAGTCTGCCTGAACCCAGAAAAGTGCGTTTTTATGGTCAGGCAAGGCAAGATTCTAGGACACATAGTGTCAAAGAATGGCATATCCACTGATGAAGAGAAAGTCAGAGCCATAGCCGAGCTACCTAGGCCAAGGAATGTCAAGGAAGTACAAGCTTTCATGGGACATTGTGGTTACTACCGCCGGTTCATTCACATGTATGCTGTCATTGCAAAGCCCATGTATGGACTTCTGACAAACTTTGAGTGGACTGAGGAATGTGAGAATTCCTTCAATGAGCTTAAACGAAGATTATGTTCAGCACCAATCTTGACCACACCAGATTGGAACAAGCCATTCCATGTTCATGTGGATGCATCCAATTTTGCTATTGGGTGTGTACTCGCACAACCTACTGGTGAAGGTAATATGGATCTTCCAATTGCCTACGCTAGTAGACAATTGAATGCAGCTGAACGAAATTACACCACTACTGAGAGAGAAGGCTTAGGCATGGTGTATGCGGTTAAAAAGTTTAGACATTACTTGCTTGCAAATAAGTTTAAATTTTTTACTGACCATCAGGCACTGCTATAGAGTCTTGTGAACAAGCCATGCAATACAGGTAGATTAGTAAGATGGTTTCTCTTACTAATGGAATATGACTTTGAGGTTGTGGTAAGGAAAGGGAGGACTCATTTGAGAGCGGATCATCTCTCTAGGCTCACATCTGGAGAAGCCCCACAAGGAGTGTTAGATGACCTTCCTGATGCTTACTTGTTTAACTTGGAAGTGGTGCCGCAGTGGGCTAAGCCATTGGTACCAGTGTTAACATATGGACCTAACCACCCAGTAGTATCCACACAGAATAGAGAGGTAGTAAAAGCCCAAAAGTACCACATCATGGCTGGAAGTATGTACAAGCACACAGATCAAGGGATCTTGGCTTGTTGTGTAGAAGAGGACGAGTATGCGAAATGGTTGCAATTAGCACATGTAGGTGCATTGGAGCAACACTACTCAAAGCAACGAACCCTACAGACACTAAGGAGACTCGGAGTGCATTGGCCTACTATGGAGGCTGATGTCCAAAAGTTGTGCAAGGAATGCCCAATCTGCCGCACTAAACCACTTGTGGAACATGCCACTCTTTATCAAGTGTCCATAGTGCCGGATTGGAGTGAACCTCTAGTATCCTTCCTGAGGACTAGAACATTCCCCCCAGACATGACTCTAGCTAGGAAAAGGAGTTTAGAACAAGAAGCCCAGGATTACTCTCTCATTGGCGATAATCTATACAAACGTGGTAAAGATGGTTACTTGAGACTATGTGTCCATGAAAGTGAATATCTCAAGATCTTGGAAACTGCTCACCAAGGTGTAGCAGGAGGACACTTTGGACCAGATCGGGTGATCAAGGCAATACTATTTGTGGGCTTCTGGTGGCCGACCCTTCACATGGATGCACATACCTATGTGAAACGGTGTGATGTCTGTCAGCGAACTCAGTATCCTATACGCAAAGATGAGATGCCACTGAAACCTATGATGGGTGGACGTGCATTCTCTAAGTGGGGAATAGACTTTGTAGGCCCTATTAATCCCCCAGCTAAGGGTTCACATGCTGAATATATCATTGTGGCCACGGATTATCTCACCAAGTGGGTGGAGGTAAAAGCTACGACAAAGAACGACACTCAGACAACTGCTAAATTCTTGTTTGAGAATGTATTCACAAGATATGGGCTACCTATAGAGCTAATAAGTGATAGAGGCACTCACTTCTTGAACGAAGTAATTGAAAATCTACTCCAAGAATTCTTGGTAGTTCATAAGAAGTCTGCTCCCTATCACCCTCAAGCAAATGGCCAGGCTGAGAGCACCAACAAGATCTATGCAACGTATTGACGAAATTAGTGAACAATAAACGCTCTGATTGGGACAAACAGCTACACCATGCTGTTTGGGCATACCGAGTTGCCTACAAAACGGTACTCCAAGCCACTCCCTTTCAAATGGTGTTTGGTCAAAATGCTGTGCTACCTTTAGACTTTTTGATACCTACATTGAAAGTGGCACAAGAGCATGAATGGACGGGTCATGAACTCTCCTCTAGACTTTTTGACCTTGAACGATTAGGAGAAACAAGACTGAGAGCAGCTGCAGGGATATATGAAGCTAAGAAGAGACAGAAAGCATACTTTGATGCCCATGTGAAAGATAAGGGCTTGAAAGCAGGAGATCTAGTTTTAGTCTACACATTGAAACAACATGCAAGGAAGCTAGAAAAGAGAGGCTACGGACCTATGATCATCAATAGGATCTCCACGAGTGGAGCAGTACAACTAGCCACTTTAGAAGGTGATGTTCTCCCAAACTATATTAGCGGATGCAGAGTCAAGTTGTATTAGGAACCTCTCACAGAGGAAATGCTAAGTCGACTCAATACTGCTAAGAAACGCAAAGAGGAAGAAAAGCGAATTCAAGAAGAAGCTCAAGCAAAAGCCCTAGAGCGCATACGGAGAATGAAATTAAGAAGACAAGGTAAAGAGCACCCTAGGCAAGATGCATATGCAGATCAAGGATATGACGTGGCTATGTGTGAAGTTTCAGGCGTTAGCTCACATAGGATAACTGATCGACGTCCTTTCATAACCTTAGATATAGGACAAGGAAAGAGTGCAAGGACTATAAGAGCCTTGATTGACTCAGGTGCAGCCACTAGTGCTGTTAAATTGTCTTACTGTCAAGATTTGCAATTAACTGTCAATCCTGTGGAAGCATATCTCATAGGATTGGGAGGAGTGGAAACCCCTTGCATGGGCGAGGTGGAACTTCCCCTCTATATTCATGAAGAGGCAATGATAGTTAAAGTACTAGTGTGTCAAGATGAGGACCTCACTGAACCCCTTGTCTTGGGTCAAGACTGGATCTATGACCAAGCAGTCAACTTAAACCTAAGAAGTGGACTTCTTCAGGTATGGGTCAATCATAGTCGAATTACAGTAGAGTTAGATAATGGAGCACTCAAGGAACTAGGAAAGGCACACACTCCTGGTCCTTCCAGGAGTACACATGAAGATGACCATGCTATTCTTGTCCAAAACCATGTGTTGCAGAGGAATGATGGTTGCAAAAAAGGAGTAAGGGATGCAACGGAACTCCCTTCTTTTCCAAAGGCCAGAGGGAGGCAGCAACCAAAGGTGGATCAAAGGTAGAAGAAGCAGAGTACTACCTATGTCGGAGATCAAAAGTACCTGCGCAACAAAATCTCTTAGCTAGTGAAACAAGTGTGGGTGCAGAAAGGCGAACACCCGGTTACACTCAAGCCAACCACACGGGCAAAGCCTCTTATTAGTAACCAACAACACAACACTAATAAGAAGTCTTTCAGAAGTTCTTCTACTAACGTGAAGTCTATTTGGGTGCCCAAGAAGTCGATGAAGGCCAGTCCACAATCAAGACAAATTTGGGTACCTAAGGCTTGTTTGCGGGCTCAAATAGCTACGCCAAGAACACACCCTATACAGCATGATCCATTCACTCGCACAGCCGGCATCCACTCGTTTTCAACACTCAGGAACACACCAAGGCCCATGAGCACGAACAGAATCACTTGTAAATGAGTCCCTAAAAGGCCTCATTTTCAAGCTGACACACCTATAAAGCTCTCGAGAGTCTCTACGAAACCAAGAGCAAAACCCATCCACTGCATTTGGCAGCCTAAGACTTGTAACAAACCCCCAGACCCCAATTGTAAATCCATGTCCACCTACTAACTACTTCACTATCACATCACATCATTCCGCTTAGCTCGTAGGTCTACCCAATTTCTAACTACACACACTAGCACCGAGCACTTATTAACCCCTAACCTCTCCCGAACTTTAGGTTAATGTTGTAACAAGGGACACTGTGTCATTTTTGTGTCCATTGCAATGTTAACATTTATTCATATATTCTCACAGAACCAGCGGCGAAGTTTTCAACATGGCTGAGGCAGCAGGAACTAGCTCTCACACAGAAACAAGCCCGCAAGTGGTGGACTTAGACAGTTTACCCGTTTTGCCTGAGACAAATGAAAGACCAGAAGAATTGTAGGCCATCAAAATCATACCTATTGCGGACCCTCCACGTGGCCACACCATGCCCGTAGGAAAGACTTCCCACTGGTTTACTGAAGTGGCAGGACCCTTGGGTGAAGGAACGTACCTATGGGAATCAGAGTTGGACTTCAATGGGAAACAAGGCAGATACCATTTCTTTACAAGAGAATTCGAGAAATTACAAAATGTAGAAGGTCTACGTTCGATATGGGAAAAGGCAGGATTGAATGCATATTTCAGTGCACGGCTCCCAAAGCCTCACTTCATGCGATGCTACTATCTCATCAACACCTTGACTCCAAACCAGAACCCAAAAGGTGCAAGCTCATTTGTGATTCCATCTCTAACAAAGGGGAATGAGCTCAAGAGGTTCAGGCTATCAAACAACTTGGTGAGAGAGGCTCTAGATATGCGCGGAATGCATATTCCTACAGAGAAGGAAACCCTAGTACCGGATTACATTAAGAATCGAAGTCTCACCAAACTCAAGGGCATGGTGTCCCTGATGCCTAATATTGCAATACACCTTCGCATGTGCATGCAACACTTTGCTTTCCCGGCACAAGATAGATTCACCATGCCGCCCAAAAAGATTTGGTTTACTTTGTATCTGGCAGAGACACAGAGCCTCACCATCAACTTACCCCACTGGATAATTGATCAGATACACCTAGCTCACAAACGATGGCTGCGGAAACAGGTTTTATATGGTTACTGTGCTCTGACGAGAATCATTTATAGGTGTTTGGCTTATGACATTCCTATTCAACGGGCCCTAATGTGGAATCGTGTAGAGCAGTTTAGAGGCAAGACATCCACTGGTCCCCCTTCTAAGAAGATGAGAGGCATTGTCCAAGTCCCATGTGCTCAACCACGTGGAGCCACCCTAACACCAGATGTCACCCCTCCACCCCAAAGAGTCCGACCATTCACACTCCGACTTCCAAGACGCAGCACCGATGGTTCTACCTTGATATTCCCTCCCATCCCAACCGATCTTGAATTTCCTAGTGGTGCACCTTTGGAAGAACTCACTAATGAAGATTTCGAACAATTATTACAAGATGTAGAGCTGGAGGCAGAAGAGGCACAACAAGCGGAAAACGTGCAAATGCAGGCCACAACCTCCCAAGCACCTATCACCCCAGTTGAAGTGGATGAAGAGGATGACGGAGATGAAGAACAGGAGGAAGATGAGGAGCATTATGATCAAGAGCATCAAGAGGAGCAACAAGAAGTGCCAGAACTTGTAGGTGCACCAGCATATACAACTCAACTACGAAGGTTATACGAAACAATCAAAGCAGTACAAGAAAGGCATCAACTCTCTCTTGTATCCGGTCAAGCTTTGATGCAAGAAATGCTATCTGATGAGGGGGTGGACCAACATTTCATTGACACCCTCAAATTAGTGTCAGAATCTTTAGGAGTTCCGGAGGCTGTCCACACTGTAGTCCGCCAGTCCGTGAGGTATGACAAATGCAGAGTTGACACATTACCACGAGCAGGTAAGACTATCAGGATACCCGTCACAGAACAAGAAGTACCCATTGAAACAACAGCTACTCCCACAACCACCACTGACCTCTCTGCCGAAACCTTCGTTCAGACATCACCCATCTCACCCCAGCATCCTCCATCACCACCTTCTCCACCCCCACCACCACCTCCCACCATGGAAGAAACGACAGTCATCACCTCTGCCTTCACTTATAACCCATCCTCATTCACATCATTCTCATTTCGAGAACCCACCTCACAAGACACCCTCTTCTCCTTCGTCACCAATCCCTTGTACACTTCATCCCTTCTATCCTCCGAACCCATAACTGGCCATCCCATAATTCCAAGTGTAGTTGGAAACCCAGCACCCACCAAAGGCACCCTGTGTTTCCCAGCCTATTCCCCACTACGGGTACCTCCATTCCATGACCCTCACTTCCCATCTGGCCCCTACCCCTCTTTCACCCTGACCTCACCACCCCAATACCCGTCCTTTGTGGAGCAGTTCATCCGCTCTCCAATGTTTCAGAGGCACATTTCCCCGATGTTCGCAACGACATCAATTTACACGAACACCACACTCACTTCACCTACCATACCCACCTACATGGTAGCCCCTGTACACACCACTTTGTCTGACCCAATGGACATCTCACCAACCACAACACCTCTTCCCACGATTCCACCATCTTCCCCTCCCTTACCCCCCACCTCACCACTCACATCATTGGCACACACAACATTCACTACCCCCCTACCCAATCCCACCTCCCTTGCATTTCAAATTTTCCCCCTTGCATCTCATAATGTAAATAGCACGTTCAATACATTACTTCAGTGTGCACATCAACTACAACAAGAATACCATCAATTGGAAGAACGCATTGCTGCCCTCCAGGCAGAATCTCAACGTCTGCAAGCTAGAGTCACCACTCTTGAAGCTGATTACCAAACGCTCCTAACTGAGCATACAACCTTACAACAGGCTCACTCCGAATTGGAATCAAAGACATCAACAGTAGATGACCAAGCAGTCAAGGAACTAGAAACAGTGCTTCAAGCGCAAATGATATCTAATGCTACACTCAGACGCAACATTGGGCTATTAAGGAAGCATATGGCAGCAGCACTAGAAGAGAACAAGAGACTTCAACAACAAAACCAAGACAACTTTGAAGCGGCTATGGAAGCAACTGTAGGAGCAACCATTAGCCCTACCAGATATAGAGCAGTCCCATCGGAAGACATTCGCATCTTACTTGAGGAGCATGCAGATTTCTTGAAGTCATATGAAAAGTTAGAGACTGAATGTGCAGATCTAAAGAAACAGTTAGCCAGTGTCCCCACAGCTCAATAGGAGCCGGTAATCTTGCAACACTCTACATAAGAAATAGAGACCCTCTGGAAACAGATGGCAGAACTCCAAGCACGCCTCTTACCATATGAAAGGCCACCGTCGCCCATTGAAGAACCAGAACCTGAAACAGTAGTGGAAATCCCCGTCGATGACAGCTATGAAGAGCCATACGAGCCTATGCCGACACCCGGTGGTCGAACTACAGAAGAAGGACAAGACACTTTAGAAATTCAAGTTCCAGATTGGGTCAAAAGGGTCGAGAAAGTGGGTAAGACACATGATGATCATGTGGCCGTGCAAATGCAATCTCTCACAAATCTGGAAGAAACTGTCCTTCCGTCTTCCTACTTTCAAAACTTATCCCATCAACGGTTAATCACAACATCAGAGTCGCAATACATGCCTTATTTTGTCTTACTACATGATTATAATGCAGAAGTCAAAAGACATAGAGGGAAGGAGCCCACATTCACCACTCAATTTGAGCTAGGGGATTTACTGACAGATGCACGTGCTGGCTCGATCTTCCAACCTAATTGGCGTGCACGTCTACTCACCGATTACCCAGAGATGATGATCACCTGGGCAACCATGCCACTATATATCAAGTATAATCCATGCTATTGCCCAGTGGTACGTCGCAGATCCTGGCAAGCATTTGCAATCAAGGTACACAACAATAAAGAATGCTCGGCTTGGGTTAACTATCCATATTTTGCTCCACCTCGAGGGACCCCAACTGTAGCCTACATGATATCAACAATTCGGCACTGGTCTACACGTCTAAATAATGTACCCGACATAGCAGCAAAAATGTGTATGAAGATATTCGAGCTCATGACCATTGTCTTCAAAACCTTTCGTAATGTACAAGCTCCATACATCTCTGCCCCTGGATTCTCTCAAGGTAACAAGGATTTAGTCTACGACATGAGCCAGACCCCCTCGGTCACTATAATCTTTGCTTGGCATGCACGAATAAAGTACTTACCCGCATGCTTCAAGCAGACATTTGAGGAAATGTTCTCTACGGGATTCTGGGAATATCATTCAAAAATTTTCATTCCCAGACCCACACATTTGTTACACCTATTCGTAGTAGAACAAGCGATCCATGCAGATCAGTTACGTCTGCCACATCCGGACATTCCAGGACCAATTGATTGGGATCGTATGATGATAGATTTGGCCAGAGGACTACGCATACAAGAACATCAGCTTGCCACTCAGGTTGTGGAATATTACATCCAACACTCCCAGCAACAAGGGTCTGTCAGGGACGACAGACGCGAGAGAGGGGGGGGGTGTTGAGAGCAGTATGGGCACCCAAGGACTGACTAGACAAGGAAGCCAGCGGAGAGAGTCAGAGCGAGGTGAAGGAGTAAGTAGACAAAGCAGTCGACGCAAATCTAGCAGATAGGCCCTTCAAATTTTTCCAAATCTACATCTTTATAACAGTGATTCTTATCACTAACAATCATTGTAAATACCATTTCATATTTTTGTATCTCCATTTTGTGCAAGCCAAGGAGTCCTTGAGCTTGAGGAGCCTTAGAAGTACCTACATATCAATTTTCGTATTTTTTAGACTCCGTTTAAGCCCTCAAATTGGCCCTGGAACCTAATTTTTAACTAGGCCGGACACTAGGTCTGGACAGGGCCAAAACCTAGTCAAAAACTATAAAAAGAGCTAGAGAGCTCATTTTTGAGGTTAGATTGTAATTGGAATGAACTTGTAAGAGCTTTTCGAAAGTAATCTAAGAACTCTATTGCTTCTCACTCTTTGTCTTGTCGTGTGTGCGCGCGTGTGTGTGTATGTGTGTGCATGTTTGTGTGCTTCTCACTCACGCACTTGTGCCTCCACTTGCTCGAGGTCTTCATACCATCCTCACGCCTTCCCGGATTGACATTAAATGAGGTGCTACTCATCACTGAGCTACATAAGTGCTCAAGGGTACGCCGACGAAGAGGTTTCCTAATCTATCATGGTTATGGTGTTGCCAGAGTAAACATACTTACCATGGTGAATGGTCGATCGATGTTTATCTCTTTGTGTGGTAGACCTGGCATTGCTTTCGTTGTCGATGAATATCTGTGTTGATGGTCCACCGATGAAATTGTTTGAGTGCCTGGTCCTGTCTCCTCTCTTCAGAGAAACATTTGCCAAGTATTGAGAATTGAATTTCTTTATATTCCTTGACAAACGACATTGGGTAACTACACCAAGCTTAGTTTCACATCTTCTCGTTAGCTCACCATAAGCAGGAGTCTTCTCATCCAATATACATACAAGGATTTGTAGTGTACCAAAGCTACCCTTTGCAGATATCTCCTTGGATGCTCTCGTACACACAGTAGTTAAGCATCGCTCAAGTTGTGGACCTTCAAGCTCTTCCCTCCTACCATGGTAAGGTGAAATAGTAGTTGTGGATGCCATGTTCATGCCAAGTGATTGACATTCGCCAGATAAGGAACCAATAATATCATCTGCTAGTCGAGACACACTTCTATCCCTGCTGATAAATGTCCAGTAATCAATGGTTCCACCTTCAACTAAGCATGACTCGTTCATGTTCCATGAGCTGAACCTGGGAACAATTTCTTTCTCTCTCTCTTTTTTTTTTTTTTTTGAACAATGTCACAAAACAAGAAGACAAAGGTTAGTATCAAAAAATGGTTTACATGTGTCAATGTGCTCTTGTGCATGGGACCCTCAATTGTGTCTATGCACGGCCATGTAATGTGGCCCTATTTTAATGCATACTTGGGAAATGCATGACCTGAATGGTGCAAAAGTCAGGGTTGTGCAAGGAGCACATGGTTGTCACTCGTCAAGGCCTTCGATGTTAGTTGTAGATGTTGATGCCGGCTTCGGTGGAGGTATCCATTGGGTCTCGAAATGATGTAATCCTCCTTATTGGAGTCCATTTTAGAATAGCATTTGGCACTGTAGAGATCACTTGAGGCGTCTTCCTCTTTGGATGCTTCCTGAACTGTGGTATCCAATGTGGTTGGCGCTTTGATTCGGTGGAGGCTACTTGTACTTTTGTCTTCCAAACCCATACCCTTTTTACACGTCTTCCTACTATTGTTGAAGAGGTGATTTGATCTTCTTTTGATCTCTGTGTGCGGTTCTTACCCTTTTCTCTTTGTGGTGTCTTTGTTGAGACCTTTCGCATGTGGGAGAACATAGGTTGTCGTGGATGTAAGAGCTTCTTAGGTACCCACATCTATAATCGCCCTTGTTGAGCTGTAGCTAATTTTTTAGGCACCCAAACTTAGAAGGAGGGTTTGCTTGCCTTTGCGACTATCCTTCCATGATTGAGTCCTTCTAGATCATAGAACTTTTGACATCTCCAACATCTTGCTCGTGAAGATTAGTCTTAGGGGAATTAAGAGAGTGTGTGGTGCCATGATCTATGAGCATGCAGTTCTCTAATTCTAATGTAATGCATTGTTCATGTACCCAAACTTGAAGAAGTTGACTTCTTAGGCTCAAGTTGACTGCATGGTCATAAATCCATTCTTGACCCAAGACAAGGGGCTCTGTAAGGTCCTCATCGTGGCACACTAGCATGTTGACTTTGATTGGGACATCTTGAAGGCAGATGGGAAGTTCCACCTCGCCCAAACAAGGGGTTTCCACACCTCCCAAACCTATGAGATAGGCTTCTATGGGCTTGATGTTCAATTGCAAGTCTTGGCAATATGAAAGTCTAATTGCACTAGTTGTTGCACTTGAGTCAACCAATGCTCTCACAGTCCTTACACTCTTTCCTTGTCCTACCTCTATAGTCACAAAGGGGCGTCGATCGATTATTCGAGAAGTATGTATGCCTGATCTTTGGCACATGTCCATGTGATATTTTTGGCCGTTCGGGTTGACATCTAAGCCTAGTCGCCTTAACTTATTTCTCCTGATGCGCTCTCTTGCCTTTGCTTGTGCTTCTTCTCTAACCCTCAGCTCTTCTTCTTTTCGCTTCTTAGCAGTGTTGAGTCTCATTAGCATATCCTCCGTAAGAGGTTCTTGATATAACTTGACTCGGCATCCACTAATATAGTTTGGCAAGATGTCACCTTCTAGGGTGGCCAATTGAACCGCACCACTAGTGGAAATTCTATTAATGATCATGGGTCCATATGCTCATTTTTCCAACTTACGGGCATGTTGCTTTAGCGTATACACCAGCACTAAGTCGCCTTCTTTCAATCCTTTATCCTTGATGTGTGCATCAAAATAAGCCTTTTGTCTTCTCTTTGCAGCATAGATACCTGCTGTCGCTCGTAGCCTCGTCTCACCTAAGCGTTCTAGATCAAAGATTCTAGAGGACAACTCATGTCCATTCCACTCGTGCACTTGTGCTACTTTCAAGGTTGGGATTAGGAAGTCCAATGGTAGCACCGCATTTTGTCCAAAGACCATCTGAAATGGGGTGGCATTGAGTACCGTTTTGTAGGCTGGAAATGCAAATCCGGTTTGATAAATTTTGTCTGATTGAACTTTTGACTAGTCTCGAGCATAGCTTGAGCTAGTTCTACCATTTTCATGCAAATTTTTGTCCGTTCAATCTCTAAGTTTGCTCTAGGGTAACTCTTGTCTAGGTTTGCAAATGTTGGCCCTTCTTGAAGTCCAGCCTTGTAGGCCTTGAACATCATGTCCAAGCCTTCTGGGGTTGGATCTGCAAGAACACACCCTGGTTGCGATTTATTTACAATGGGTGGTGGGGTGGGATGAGGTGGCATGGATGGAGCTTCGGCATGCGAGGGGTTTTGAGATGCAATGTCTTTGATTTTTGTTTTTGCGTCTTTCAAGATTTCTTCTAGTTCAGATAACTTTTTATTCCACTTAAGATTGGCCTTCTCTGTGTTATCCTTCCATGTTCTTGTTTTCCTCTTACTAGGCTCTCCCGATTCACTCGACTCTGTTTGCTCAGTTGGTTTTTCTTGTTGTACAGCTTGTGCCCCAGTAACTACCTGTATAGGAGCCACATTATTACTGCTTGAACTTGAATCCACCACTAAGCTGACTACATTGATGGGTTTAACCTTGGATGCACTAGAGGGGTTCCTAGGACAATCTCTCGGGAGATGTTCTTTGCTGCACTCAAAACAAAAGCCTTGTATTGTGATGTTTTGTCCTTGTCCCGGAGTCGGTGAGTGGGGACATTCACGAACAAAATGGTCACCTTGACATCTAAAACATGGTCCTCTAGGGGCTTGTGGTCTCACTTGTCTTGATTGGGGCCCAGGGTTGGGGTTCGTGTACTTGACATTGGAGTATTCTGGCCCCCAATTTTGTTCCATAGATGGTGCCTCATATTGATATGAATAATTCTCACTATGCTCAAGTGACTTTGTGTAATAACCATGTGGGCTATCTTCATGGGAGTAGTCTGAACTATGAGCATGAGAGTCATTTTCTGGGACTAAAGGGGTCACTGGCACCAATGCTCTATTAAGGTTCTCCTCTGCCAATGCATACTTAATTGGAATCACATTGGTAGGAGCTGGTGGTTGGTTTCTGAGGACTGGTTGTGGCCTATGTGGTGCCTGATATTGCTCTTGGGGCCTATAATATGGCTGTTGGTATTAATTCTGATACCTACCCTGCTGGTAAGGTTGCTCATAATTTTGCCTGACAGCCTACCTGTTGTATGGACAATCTTGAGCCGTGTGGTTCATGTATTTTCTCTCAATAGTGCAATACAAAGCATTAGAGCTTCCTTGGGGTTGAGCCCTCATCGGACAAACATTAGCCATGTGGTCTCCTCCACAGTTGTAGCATCGCTTCAATGAAGTGATCCTTGGTGCTTGTCTATTTTGAACTCCTAGCTTCTTGGCAACTTGCTCAGCTATCTCCTCTATCTCCGTGGAGGTTCTTGAGGTATGACTAGTAGAACTATCTGAATCATTATAGAGTTTGGACAGCCCTAACTCCTCACCCAAGTTGTCTTCTATGTCAATACATATCCGCACACACTCTTCTATGGATCTAGGCTCTTTCAAGTACACATATCACCTTAACTTTGTGCTTAGTAAGCCATCTAAAAACAATGCCACTTGTTTGGTAGGTGTGGGTAACTCTGGAGCAGGGCATCTTTCTAGGTATTGTCTAAATCTTCTCCCTGCAAGTCGCACTATTTCTTGGGTGTCTGCTTGAAGCTGTGGATCAAGGATGATGTGTTATGCCTGATACCACTCTTGGAAAATTCTACAATGAATTCTTCTAGCAGTTGACCTATCTCTCTATAGTTGCGACTGTTTAGAGGTTGAAACCAAGCTAAGGCAGTACCCTTGAGAGTCAAACCAAATGCCTCGAACTGGGTAAACAAGTCCTCGACCTGTTCAGCTCTTAACACATGTTTGAACTCGGCCACATGATCATAAGGATCTCCGAATCCATCAAAATAGTTCTTCATTGCCTTGTCCACTTGAGAGGGTCTGAGGGTTCTTGAGTGCTCTCGAGGTCTAGGCCATGGGAAATCATGTTCATCTCTTTGATGCCTCTGAGCTCGATGTCTCTCCCTTTCACATCTTTCACCTTCAAGTCCTGATCTTTCTCTGCCCACAGTGTTTGCAAAGCTTACCTCAGGTCTCTCTCTGGTTCTTTCTTGTTGTGCTTCATGAGCCTTGGATGATCCTGCTCCTTGGAAGCTATGGGTAACACTGAGTCTTGGTGGAGGGAAAATTGATTCACCTTGCCAAGTGTAGGCATGCCTATCCTGCTCGGTTACCAAGAACATTTTTTCTAATGTGCCATCTAGATAGAAAACTTTGCCTTGTGTCTCAAGATCCTTGAACTCGTAGATGATGACTAGTGGGCAAGGTTGATCTGGCTTGAATCTCCAAAAGGCCTCCTCCGTTTCTCTATTCACAAATAGTTCTATGCTTTTGTTGTCTTGAGAAATCCAATCTGGAGTGATTACTCTAGTTAAGACTGACTTACCTCAAGGAGTCTTTGGCTCTCGTCCTACATCTCCCTGCTCTAGGTCTCCTATATCATTTTCAGAAATTATATTTCCAAACTATTCGGTCTTATTTGGTAGGTTGGTGACCACATACATGGTTCCTTCCTTATCAATGTACGACCCCTCTTTGAACTTGACTACTGGGTGTTCAAGTCCAAAGGATTGATTTGGATTTTTGAGTTGGACCACTAATCACCTTGGGCCATCCTCATAGATGCGAGCACCTAATCTTTTGGTCCGAATATATTCCAACTGTGTCTTATATGGACCTTCGGGTGTTTGCAGATAGGCCGTTCTTGAGTTACCTGTAGGTTTCCCCATGCTAAAATACATTTCCGAGTCACTTGTGTCTGAACTTAGTACGTAAGGATAACCACTTAGTTGTTGTGCCCAAGACTTAGCTATATGGTTGACAATAGCCTCAGAAGATCTAATGCTTTGTCTATCCTTGCCTAGGTGTCTACCAGATCTCAGGTTCATAATCTTTGGTTAAGGGTCCAAAATTTCCCCTTGGTATGGTTCAAAATCCTTTGGAATCCCCTTGGTTCCCTAGTCCCACCTGAGGGTCAACTTCAAATTATTCTTTCCAATGAGCTATAGAGCTCAAAAAATGGACTTTGGATGAAAAAGTTATGTCAAATGAGGCTCCTGGGGGTCAAAACAGGGAAACAGGACCTTTTGGAAAAAATCACAATTTTGTGAATCTCAAGAGAATCGCGATGCTGTGAATCTCAAGAGAATCGCGATTTTGTGAATCTCAAGAGAATCGTGATGCTATGAATCTCAAGAGAATCGCGATGCTGTGAATCTCAAGAGAATCGCGATGCTGTGAATCTCAAGAGAATCGCGATGCTGTGAATCTCAAGAGAAACGCGTTTTTGTGAATTTCAAGAGAATCACGATGCTATGAATCTCAAGAGAATCGCAATTTTGTGAATCTCAAGAGAATCACGATGCTATGAATCTCAAGAGAATCGCGATTTTGTGAATCTCAAGAGAATCGCGATGCTGTGAATCTCAAGAGAATCGCGATGCTGTGAATCTCAAGAGAATGGCGATTTTGTGAATCTCAAGAGAATCGTGATGCTGTGAATCTCAAGAGAATCGCGATGCTGTGAATCTCAAGAGAATCGCAATGCTGTGAAT
Source organism: Ceratopteris richardii (assembly GCA_020310875.1). Lineage (NCBI taxonomy): Eukaryota > Viridiplantae > Streptophyta > Polypodiopsida > Polypodiales > Pteridaceae > Ceratopteris > Ceratopteris richardii. The sequence continues at coordinate 12,824,779 of CM035435.1, read as the reverse complement.
CTCAAGAGAATCGCAATTTTGTGAATCTCAAGAGAATCGCGATTTTGTGACCACTAAAAATCATGTTTTCTCAGAATCGTGTTTTCTCAAAATCGTGTTTATGAAAATCGCGATTTTGTAACTTGGATGAGAATCCTGTTTTTTTGAGAATCGCGATTGCCAGCAGAGAATCATGTTTGATCACAATTGTGTTTTTGGCTAAAAATCGTGATTTGTGAGGATCGTGATTTTAAGCGCAACCACAGAATCGCGATTTTGAGAATGACCTCAGAATCGTGTTTCCTTCAAAGAGCTTTTAGGCGGGAAATAGAAAATCGCGATTTTCAAAAAAAAATTTGAATTTTTCACAGAATCATGTTTTTTGGCGGGAAATTCAAATTTCTGAACGCCAAGCAATGGCGAGCTCCGTATATGCAGAAAATCATGAAAAAACACAAGCGCTTGCTCTCTCTTGCACTTCCTAGCTCCTCCTCACACAATAATGCATAAAAGATGGTATGAAAATGGTGAAAATGCACTAAAAAACAAGAAATTTCTATGAACAAGAAGATGGAAGAAGATGGAGATGGTGATGATGATGAAGATGAATAAGAAAAATCAGAAAATGAACAAAAATGATAGTTTTTTAACCTTCCAACATTGCAAATCTACAATCTTATCATCACAACGCTCGTCCTCGAAGCTCTCTCCCCGGCAACTGCGCCAAAATTTGGTGTAGCTCAAGCGTACGCACCACCTCCTTTACTTGTCAATCCGCGGAGACGTGAGGACCGGTATGAAGACCACAAGCAAGTGAAGGCACAAGTGCGTGAGTGAAAGCACACAAATATGCACACACATACACACACACGCGTACAAGGTAAGAACAAAGAGAGGAACAATGGAAAGCTTTGATTGCAAAAGAGTTCTCTTACAAAAGCTCTATTCTCTCACAAGCTAGCCCCAAAAATGAGCTCTCTAGCTCTTTTTATAGTTTTTGGACTAGTTTTGGCCCTGTCCAGACCTAGTGTCCGGCCTAGTTAAAAATTAGGTTCCAGGGCTTATTTGAGGGCTCAAATGAAGTCTAAAAATTATAAAAATTGGTAGGATGATACTTCTAATACTCCTCAAGCTCGAGGACTCCTTGGCTTGAACAAAATGGAGTTACAAAAATAGAAACTGGTATTTACAATGGTTCTTAGTGATGAAAATCACTATTTTTGTAGGGAATTCTTTTGAAAATTTGACATGTACTTCTTGGAGCTCCCTACTTGCTCCTTATTCTTGTATTTCCACTTCTTTGTTGCGCTTCCCTGCTTTGTGCTTTACCTTGATTTCCAACAGTCACGCGGCAAAGACCGGCCAAGCATAACACGAGCTCACTCCGACAAGATCGCTCATTGTGAACACGATTCCGGACATCACAAGTTGTTGCACCACCTAAGAGCCAAACTGAAGGCTTTTCGAAGGTTTGCAAACAAACAACATACCTAGCACGATTGGATCCTTCAAGTCCAAGTCTTCCATAGACACATCGCAGCCAAAACCCTAGTCGAGCTTAAGCTTCGATTTGACATGCCTGATCAAGAGCTCACACATAACCCGAATCCTTACAACACATACACATATTCCCATCCGAGCATCATGCTCTCTCCCCTCTCTTCTGTCCCCCCTCGACAGAGGAATTTTCTTTTTTTTTTCTTTTTTTAATTTATTTACGCGTGATGCACAATGATAGCCCTATGCGAAACCGATGTCAGCTCGTGGCTTTGACCACCCGGCCAAAGGGAGTCCACCCGCCTATCAGCCCACATAGGCGCATAGCCACATACAGGTCGGGCCTACAGCGAAACTAGCATCAGCTCGTGGCCTCGATCACCCGATCAAGGTTGTTCCACCCGCCTACTAGCCCACTATAGTGCATCAACAACACACACATATAAACAATCATTTCTTTTTGTTTTCTTTTTCTTTTTCAATTCCAAAGTCTCGAGAATTAGGAGACAAAAGAAAGGCCCTTTTCCCCAACCCAACCAATCATGACGCACATACATATATCCGCACGTGGACATCCCGATGAGACACATCTCCTCTCTGCCATTACTCAAGCCAAAATCCGGCCACTAACGCCATGTTCAACTTTTCCTCTCGAAACCCGCACACACTAACTACCTTGTCAACTTGAAACCTCCGAAAGTGTCACTTCAGTTCCTAAGCGTACAACCAATTCTATCCATCCGTTCTCAGATCTCCAACTTGCAATCCTGACAAAGCAAACCCTAATCAGACTTAAATCCCTACCGACATCCATCACCTCGTCGATTCCCTTCTCACCTCCAAGCTCTGCCTCACAGAGATTCCACATGACCTGATAGATGACTTGGGAAACTACCATTAGACGTTGTACCTCTTAGTGCCTCAAGCGTCACTGCTAGGTCTCTTAATCCTTGCTTGTTGTACTCAACATCGCTCTGGTATTGGAACATGTCACAATCGATGCTTCAAAACCCATTCCATATTTGATCCATTTCTTCGTCTAACTCTCTCATCCTTTTTCCGGATCCATGGGGAACATCCTCCCTCTTCTCAACTTGAACGGTCAACTTCTCAACCTCTTCTTGAATTGACCTTTCCTCCCAAATCCTACTCATATTTTCTACATCTAGATCATCTACCTTCTTCGACAATTCATTCTTCATCCTTTCTAACTCTGTTCTGAACGCATCCAACCTATCCAACATTGCTTTCAGCTCTTCCTCCATTTTTCCTACTTTCGAGTCTACTCGTCTCACTTTTTTATCACTCTCTACCTGGGCACTTTTCATTCTTTCTAATTCTAGGTGAAACTCTTCAGCTACCTTATCAACTTGGTCATCATATCTACCACTCATCTCTTGCAATTTCTCGATTTCCTTTTCCATTCAGTCAATTCTTTGTGCCAGGTCATCATCATATTTAAGGGAATCCCCCTCGATCGCAATGCTATGGCAATCCGCTATCATCAAGCCGGTTCTTAGGTCTAAGACCATGTTTTCATGCTCAGACCTCGCAATGCCTTCCCTCAAGCTTTTGTTCACTTTCAACTCCTTGTTTCTATTCTCCACATCTTGCAATTGTTCTACACATTTTGGGACGACCTCTCCTAATCTCGCTTGATTTTCCTCAAGCTTTTCTACCTTCGTCCTCTCGCTATCCCGCTCTACCCGAAGCAAATTGACTTGACATTCTAGACTCTTTACGAGTTCCATCAAAGCTTGATTCTAGGATTCTCTATCCGTGTCTCCGTTCACTCTTGCGGTCCCCGTCGACGAAGCGACTCCATTCATATCAACTTCCACATACAAAGAGGATAAACACCTATCCAGTTCATTCATTGCAACCTTTACATCAGTCACCTCTTTTGAGCCACACACGTGCTTGCATAGCCTCTTTTTCTCGCATTCTATGCACCTAAGGACAAAGTCCAATGGACTTGACACATAAGGGCAAAACTTTGCAATGTGCATGACTTTCTCCCAACACCAACACTGAATATAATTTGTGATTGGACCAACCCGGAGACATTCATATGAACGGCTTTGCATTGAGGATCCAAACCCACTTCGACTTCTAGTCCATTCGGGAGTCATCGTCCTTGGGCCGACCTTTTGAAAGTCCCGAACTTGCAGAATTTGTGACATCTTTCAGAGTAGGCCAACACACTCAATCTGGGCCGACGGGCTGTGCCACACGATTGGGGCACCGAACGTACTCGTGGCACGACTCTATGAGGAGTGCCAAGACAACTCCCCAACGGGATCGCCAATTGATGAGTCCTAAGGCCCATGCGGAATATGATTACACAGGCCTTTATTCTGCTCAAACCCCCTCCGAATCGGTCGACTTGGATTGCTTGGAAGTTGCAAATGTATCTCTAATTGATGATTTTGCACTCTCACCCGTCCAAGCTCTCTTTCACTCATGCACACCCTACTCTTCTCACCCTTTTACTTGAATACACACTCATACACTCTTTCCCCTCCACACATGGCTTCTCAACTTAACTCACACGCGTAGATTTGCATGGACCACACTCGTTGCACATACTCAAATGCAAGAAAATAGAAACTTTCACACATTCACTCACCCTCTCCCTTGGTTTACTACTTGCGCCCTCATTTATTTTTCTCCACTCACTCTTTCACTATTTGTTCTCATTCTTTTTGTTAGAAGCTCCAATCCCTCTTTCCCCTCCCTCTCCTTTTATTCACTTCACTGCCCACTACTCTAGCCTTTCACTTCTCACCATTCATTCTCTTGCATGCACATTACATATAAACATCCAACATTAATGAACACACATATGATATGAGCATGCACCCAAAATCAGAGAAATTTATACAATTATGAGCAACAGCCACTTCCCCTTTTTCTTTGCTTCATAAAACCTTGCCCGCACATAAATTCGCAATTCACACTCCCTTTCTGTAACATTCACTCTTCCTCAAACAGTACTCATGCACTTAGCAGTATTGGCCAATATATTCAAATATCACCTCTTTTTCATGCATTTGTGTGCTCTTTATGACCGCATTCATTTGCTATTTCAGCTCCATAATGGTAACTTCATAGCCTTCATAGATCTAAAGCATAGACTCTTCTCACCCTTTGAATTTTGGTGAGTGAAGATCCGGGCCTAAGGCTTCCCTTCCCCCCCCCTAATTTCACAAAGCATTGACCAGTTCAACAAAAGCAACACTTAGGTTTTGTTCAGGTGCACTTTCAATCATTGTGGGAGGTATCTGAAAACATCGGGATAAAGCCCCTGGAATTCTGTGAAACATTTGCACAATGATATCAAAGGAAATAATGAGTAGTAAATTCTCTGAATTGCTAACTTCAGTTTAGCATGAGTCAAAATCAACGGCATGTTGTACAAACTATTTTGCAAAGTCGTTGGATTATTTTATCGCAACAACACGTGGACAACCTTAATTTATGTAGAATTTCTAATGCGGGGTGTTGGGAAAGTACATGCTTTGCATAATCAAATTCAACAATCAATAACGCAACTGTTGTGACCTGGAAACATGTATATAACCTATGACCGATCATCCTCTGCAGGCACGTACTTCCTTACTGAAACGAGGTAGAACTATATGCAGACTCTTATTGATGACTACTTTTTAGCTAAAATATAATAGTAAAGCACTAAAAGATAACCGCATGTTTATGCCCAAGTAATAAAGTACTGAGAGGGACTTCACGATCAACGTCTAGAACACATTCTGTAAAATCCTCAATGAGACATTATGAGAAGTTCATCCTAGTATTCCGTGAATTACGGTAATTCTTTGTGGTTGTCATGAACACTAAAAGTACACGTTGATCAAAGGTACACAAACTTATACATCACTACCTAAAAGATGGCCTACACACAATTCACTTCTGAAATGAAATGGAACCTAAAATTTCCTCCCAATTCTCAGTGAGCAGCTCTTATCCTCTTGCACGAGCGACTCTCCACCATGATTACTTCAATGGCCTTTCACCTTCTGTCTACAACTTGCGATAGCTCGGATCTTATCGATGCTAGAGTCTTCTACTTCCAGATTCCGATTTCTGAGGCCTCCTTTCCTTCATTGGATGAAGAAATGTTGATGCTGTTAACCACCAATATACTGCCTACTTCTTTTTAACCACCAGTGTTGAGTAAATGAAGAATCAGAACAACCCCTTCCACCTTTCCTTCTTGTAGTTATCTGTACTTTTCTTCACCCTTCTCTATCCTCAGCAATCCCATTCCCTCTGGCAACTCCAAAGAGCTTTAACTTCAGCAAGGTTCAGTCCACTGAAACGCCCCTTCACATCTATCCTGGTAAACATTTAACTGACGAATCTGAGCAAAGCCTGAAGGTTACTAGGATTACGATATTCATCGACCAGGTTGTTGTACATCATGCACATATCACATGCATCTTCATGTGCCGCCAGCACACTCTAGATCTGGGCAAAAATAATCTCCAACTTTCTCCTTGTTCCCCAATATTCCTTTTGGGATGTGAAACACACGCGCGGAGAGTATGCCAAAAAAGAACCCCTTTTCCATTGCAACCTCTATGTGCTTGTAACTTTTTCCCAAGAATGTATAGAGGGATAAATCTCCCCTGTCGATGGCCAATCCACTACAGTCTGCTGCCTCCCGCCCGTTTTGCTATGAAGCGCACCTTCCTCCCCCCCTTCGATATGCTGGTAAAGAAGAAGCCTACTTCCCCCAAGATGAGTGAAGAGCTTCAAGCCCTTCTCTTCGATTCACCTGCACTAGACAAGAGAGAAATCCCCAACATCATAGCAGCCCCCTTTCAATTGCTCTTCATGTCCCAACTGAAGTACACAGTAGTCTCCTCGACCTCTCCTCTATCTACGTAGCCTCCAAACTTTCCCCCTTTTTCTTTGCATACGCTGCTCCCTGTTGCCCATCTCCACACGCAAAACCACCAAGAGGAGAAGAAACAAGATAACCCCTCAACTTATCTCTCGGTGCACACCTGGACATCTCTACTCATGTCATTCATGGGCCATATTTCCCCCCCTTTCTGACATTTTAGTAGGCAGCTGACCACTTCCCCCCCTGACACACCACTTTCCCCACACACATGCACCTTTACTTCCCTTTTTTCATCATCTTTTCCTTTTTTCTTTATTTTTATTTCCCTTTTTTTTCGTTTGTTTATTTCTTTCCTTTCTTCTTATTTCTCAACTTCAAAACATATTGACTCTGCAATGAGATGCACAAATTAAGGGAACACGGAGCTTGCACATACATTACATATACAAGGGTCGATGCATTTTCCTACACACCTTGGTGTTCTCAAGTGATCCTACACACATGTGATGGCGTGCACCTAATCCCATATGCAAATGGCATATACAAATACATTTTCATGTATGCCCACCTACATCTCTCCCTATCACACACATCTTTTGCTATGATTCACTTAGTACCAACGTATCTGCCAATGTGAAACACTTAATCATCCTCATGTGGGTGATTATTTCTCAGTTCCTTGCATCAAAATGACATTAGTAGACCACCCTTTCTACACAATTCAACATGTAACAGTCCCCTATCATAGTGATGCCCAAAAAGAATGCAAATATGTGTATGCATTAACTTGAAGAAGGTTAACGCAGCCACTATCAGAGATAGTTATCTGCTTCCTATCACTGAGCATCTATTAAAAAGGGTAGCAAGCAAGGAAGTGTACAACTTCCTTGATGGATTTTCTGGCTACAATCAGGTAGCCATCACTCCAGAAGATCAACATAAGACAACTTTTTCCACAGAGTGAGGTATATTTGCTTTTCAGGTAATGCCATTTGGTCTTACCAATGCGCCTACTACCTTTCAGAGGCTAATGTGTCATGTATTCAAAGAATTCCTGAGAAAGAATTTAGAAGTCTACGTTGATGATCTCTATGCTCATTCCAACATTAGACAAACACATATACCTTAACTCAGGCAAATCTTTGACAAATGCAGAGAATATCAAGTCTACCTAAATCCAGAAGAGTGTGTTTTCATGGTCAGGCAAGGCAAGATTCTAGGACACATAGTGTCAAAGAATGGCATATCCACGGATGAGGAAAAAGTTAAAGCTATTGCAGAGCTACCTAGGCCAAAAAATATCAAGGAAGTGCAAGCTTTCATGGGGCATTGTGGCTATTATCGATGTTTTATACACATGTATGCCATCATTGCAAAGCCTATGTACAGACTTTTGACCAATTTTGAGTGGACTGATGAATGTGACAAATCTTTCAATGAGCTTAAGTTGCGATTGTGTTCGACACCAATCTTGACTACCCGAGATTGGAACAAGCCATTCCATGTGCATGTGGATGCATCTAACTATGCTATTGGATGTGTGCTAGCACAACCTACGGGTGAAGGTAACACATATCTCCCAATTGCTTATGCAAGTAGGCAATTGAATGTTGTAGAAAGGAATTACACCACTACTGAATGAGAAGGAATAGGCATGGTATATGCGGTCAAAAAGTTTAGACACTATTTGCTTGCAAATAAGTTTAATTTTTTTATAGACCATCAAGCATTGTTATATCTCGTGAACAAGCCATGCAATATAGGTAGATTAGTAAGATGGTTTCTCTTATTAATGGAATATGACTTTGAGGTTGTGGTGAGGAAAGGCAAGCCTCATTTGAGAGCAAACCATCTCTCTAGGCTCACATCTAGAGAGGCCCCACAAGGAGTATCAGATGACCTTCCTTATGCTTACTTGTTTAATTTGGAAGTTGTACCTCAGTGGGCTAAGTCATTAGTGCTAGTATTGACATACGGGCCTAACCATCTAGTAATAAACACACAAGATAGGGAGGTAGTAAAAGCTCAAAAGTACCATATCATGGCAGGGAGTGTGTTCAAGTATACGGATCAAGGAATATTAGCTTGTTGTGTGGAAGAGGATGAGTATGCGAAGTGGTTGCAATTAGCACATGTGGGTGCATTAGAGCAGCACTACTCGTGGCAAAGAACTTTACAGACACTGAGGAGACTCAGAGTGCACTAGCCAAATATGGAAGGAGATGTCCATAGGATGTGCAAGGAATTCCCAATCTGCCATACTGAACCACCAGTGGAACATGCCACTCTTTATGGGATGTCTTTAGTGCCAGATTGGAGCGAACCATTGGTAGCCTTTTTTAGGACGAGAACCTTTCCCCAAGTTATGACATTGGCTAGACAAAGGAGCTTAGAACAAGAAGCTTTAGACTATACTCTCATTGGAGATAATCTATACAGATGAGGAAAAGATATGTATCTTAGATTATGTGTCCACAAGAGTGAATATCTTAAGATCTTGTAAACCACTCACCAAGGTGTAGCAGGAGGACACTTTGGACCAAATAGAGTGATCAAGGCATACTTTTTAGAGGTCTTTGGTGGCCCACACTTCACATGGATGCACATACCTATGTGAAGAGGTGTGATGTTTGTCAGAGAACTTAGTGTCCTATACGTAAAGATGAGATGCCATTGAAACCAATGATGGTTGGACATGCCTTCTCTAAGTGGGAAATAGACTTCGTCGGTCCTATTAATCCATGAGCTAAGGGTTCCCATGCTGAATACATTATTGTGGCCACTGATTATCTAACCAAATGGGTTGAGGTAAAAGCTATGACAAAGAACGATGCTCAGACAACTGCTAAGTTCTTATTTGAGAATGTGTTCACTAGATATGGGTTACCAATAGAGCTAGTAAGTGATAGAGGCATGCACTTCTTGAATGAATTCATAGAAAACCTTCTCCAAGAATTCTTGGTGATACATAAGAAGTTTGCCCCCTATCATCCACAAGCTAACGGACAGGCTGAGAGAAAAAATAAGATTCTATGCAATGTATTGACAAAATTGGTTAATAATAAACGCTCTAATTGGGACAAACTGTTACACCATGTTGTTTGGGCATATAGAGTTGCCTATAAAATGGTTCTTCAAGCCACACCCTTTCAGATGGTTTTTGGCCAAAATGCAATGCTACCTTTGGATTTCTTGATACCTACACTGAAAGTAGCACAGGAGCATGAGTGGACAGGTCATGAACTCTCTTCGAGGATCTTTGATTTTGAATGGCTAGGTGAAATGAGACTGAGAGCTGCCATAGGGATCTGTGTAGCTAAGAAAAAGACAAAAGGCATACTTTGACACCCATGTGAAGGATAAAGGCTTGAAGGCCGAAGACTTAGTTTTAGTGTATACACTAAAACAACATGCAAGAAAGTTGGAGAAGCGTGGTTATGGACCTATGATCATCAATAGAATATCAACAAGTGGGGCAGTCCAGCTAGCCACCTTAGAAGGTGATGTTGTCCCTAGTTACATTAGCGGATGGAGTCAAACTATATCAAGAACCCCTCATTGAGGAAATGCTCAATCGACTCAACATTGCCAAGAAATGTAAGGAAGAAGAAAAACGAATCCGAGAAGAAGCACAGGTAGAAGCATTGGAATGCATCCGAAGAATGAAATTGAGAAGACGAGGTAGAGATCAACCTAGGACAGATGCCTATGGAGCCCTAGGATATCATATGGCTATGTGTGAAGTCTCAGGTGTAAGTTCCCATAGAATAATTGATCGATGTCCTTTTGTAACCTTAGAGATAGGACAAGGAATTAGTGCAAGGACTTTACGGGCCTTGATTGACTCTGGTGCAACCACTAGTGCTGTTAAACTTTCTTACTGTCAAGAATTGAACTTAAGTGTCAATCTGCAAAAGCATATCTCATAGGATTGGGAGGTGTGGAAACCCCTTGCATGGGCGAGGTGGAACTTCCCCTCTACATCCAAGATGTTCTTATGATAGTTAAGGTGCTAGTGTGTCAAGACGAGGACCTCATTGAGCCTCTTGTCTTGGGTCAAGATTGGATCTATGATCATGCATTCAACCTGAACCTAAGAAGTAGACCTCTTGAGGTCTAGGTAAATCAGAATCGCATTATAATTGAGTTAGAAAATGAAGTACTCAAGGAACTAAGAAAGGCACCAACTCCTGGTCCTTCTAGGAGTACACATGAAGAAGATGATGCTATTTTTGTCCAAAACTATGTAAGGCAGAGGGATGATTTTCTCAACAAAGAAGTCAAGGATACGATGGAACTCCCTTTTTTCCCAAAAGTGGTAGAGACACGGAAACCAAAGGAGTACCGAATGCAGAAGAAGCAGACGACCTCTGCTCAAAGGCAAAAGAAAGTATGAAGCAAGGTGTCTCAGCTATCGAAACAAGTCTGGGTACAGAAAGGCTAGCATCCTTTTGCGCTCAAGTTACAATCACTGGCCAAAAGTCATACTAGGGATCAGTGATAGGACACTAATAAGAAGTCTTTCAAAAATTCTTCTACGAAAGTAAAGTCTATCTGGGTACCCAAGATGTCAATGAAGGCTGACCCACAATCAAGACAAATTTGGGTTCCTAAGGCTTGCTTGCGGGCTCAAATAGCCACACATAAACCACACCATGGACAACATGATTCACTCACTTGAACAACTGATACCCACTCTTATCTGACACGCACACACACATATTTGTCCATAAGCACGAGTAGAATCACTTATAAATGGGTCCCTAAAAAACCTCATTTCCAAGTAGACATTCTTATAAAGCCCTCCAGAGTCTCCACAAAATGAAAAGAGAAAGCCATCCACTATGTTTGGCAACACAAATCTTGTAATAAACCACCTGATCCCATCGTAAAGCCATCACAGTTCCCAATTAGCACATAGGAACCTTTCATCTGCTAACCACACTTCACACTCACAACCATGCAAGCACTAACTAACCGACTAACTATGTCACAGTTCATCATGTTAATGTTGTAACAGAGACACATGATCACTTTGTGTCCATTGCAATGTTAACATTCATTTGTATATTCTCACAGAACTAGCGACCAATTTCCCCAACATGGCCGAGGCTGCAAGAATGAGCTCCCAGGCATGCACCAATCCTCAGATAGTAGACATTGAAAGTCTCCCTATTCAGGAGGAGTTGAAGGAAAGACCATAGGCGTTAAGGGCAATACATGTCATACTGATTCAAAATCCTCCCCAAGGGCACACATTGATAGTTAGCAAGAACTCCCATTGGTTCAGTGAAGTTGTAGGAACCCTCGGAGAGGGCACCTATTTATGGGAGGCTGAGATAGAGTTTAACGGACGATGGGGTCGGTATCATTTCTTTACACGAGAGTTTGAAAAGCTTCAAAACAGTGAGGGATTGCAACCAATATGGAAGAAGGTTGGATTGGATGATTACTTCAAAGCTCAGTTACCAAAGCCAGACTTTATGAGGTGTTCATACCTAATTAGCACACTCACTCCCAGCAAAGATAAAAAGGGGACGAGCACCTTTGTACTACCTTCTCTCACATGAGGAAATGAACTGAAACACTTTAAATTGACCAACAATCTAGTAAGGGAAGCTCTAGAAATGAGAGGTATGCACATCCCTACGGAAAAGGAAACAATGATTCCAGAAAACATGAAGAATAGGAACCTAACTAAGCTAAAAGATATGGTGGCGATGACTCCAACTATTGTCGTCCACCTCCAAATGTGCATGCAGCACTTTGCATTCGCGGCCTAAGAAAGATTTACGATGCCACCCAAGAAGATTTGGTTTAGTTTATACTTGGCAGACATGGTGAATTTGACCATCAATATGCCACATTGGATCATTGACCAGATACATCTTGCACATCAATGTTGGTACAAGAAGCAAAAATCAGTGCTCTATGGATATTGTGCACTTACTAGAATTGTTTATCGTCCTTGGCATATGATGTGCCAATTCAAAGGGCACTTGTTTGGACTAGAGTGCAAGAATTTCAACGAAGAATATCAGCCATAGAGCCTCCATCAAAGAAAATGAGGGGAGTTATTCAGATGCCATGTGCACAGGCTCGGGGCACTATGTTGACACTAGACATGACTCTACCACCCCAAAGGTGAGTGAAACCCTTCACCATCAGATTACCAAGGCACAGTGTAGAAGGGCATAATCTGATCTTCCCACCGATCCCCACAGATCTAGAGTTTTCCTACGGCTTCATGCTAGAGGATTTAACTGATGAAGAAGTAGCCAAGATAATCAATGCAACTAACTTGGAAATCGAAATAGAGCAGTTAAGTGGACAACAAACTATCATGGACCGGCCCGACCCAACTCAACCAGTAGTAGTCAAAGTAGAGAAAGATGAGGAAGAGATTGAGGAAGAGGAACCAGATGAAGAGCAAGAAGGACCATCCGACGAAGGGGAGCATAGCAACACATTATATCAAAACTTGCAGGCACCCCAGCATACACAAAGCAAATATAAAGATTATATGATACTATGAACTTTGTTCAGGAACAACACCCATTATCCTTGGTAGTAGGGAGGGCCGATCAGGGAAGCAGATACATATTATAGTATCAGAACCACATGGCACCATCTCCACAACCACCAGCATAGCATACTCCATTCAACACACTAAAGAAACCCATGCCTCAAGTGCACCTCCATCACCACCCCTACCACCCTCTCCTCCAACTCCACCCCCCTCACCTCATACCACCATTGTCCCCACTACTGTCACGGCCACAGTCTCCACTTCCCTTAGTGAAGCACACACTGTGAGTCAACCGTCACAACCCTCACAACCTCACACCACCACTATTGTAACTACCACCACGGACAATGTAACTCTAACTATAATCACCGAAAATCCCATTCCTCCTGTCACACTTCTCGGCGGCTCACATGCACAACTACACATACCATTATACACCTTCACGACCATCACCACACCTACCATTCCCATGTACACGGTAACTCCCACGACCGCATCCACGCAGGACATCATGGACATATCACCCACTTCTGCACCTCCCCCTCCCCCCATATTCCCACAATCTCCCGTTCCTCCACCACCCACTTCACCATTCTCAAGCATAGCATACACACTCCCTTTCCATTTTCCCTACCCTCCTGCATTCCACACCTTCCCATCATCCACTCCTGTAAATTATGTATTCAATACTTTGTATCAATGTGTGTCTCAATTACAACATCATTACCAGCATTTAGATGCTCAACATACGAGCCTCATCAGAGCCCATGAAACGCTACAAGAACGATTCACAAACTTGGAGAAGGACAAGAGGCTACTACAACATCATAGGCACAACATGACGAATTAGTGGCCAATCCCCTTGAGCCAGATTCATAGGCACAACAACACCTTGAAGAAATGCTACGTGCCCAACAAGCAGAAAACCTCAAAACTTGTCGTAACCTTGCAGAGACAACATGACGAATTAGTGGCCAATCCCCTTGAGCCAGATTCATAGGCACAACAACACCTCGAAGAAATGCTACGTGCCCAACAAGCAGAAAACCTCAAAACCTACCGTAACCTCGCACTATTAAGGAAACACATGTCAGCGGCACTAGAAGAAAATAAAAGACTACAAAGATAGAATGAAGAGAACCTAGAAGTAGTGATGGAAGGATCTCCAACAGAGATTGACATGGACCGGTTTGAAGCCATACTATCAGCCTTGCAGAGACAACATGACGAATTAGTGGCCAATCCCCTCGAGCCAGATTCATAGGCACAACAACACCTCGAAGAAATGCTACGTGCCCAACAAGCAGAAAACCTCAAAACCTGCCGTAACCTCGCACTATTAAGGAAACACATGTCAGCGGCACTAGAAGAAAATAAAAGACTACAAAGATAGAATGAAGAGAACCTAGAAGCAGTGATGGAAGGATCTCCAACAGAGATTGACATGGACCGGTTCGAAGCCATACTGTTAGCCAACATGCAGATCATATTGGACACCCATGCTGACTTACTAGAGGCATATGATGCCTTAGAAAAAGAGCGTGATCATTTACGGAAGCAATTGGCCAATTAGCTAGAGCCACCAAAAGAAGTAGCAGCCACAACTAACACATCAAAAGAGGTAATAGAACTGAGAGCACAAGTGATAGAGTTGCAAAATAAGCTTCTCTAATATGAACGTCAACCTTCTCCCCTGGTGGAGCCGGAGCCGGAGGAACTAGTTCCAATTGAAGTAGAGGAGACATTCGAGGACCCTTATGAACCCATGCCTACACCAGCCGGCAAACAAACAGAGGAAGGAATGGATACATTTGAGATTGAAGCTCCACAATGGATGCAAAGATTAGAAATGGTAAGCCCAACTCATGATGACGGAGTAGCAGTGCAGATATAGTCCATGTCCTGATTGGAAGAAGTTTTCATCAAATCGGATTACTTCAAAAACCTATCCCATCATTGATGGATTGGCACTTCAGATGATTTGTATGTCCCATTTTGTGTATTATTGGCAGATTATAATGTTGAGATAAAACATCGCACCACAAAAGATCGAACCTCTGCAACACAATTTGCCCCAGAAGACGACGCAAGGCAACATATTTCAACCTACATGGAGAATACGCTTACTCGAAACCTATCCTGAATGGTGCATACATGGAACAATATGCCCTTGTACATTAAGTATAACCCCTGCTATTGCCCTGTTTTTTGACAAAGATCATGGCCTCAGTTCACTAAAATAGTAAAGATCGTCAAAGGATGTGACAAATGGCTAAACTATGTATATTTGGCACCGCCTCATGGCCCACTAATGGTAGCAGATATGACTTCAACAATTCGACATTGGGGCATTAGATTCAAGAATGTACCAAACATCATGGCACAGATTGTTAAAAATAAAGAAGTAAATGCTTCTATTTTTCATTTTTGTATTTTCCTTCTACTTGAAGAAAATCCTTTTTGCAAAAATATATACGAGCTTGTTAAAAATAAAGAAATAAGCTCGTATATTCTTTGGAAAAATATATACGAGCTTACTTCTTTATTTTTAACACAGACGTGCCTCAAAATATTCAAACTTATGCTGGTCACATTTCGGACCTTCAAAATTGACAAAGAACCTTACCTTTTGGCCATAGGTTTCAATGAAGGCAACCACGATCTAGTTTATGATATGAGCACCACCCCATCTATCAATGTTGTATATGCGTGGCATGCTCATATCAAGTATCTCCCAGCATGCTTCAAACAAATGTTTGAAGAAATGTTTATCACAGGGTTCTGGGAGTATCACTCAAGAATATTCATACCCAGGCCATCTCATCTGTTACATTTATTTGCTGTGGAACAGGCTCTACACTTAGATAAGCTATGCATGCCACATCCAGGGGTACCTGGGCCAGCCCATTGGGATGCCTTACTCACGGATTTAGCCAAAGGACTGAGGTTAGAAGAGCATCACTTGGCCATAGATGTCGTGGAATACTATGTCCAACGGTCCGATCAACAAGGGTCTGTCAGAGACGACAGACGCGAGAGAGGGGGGAGTGTTGGCAGCAGTCAGAGCATTTCAAGACAAGGGAACCGACATAACGAATCAAAGCGAGGAGAAGGGCCAAGTAGGCAAAGCAGTCAACAGAGAAATAGCAAATAGGCCTGTCATTTTTCATGAAGCAATATTTCCCAAATAGTGATCTTAGTCACTCCACACCATTGTAAATACCATTTTTGGTTATTCCTACTCCATTTTGTGCAAGCTCAGGAGTCCTCGAGTTTGAGGAGTGTTAGTACTATTTATGTACCAATTTTCATAATTTTTAGAGCTCGTTTGAGCCTCCAAAATAGCCTAGGAAGCTAATTTTTAACTAGGCCGCACACTAGGTCTGGACAAGACCAAAGCTAGTCAAAAAATATAAAAAGAGCTAGAGAGCTCATTTTTGAGGTTAGCTTGTTGTAGATTCAAACTTGTATGAGAACTCTTTTGCAATAGAAGTTACTCCATTGTTTCTCTCCTTGTTCTTGTCTTGTGTGTGTGTGTATGTGTGTGCATGTTTGTGTGCTTCTCACTCACACACTTGAGCCATCACTTGTTCGAGGTCTTCATACCATCCTCATGTCTTCCCAGATTGACATTAAAGGAAGTTCTACTCATCACTGAGCTACACATGGCTAGTGACTAAAATACCTTGATGCACAAAATTGACTGTATCTCAAAATGTTGAATAGAACTACCCAGTTGAATTCTACTAGACCTGTAGTAGGCTTCGAGACGCTTATACTGGCGAATCAAAATTAGTATATATATTTGGCACAAAAAGACAAAATAGCCTGCACAAGTGCTACGATAGTGCATTCGGAGGCTGAAACGAGCTTAGATCACCATTTCGGTACCACATAGCGAAGCTGTTTTGACCCCCAAAACACGCTGAGTATACTCACCAGAATTCGTGCGATTCTGGGACTGCAACCGGAGAGATGTTGACGACACCCTAGATGAAGCGGCAACCTGCTCTGATATCAATTGTTGGAGTTAAATGTCTATAGAAGCATGTAAACAACACAAAAAAGAAGAAGAAGCTTGGATCTCAACACTCAGTACTAAATGTATTACCACTATAATGTACAAGGATAAGTAAACCCTTAGGGCAATAGGCATATATACAAGTTGGGGGAAAAAAGCCTCCTAAGGAGGGAAAAAAGTGCCCCAACGGTCCTAGTGTGTTCGCACACATCACTACCTAAATATATCAACAAGAAACTCCTATAAAAATAGTGATTTTGATCATTAAAAACCATTGTGAATATCTATTCACATTTTTGCAACTCTATTTTCTTCAAGTCAAGGAGTCCTTGAGCTTGAGGAGTATTAGAAGTGCCTACATATCAATTTTCATAATTTTGTGATTCCATGTGAGCCCTCAAATAAGCCCTGGAACCTAATTTTTAACTAAGCCAGACACTAGGTCTAGAGAGGGCCAAAGCTAGTGAACATCTATAAAAAGAGCTAGAGAGCTTATTTTTGAGGTTGGCTTGGTAGAGATTGAAGCTTTTGTAAGAGATTTCCTTTTTAATTGAAATCTTCCATTGTTCCTATCTTTCTTATCTTGCCTTGTATCCATGTGGGTGTGTGTGCATGCATGTATATGCTTGTCACTCACATTTGCTCACCAAAATTGCTCACAATCTTCATATCTTCCTCACATCTTTATGGATTGACAAGTAAAGGAGGTGGCACTCAGGCTTGGGCTTCAATAGCCTTCAATAGTTCACAATCTCAAAACGTGCTCTAAGAGATCATACCAAGGACACCTACAATGACCACACTCAAAACCACCTAGATTTTGAAGATTTTGATTAACTTATGGTGAAAAATTTTGAAATTGAGGATTTCGTTGGTAAGGTATTGCTTGAACAGGATAATTAGGATTTCGATAAGGCAATTGATGTATTTCAGGAGCTTGGGGAGTAGCAGGAGCTTCCATGGTATATGGTTGATGATTTTGATAACTTTGATTTTGAGGATTTTGAAAAGTTGCTTGAGGAGCTTGAGGGTATAGTTTCTGATACATTTGTTTTTGCACATGAGCATTTTGCATTGAAGGATTATGCATTGGAGGATCTTCATATGCTTGATTAGGAGCTACTTCTGGATTTTGATTGGGAGCTATAACATGTGGATTAGGCTCTTGAAAAGACATTGCGTTCATTTTGTAAAGCATCTATAGTCTTGGATGAATTGGGTTGTATAGCAATAAGACTTTCCATTTTCTTAGTGAGGATTTCCACCTGAGATTATTCAACTACACTTTATTTGGCTCTAATTTAAAACCTTGAGTAGGATCCATCATTTGAGGAATAGGAGTAGAGTCAAAAAGCATAGCACCGGGGATTGTTCTATAACTTGCTCCTTAGCTTGTGGAGACTAGCTTGAGGAAGATTAATTTCTTCATAAAGAATGAATTGTCTTTGATGTCTATGGGCTACAACCTCTACTACTCTAAAAACGTTTTGCCAACTTTCAGTAAGACCATAGAATTTATCTGGCTTTTCTAGTTGCAGTTCAACCTCCCTATGCCTTTTAAGATGAAGAAGCTTAGGAAAATTGATCACAAGATCAGGTTCCAAAGTTATCTTATCCTCATTAGGAAGTTTTTCATAGTGTC
Organism: Ceratopteris richardii; assembly: GCA_020310875.1. Lineage (NCBI taxonomy): Eukaryota > Viridiplantae > Streptophyta > Polypodiopsida > Polypodiales > Pteridaceae > Ceratopteris > Ceratopteris richardii. The sequence continues at coordinate 12,806,241 of CM035435.1, read as the reverse complement.
TAATATACTCATTTTGTAAGTGAGTAATAGAGCTACTAGGCTTTGGGGAATCAACCCATTGTAAGAATCCATCCCGATTATGTTGGCTGTAGTCCTCAAGATAGAATTCATTGAGCATCTCCTTTTGAAAATCATTCCAAGAAGGGCTATCATATTGAGTGACACAATTTATGATCAAGCTACCAACAATTCTCTCAAGGAATGTTATCAAAAGATCTTCGAGAAGACCAAAAATCATAGCTTGCTCTTCAAATAAATCTAAGTATCTTATAATGTTGATGCCATTGAATTTTTCCTTCTCTCGCAACATAGAGGAGACTATTCTTTGGCCTCATTTCTCAACTATAAGGGATTTGAATCCCTCCTTTATCTCAACTAAATATGCACATGATGCACGATGCTCTAGATCTCTCACAAATGCGTTTACTTCATGACGAAGATGCACGATATTATGAGAAATCTATTGCAACACTCAAGAATGATATAATGATGATGATGATAATGATGATAATGATGATAATGATGATAATGATGATAATTATGATGATGATATGATGTTGAAAATATGCAACAAAGGATATTGAACAACCTCCCAACATGATCAAAAGCAAACACCACAAAGCAATTCATGTCAGGTTCAAATGTGGACCCGATCGTAGTGTATGAAGCTAGTGAGTGTTGGAAGGTTTTTGTGATCAAAATATCAAGGTGAAGGTGAAGTTGGATATGGAGAGGAGAGATGTGATGATTTGATTATGGGAAGGGGAATGTATGAATGCAAGATAAATCCATGAACATGAATGATGAGAACAAAAGAAAACCATACATATAATTCAATTTAGAAAGGAAGAACGATCCAAAAAGGAGCTTCTTATACACTTTCAAAATTTAATTCATATGCATGGGTATTTGTGGATGGTATGTTTGCATGATGACAAAAAAACAAAATCATACATGTGAATCAATTCAAAAGGAAGAATGTTCCAAAAAAGGGGCTTCTTATACACTTTCAAAATTTAATCCATATGCATAGCTTCTTGTGGATGGTATATATGCATGATGATGACAAAAGAAAACCATACACATGAATCGATTTCAAAAGAAAGGATGGTCCAAAAAGGAGCTTCTTATACACTTTTGAAATTGAAACATATGCATGGGTGTTTGTAAATAGTATGCATGCATGTGGGTCATGGTTTATGAATATATAGAAACTTATCCTCACAATCTCAAAATATCCTCACTAGTTCAATGCAAGATTGCAAAGCCTTCTCACACATAGAAAGAGTTAAAAGGAGACATATAAAAAACACATAAGAGACAAGAGAGAAGAGACAAGAGACTTGAATTAAAAGAGATTGTAATGAAATATGTGTACATGAGCATTTTGATACGACACGCTAGGCAATCTAATGGTCAAAGGCAGTCCATATGACCCTCCCACCATGACAGTTCAACTGAATATCACATCTGAGGCAATGCACAATGATGAACTCTCCTTCTTGAGAGCTCCACGATGATACCCTTAGAGTATAAAACGGAGCCCTAGACATCGCACACAGTAAGATAGATTTTGTTGGTGTTATAAATGCGATCGAACTTACAATCTGTGGCTGACCAGCCCACTATATGTTTTACTAAGGAAGATATACAAAAGTGTTCAATGGCCATTTGGCCTTTCACATGGATACTAACGATAACAATCTCCCACTAAAGGCCAATATGAACAAAGTGACTATGGAAGAAAAATAAAGAAAGATAAAGAATACCTGAGTATATTAATAAAAACTATACCTCCTACTTGATGGGCATGTTATATAGTATACAAGTAACTGTGTAAGATCATGAATCAAGTAGCCTCCATCAAGTGATAATAATGTCGAAAGCTATCATGTGGTAGAGATTTAGTCAAAGCATTTGCAACACTTTCTTGAGTATGAACATTCGTAAGAATAATGCACTCAGTGGATAAGCAGTCTCTAATGAAGTGATACATCATCTCAATGTGACTGTTCTTTGCATGATAGAATGGGTTCTTAGCCAATGCAATGGCACTATTACTATCATTGAGTAAATGAGGTACATGCTGAGGTAGACCCATATCATAAGCAAGACAAGAAAGCCACAGTGCTTCCTTACATGCCTCACTTGCTGCAATATACTTTGTTTCTATAATGGAAATAGATGTACATTCTTGAAGATGAGATCTACAAGAGATAGCCCCTCCAACAAAATGAAAAATATACTCTGATGTAGACTTATAATTGTCTACACAACGAGCATAATTAGAATATGTGTAACCAATAATGGATGCTTTCCCTCTACCCAAGCATAGACACTTGTTCTACCCTTTGACAAAAGTACTAAATCCCAAGTACCATTCTTGTGAATAGAACCCAACTCACTTTCATGGCACGCTCCCACTAGACATGATCCTCTGACTGCATAGCCTCTTTGTAGCAAGAAGACTCACCAACATCTATTAGCATAACAAAATCCAAACCTAGAACATATATATCAAGTGGATGTGAGATGCGTGTAGAGCATCTAAATGGTTGTCGAATTGGAACATTTGCATATTGTTCTAATCGAAGATTCGCTTGAACATTCCTATGTGGGGCATTTGTATGCATGCTAACTAGAGGAATAGTATCCTCAAACACCACTCTTCTCACTTCAACCTCCTCAACGGTTTGTTTATGCATCTTAGACTCACTGAAAATGACATCACTACTTCTTATCATTGATTGTGTTTCAAGATCCCATAAGCGATATCCAAATTGGCCTTCTTGACCATATCCAAGAAAAATGCATTTCTTTGACTTATGATCCAGCTTTTGCTTAAGGTTCTTGGGTATATGCACACATGCTTCACACCCAAAAACTCAAAGATCATCATAATATGGTGGCTTCCGTCTCCATAACTCTTATTCCAATTTCAAAGCTTTGGTATTATTAGGTGAAAGATTAATAACATGAACTGCAATTGATACTGCTTCTACCCATATTCCTTGTGACAGGTTTGCATGATGCAGCATAGAAACTACTCTATACTAAATAGTTCTATTCATCCTTTCAGATACACCATTTTGTATTGGGATATAAGGAGCTCTAAACTCTCTACATATTCCTCTAGACTGACAAAAAAGGTTGAATTATATGAGGTATACTCACCCCCATTATTTGAATGTGAAGCATTAAGCTTCATTCCTTTTTTAGTCTCAATTGAAGCAAGCTATTTTTTGAAAGTAGGGAATACCTCATCCTTTGCTTTGATAGAATATGCCCAGACTTTTCTAGTAGCATCATCTATGAAAGTGATAAAGAAAAGAGAACCACCTAATGACCTTATGGGCATAGGACCACACACATTTGCATGAACAAGCTCTAAAGGTTGAATCGAAGAGTCAATGTGCATCTTGCACACATTCCTAGTTTGCTTTCCATATTGACAATGCTCACAAAATGAAGAATCATAGAAATATAACACAGATAAGTAGCTAGAACAAGAAAGATTTTCCATTTTGCTACATGATATATGGCCCAAACGGCCATGGCAAATACAAGCCATACGTTGTTTAGTAACAACCAACAATTTGTCTTTCTATGATACAAATAAAGGATAAAGTGGGCCAACTTTGCTTCATTTTTTTATGCTGATCAACTTGATACCATAGGAGAGGAGCTCCTCAAGAACAATGATACAATTATGCATGCCACCGAAGAAATCAAAGCAAAGGATGAACTAATCAATAAATTGAAAGCTCCATTAGAACATCAGGTAAACGTGGGGACACCAGTAGTTCCACACTCCACAACCGCTACTGAGGAGACTGAGGTACGTCCTCTTTCTCCACCCATACATCATTCACCAATAAGGGAGGAAATATGGATCGACACTGAAAGACATACTCGGGCTATTGCAGAACTAAGCCAAAATGAGCGGGCATTACTGGTGTCCCAGCTTACTGAAGATTTTGAAGAACAAGTAGTCCAAGTAATAAAGAAGCAAAGATTGAAAGCAAGAATCTAGAATAGGTTATGAAGCCTTTCAATGTACCTTATGGGCTACTCAAAGAAGAAACATGCCAATACATAAAGACCACAACCAATAAAGAACTAGATAGAAACCTATAGTTCAATGTGCAGACATTTACCTATATTGAAGAGGAATTTGATAAAGCAGATCCTATCTGGAGACGAAAATTTTTGGAAAAGAATCCTACACTACAGGTACAATGGGAATCCGCACCGTATGCACTTCAAGTCAATCCATCTTTTTGCATAGTACCCTGAAGACGCTCTTGGATGCAATTTTGGGAAGCACAGCGCCAGGGAAGCTTAAATCATCAATGGCTAAACTATCCATGATTACCAAGCCCACCACGTAATTACTTACCAACTGAAGAGTACATGGTAAAAACAATTGAATTTTGGATTGCCAGATATGCCACCATACCGGATTTAGCTATAAAAATTACTAAAATTTTTTTTGAATATGTTACTTACTGTAAAAAAGGTATTTCAACACACTCAGTATACATTTTTGAACTTCATCAGCATTAACCAGGGTTCAGATGCTCTTGTTTTTTATTTATCAACTATACCTAGTCGATTAACACTCATGGCCATATACTCAAGAATCATTTTTTTGCCAAGTCCATATATGTAGACATTTGAAGAGGCATTTTTTACAGGATTTTTGAAATGGACTCAAAAATCTTTTCCAAAATATCTTCTAACCTAAATGCAAGACTGGTGGCCTACAAATTAAGCTTCTTTGCAGACCTAGACACGCACCAAATGATGCGGTAAGGTGAACCCAATGGAAGGAATTGACAATATGTCAAGCCAATTCGCTTAATCATTGAGAGTAGAAAGTCATACAAACATATGCACGTCACCACAAAAATCTTGTCGGGGATGATAGAGTTCAGGAGGAGGGACGTGTGGAAGGGGAATCGAGCAAAAAGAGAAGAAGAAGGAGATCAAAGAATAAAGAAGCTCAGTGAAGAACAAATCTCATAAAGAAAAGAACAACCCTCTGCCCAAAGCCCCGCAAGGGCACGCAACAGGTGACAACACCAAAGAACTAGGTCGTAAGGAATGGAAACAAAGAAAGATAACAACCATGACTTTTCATGGGAGGTTGCACACAGCTTCCTCATCCACCAGGTGCATGAGGTGATAAGAAATGAACAGGCTAAGCAACACATCAGGCAACAACAACAAAGGACTAGATCCCGAAGAATGGAAACAAAAGAATGACAACCAGGCTTTGTTGACGGGAGACAATACACAAAGGATTCTTCATTGGATAAGATAACCAATTGTCTGAGAATTCTAGACGCTTCTCCCTCTATTTACTAGAGAGCAAAGCCTTGCAAAGTAAGGTGTGCAATGGAAAAAATAGACAGGCTCCAAGCAATACAACAAGGTCACATGTGTGAAGATAAAGACATATCAGAAGACCAAAAGTTAGAAAGAGGGAGAGGCTCGAAAATTGAAGAGAGTGACTAAGAATATCACATTCTTAGCCATTGATGGCATGTGTGGCATTTCGACTTAATTTAGCAACCCAAGTTTATGATATAAGGAATACCAAGGGGCTTATAGAAGCAAAGGACTAATTTGGGATAAAGCATTACATTTTCAAGGTCTTGTTCTTAGATCTTCTTTGTCATCCTCTGGGACCTGATGCATTTCTTTCCTTTGCACGCATCAAGTAGAGGGAGAAGTGTCTAGAATTCTCAGAAAATTGGTTATCTTATCCGATGAAGAATCCTTTGTGTACTGTCTCCCTTCAACAGAACTTGGTTGTCATTCTTTTGTTTCCATTCTGCAGGCCCTAGTCCTTTGTTCTTGTTGCCTGATGTGTTGCTTAGCGTGTTCATTTCTTATCACCGCATGCACCTGGTGGATGAGGAAGCTGTGTGCAACCTCCCATGAAAAGTCCTCGTTGTTATCTTTCTTTGTTTCCATTCCTTAGGACTTGGTTCTTTGGTGTTTTCACCTGTTGTGTGCCCCTGTGGGGCTTTGGACAGAGGGTTGTTCTTTTCTTTATGAGGTTTGTTCTTCACTGATTTGTTTTATTCTTTGATCTCCTTCTTCTTCTCTTTTTTCTCGATTCCCCTTCCATAGCTACCTACACCATCTACTTCGAATGTGATGATTGATGAAATCAATGCTATTTCTAATGATGTTGATGTGTTGACACTTGACAACAATGAGGCTCTTATGGTTAATTCTGTTTCCTACACATGGTTGCTAGATTCTGGTGCTTCTTTCCATGTGACGCCACATAGAGAGTGGTTCTCTACTTATGCAGCAAAGTCTCTTGGTCTGTGAGACTTGGTGATCTTATCAATGTGACATTGTCAGGATTGGAGATGTGGTTGATGGTTCAAAATTTACTATCAATAGTGTATGCCATGTACCTCAATCATCACAAATTTTGATGTCAGTTGGTCAACTTGATGACCGTGGTTATAAGGTAGTTTTCTATGCTTTGTCCTTTTGCATATCAAAGAACAATATGGTTTGCATTCTAGCTGAACCATTTCATTATCCATCATGTGTGCACACGTCCTCATACACTTGATTAGGTCGGTTCTTCGGATTGATAATTAAGCGTGTGTCAATCCACCACTATACGCACTTGTGTGGCAAAAGAGATTTAGTCTCTTTGATACAAGTCCCTAAGATCTCGTGACTTAGGTACACACGTTTTTGGCACCGTTGTTGGGGAGCACGCTCGACCAAGGTGCCTTTATGATGGTTACAGCTCTGGAGTGAAGAAATCCTACTTGTAGAAGTGAATTCGTTCAGTGGCAAGTAGTTAGACACTTCAGCACTTGTTACTTCACATCCCGGAGGTGTGTGTAATGAGTTTTTAGGTTTAGGGTTAAGAGAGAAGGAGAGAAGAAAGAGCTAGGGTTAGGTCAAGAAGGGAATTGGAGTAGGAGTAAGTTGAAAAATACCAAGAAAATTCCCAAAAAATTACCAAGTTTGTGTAGGATAGGCTTCAGTCATCAGAAACTATAAAAACCAAAAAAAATTAGTTCATTTGACAACTGCTCAGAAGTTGGCATTGCTTGCAGACAGCGACTGGTATCGCCTGAGTGGTATTGTGCAATACAAGCCCCCAAAGCATCCTAGTGAGCTCTAGAACTAAGCAACATATCTCCAAGGTAAGCTACATCAAGACTTTAATATCAAAAACACTATAAAAATGCATTAACACGTGATTAAAGATGCATTCGATATCGTGGGGTAGGACAGAGAGATTTAAAAGAATTTTTGAGTGAGACAGAGGGTGCCAGTGAAGAGGAGTGAGAGAGAAACCAAATGGTGTAAAAGATTTTGTATTTGGAGCTATTTTGGCTATAGTATTGTGATTGGTTGAGTTTTGGTATCATGATACCAAAATTCCCTAGTATCACGATACTCGCCGAAGTCTCGTATTTTCGCATACCACTTGAGGTATTGTACCACTTTCGGCATCGTATCGTCAAGTTGGTATCGCGATCGTGATCTACCAGTGGTATCGTATCGCGGTCCACTTGGTATCGTATCACCCCGATCACGGTATCGTATCGTCGATCGAGTGGTATCATATCGCGTGCAAATCCAGTATCGTATCATTGCCTCCCTTGGTATCGTATCGTGTAGAACGGGAGTATCGTATCATGATCAAACTTTGGTATCGTATCGTGCATCATTGCGGTATCATATCATGACGGTGCACCGGTATCATATCGTGAGGATACATAGTTGAAGACGAGTCTAGAGTAACATACCTAGACAAGAACCAAAGAAGGTATTGGCTTGTGGATGCCATAGATAGGGCTCGACTGAAGTACATGAGGTTGCCTGTATTCCCTCAGCGAGAGCAGGCAACTACCTCTCAGAACCCCTTCCGGACACAACAGAAGTTAGAGCATACAATGTCAGGACAAACGAGCCATCGGAGTGTTCCAAACTGAACCCATGTGCAATTCACAATGCCCGAAATGCAAGCGCACAATCAAACACTCCCTGGAATAGTCAACCAATACCGACCACCAGTAAGACCAAGACCACCACTAGGAGTGCAACCTAGAATACCCCCAATTAGACTAGCAATCCCTGTAATGCCTAGATAGCCAGAGCCCATGAGAAGATTAAGACCGATTCAGGTGGCCAAATGTATGAGAAATCATTATGATGGATTGGGAGAACCTTACGACCACATTGCTGAATTTAAACAAGTTCTAAGAGCTGAACAAATGGATGATTTCTTTGTGCAGTATGAGTCCTTTGGACTCACTCTCACAAGAACGACTCTGACATGGTTCCAGCCATTATGCCCCAACGAATTTGGAGGTATTGAGCAATTCTTTCAAGAATTCATAGGGGAATTTACTAAAAGAGGGATTAAACACAACTCTTCATCTTTAATCCATAGTTTTAAACAGAACCCAAATGAAACTAAGAAAACAGCTGCCTGAAGACTCAATCAGTATGTTGATAGATGCCCGGTAGCACAAAGACGTACGCAGCAAAAAATCATATCATTATTCTTGGATGGACTAACGAATGGAACCAAGGACAGAGAAAATACGAGCATCCATCTCTAAGAGTACCCATGTTGCGAAGATGTAGCCTATGTGGAGGTGATCACCCTCCTCACATGTGTGCACGAGGAGGAACAAGTGTGCCTCAGGCTTGCCCTTATAATAGACAACCACATCATGGAACCGCTTTGTACTACCACATGGAGTAGAAATACACCAACCACACCACAGAGAATTGCCCATTCAACACGCAGACATGACCTTTAAACCCACCTCAGTATCGGCCATATGGATACCCACCTAGAGAACCAGGTAGGGAGATTCCTAGGTATAATCCATACCCAGGACCATCAGGAGCGTCGAGACCATATGAGCAAGTACAAATTGGAAACACTCAGCCAGTATTAGGACCACAACTATCAATCCCCCAACATGTGGTACCTGCCAAGTATGCCCAACTAGAGGAAAACTTAGAAAGAGCCATAGTGCCAACATCACCAATAGCTAGTGTAGAATCAACAAACCTAGGATACGAGCAATCCTAAGGAGAGTACTATTCCTATGATGCTAGTATAATGGAGTACGAGCAAGTTTATGACCCACAATACTATGGATACGAAGGTTATGAAAATGTCTATGGACCAGAGATGGCGACATTAATGTACACCGCACCTAAAGCACCAGCACCTGTAAGACCACCAAGCACAAACTAAAGGATAAGAAAGGAAACAAGTAGACCATGAGCAAGAAAACAATAAAATTATAGAACCCAGAATACAAATAGTGGAAGATTTAGAACCCACGTGAGAGTACCCAAACAACTGAAAGCCAAAAGTGGAAGGAAAGGAGAGAAAAACTCAAGGAAAAATGGATGAAAAACAAAAACAAGGAAGGCAAGAAGCCTACGTGTAACCATAAGAAATATAAGGAACCCAAAATTCAGGAAGAACTTTCCTGAATTTTGGGTTCCTTATATTTCTTATGGTTATACGTAGACACAAGAACCAGAAAAGTCGGGATCAATTCTAGCGGACCCGAAACCAGACAATTTAGACATGTGGTTGAAAGCATACCAAGATAGAATCAAGAAGGGGCCAAATGTAGAGCAGCATGAAAAGCTTTACCCACAAGGGGAGTTAGAAAAGGAAAGGCTAGCAATATGTAGAAAACTCATAGTGGTAGCTCAGGCCACCCTAGACAAGACTATCCCAACTCTCCTCGAGACGAGAATATCCGAGGAGCAATACAATTATTGTATCAAAGCCAAGGAAAAAAAACCAAACGAGAAGGATGACAAACTAGAACTATTGAAAACCCAGGGCAAACCTATGTCCACCATCCTGGATTTAGAGGCTGACTGGCCAAGAGAATTGCGGAATAGAATTCGAGAATTGTGGAATAGAATTCGAGAAGATCAATGAAATAGGGAAGAAGCCCAGAACATTTCGACCCTACCAAATTACATGGGAGAGTACGAAAAAGAATCCATAATCTTCCGTGCGCCCATAGTACGAGGAAAAGAGAAGGGAAACTCAGATAAGAACTCACACAATCTAACAGAACTCAAAAAGACCAAAGTACAGTGCCAATTGATCGTGGAAGAATTGCTTCGTGTTAAACCACAATTATGGAAACAATTAGCAGGACAACTGGAGTTAGAGCAAGAGAAGAACGAAAAGGAAAGCAAGGGAAATGAAAACCCATCTAATGTACAAATACCAATGGATAAGGTTGGAGAATTTAGCGAAGGAGATGAGGGTAACACATGTCTACCGGTCACATACAATGGATACATGAATAAGGGCATACTAGACACAGGTGCAGGAGTAGGTATCGCTACCAAAGAAATTTGGGAGAAATGGGGAAAGCCCGCCCTACAACCCACTCGTATGAAGCTTCAATTAGCAGATGGCCATGTTGAGAAACCCTTGGGAATATTAGAAAAGATCAAATTAACCACGTGTGGAGTTGAATTTGAGCATACGTTAGCTATCTGTCAATTTGGAAGAGCAAATAATTATGAGATGATATTAGGATGACCCTTCATGAGACAACTACGAGTAGTACAAGATTGGGGACGAGACTCATTATACCTTCAACATCAAGGAAACACTACCAAGATAAATTTGCATACCTTTGAGTACCAAGATGTACCTCCATTACAATGGAACCCCATACACAAGGAGGAAGATGATTTGTCTATCCATAGTGCTAGATCAAGCGATCAATCATGGATGCATGAGGATGCCCAATTATGGATGTGTAAAGAAGCCAAAAAAGAAGATAACAAGATGCAATTGTGGCCCATAGGACATCCGAATTATCGACCCGTAGAGGACCCGATGTACATGCCTCAACTTTTCCCAGATGAAGCTTTCGAATTGCAAGGCTGGATGGAGATCCTGGCAACCTTGGATGTATGTGTGAATGAAGAAGTCTTAACAATGAATGAATGTGTGGACGAAGAAGGCTACGATGTAAACTTGTACATGGTAGTCCTGTAGGAGGTAGAAGTAGGAGAAATGTTGGAAAAGGAATGGAAAGAAGAATACGAGAGCATAAAAATGGAACCATAATTTGATTCAGAGGATCATTATCTGGAAGCCATTCAAGCAGAAGGGAAGTACGGAACTACCAAAGTGTTAGCAATAGAAGCAGCCCCTATAGTATCAAAACAAGAGGAAAATGTGAGTAAGATCAGGGAAGTACGGAACTACCAAAGTGTTAGCAATAGAAGCAGCCCCTATAGTATCAAAACAAGAGGAAAATGTGAGTAAGATCAAACCAAACCCTGATCTTTATGAGGTACCGGGGCATTTCAAAAGATATGAAGTACAAGAAAGAAAAATATCCATTCAGATGCCTAAGAGAGAGGCAAGAGAAGGAAAGGCGTACGACAACAAGGAACAAATGAAAAAAATCATAGTGACGGTAGAAGATGGAGAAGAAAGATGTACATACATAGGAAAGGATGTGTCAACGGAGGAGGAAGAAGAATTGATACGATTAATTCGAGAATATCGAGATGTATTTGCCTGGACCTAAAAGGATCTCAAGGGGGTGGAACCCTCCATTTGTTCTCATAGAATACTAATGACACCGGAAGCAAAACCATCTAAACAACACCCTTACATGTATAATGAGGTCTATGCTACTAAAATAAAGGAAGAAATAGACAAACTCTTAACGGCTGGACTCATTTATGAGATAGAGGTTGATGTGTAAAAAACCACAAGAAATGAATTAATGTGACACTAGAACACCTCTATGGTCACCATTAACTCATTGCCACTCCAAACTTTGAGAAATGATAGCCGAAACCAAGAACTTTGTTTCTTTTGATTTTTCTAGTCACTGAAATGACATACCTTCAGTATTTTGCTAATTTCTCTTAGCTCAAATATTATTTCTCCAAGATCTTTTATAGGCTGAAACTAGAAGAGTAGAGATTTCCAACAAGCTATTATATGCATGAAACGGATCTCTAGAACACAAGTTATGGCCTTCACAAGATGACCCTGTATGACCTTCCAAAACTGGAAATTTTGCCTGTTTTAATAAATTTCGCTGTATAAAAATAAAAATTCGATGCCTAGCATCGACTTGCAGCCAAAAGTCGATGTCGAGCATCGACTTTGAGCTTTTTCAACCACTTTTTCAGCACCAAAATTAGCCTCTTTTACACACACATGAACAAGACCACTTTATGTGGGAAGTCGATGCCAGGCATCGACTTTATGCTGAAACTCGATGCCAGGCATCGAGTTGCTCCACAAATCTCATGATTTTAAGAAGCTTCATCAGTAGATAAAAGTTAGATATGAAGATAAGGACTTATCAGCTAGGATTCGATGCCAGGCATCGACTTCTCGCATAAAACTCAACCTTTCAACATACATTCGATGCGACGCATCGACTTGCTTGGAAAACTTCAACCTTTCAAATCATTACACAAAAGACAAACACTGGAGATGGAGAAAGAAGACTTATACATAGAACTTTAACTAATTCTTATCATAGCTATGAAAACTCAGAAATACACAGGTGCGTTCTCACGCAGAGAAGCCCGACTATTCTCAGTCATACAAGATGAGTTCTAAATCACTCTCTTATTGTCTTCTCTTTTCTTCTCTCTCTCACCGCGTCAGTTGATACAAACTAACTTATATAGGTTTTCTCATTCTCGTGACTTTTAAAAAACTTCTAGAACTAAAGTGAACTAACTTTACAAAGATAATACACTTGTGAATTTGTCCCTTCACATAGGCATGTAGTTTTCTTCCTAAGATTTGACCTTCAAATATATGTCCAATTAGTGATTGTTTCTCCAACAATAGAACATACCAAATGGGTGTCACCATTAGTTGTTGTGCCCAAAAAGAATGAGAAATTAAGAGTGTGCATTAATCTAAAGAAAGTCAATGCAGCCACGATTCGTGATAGCTACCCATTACCTATGACTAACCACCTATTAGAAAGAGTGGTAGGAAAAGAAGTCTATAGCTTCTTAGATGGATTCTCTGGATACAACCAAGTAGCTATTGCTACAAAAGATCAACATAAGATCGCATTGGTGATTGAATGGGGGGTCTATGCTTTGAGAGTGATGCCTTTTGGACTCACTAATGCACCTGCTACTTTCCAGAGATTAATGTGTCACGTGTTCAAGGAGTTCCTAAAGAAAAGTATGGAAGTGTATGTAGATGACCTATGTACATATTCAAATCAAAGGTGAGAACACATTCCTGAATTGCACAAAATATTTGATAAATGTCGACTATATAGAGTATGCCTAAATCCTGAGAAATGTGTTTTCATGGTGAGACAAGGGAAGATCTTAGGACACATTGTGTCGAGAAACAGAATATTTACAGATGAAGACAAGATCAAGGTAATTCTAGAACTTCCTAGACCAAAGAATGCAAAAGAAGTGTAAGCGTTTATAGGTCATTGTGGATACTACCGTCAATTTATCCACATGTATGCCATAATTGCCAAGCCTTTGTACGGATTGTTGACTCAATTCACGTGGACGGACAAATGTGAGAAGGCATTTAATGAGTTAAAAAGGCGACTTAGTACAGCTCCTATTTTGAAAACACCTATTGGAATAAGCATTTTCATATTCATGTGGACGCTTCCAATAACAAAATAGGATGCATCTTAGCTCCGCCAGCAGATGAAGGAAAATTGGATCATCCAATTGCCTATACAAGTAGGCAACTGAATCAAGCCGAGAGAAACTATCAACCACAGAGCGAGAAGGATTAGGGATGGTATACACTGTAAAGAAATTTAGACACTATCTCTTAGCCAACAAGTTCAAATTATTTATAGATCATCAAGCCTTATTGTACCTACTCAATAAGCCTTGTAACACGGGAATACTTGTGAGATGGTTTCTATTTTTGATGGAATTAGATTTTGAAGTAATAGTGAAGAAAGGAAATACCCATGTGAGGGAAGATCATCTCTCTAGGTTAACACATGGACAACCACCAAGCGGAGTACTAGACGATTTTCCAGACACTTATCTATTCAATTTGGAAGTGTGTCCTAAGTGGGCAGAAAAGCTAATCCCAATACTCACTCATGGACCACAACATTCAATTAATAAGGAGAGTAAAAGGGCAATTCTGCAATCACGTAACTTACACATTATTGCAGGAAGTGTGTACTATAAGGAACCCAATGGTGTACTAACGAGATGTGTAGAGGAGGACGAGCAAAAGAATTTGATTGAACAAGCCTATTTAAACAAATGGAGAATGCACAAAGGAACTCATGGAACTCTAAGAGAGTTGAAACGGTTAGGAGTATATTGGTTGGATATGCCTAAAGATGTCCATGAATACGTCAGTAATTGCGCAGAATGTCAGGAAACCATGCCAAATGATCATACGTCTTTACCCTACTCTACAATAGCACCCAACTAGAGTAAGACCTTAGTGAAATTCCTAAAGACATGAGAACATGAGGAAGGAATCAGTTTATCAAGGAAACGATCCCTAGAGGAAATGAGTAAGGACTATGTTATCATGGGAAAACAATTATTCAAGAGAGGAAAAGACAACCACCTATGGCTATGTGTACGTGAAGGAGAGTACCTACCCATATTAGAGATGGCACATGTAGGTGCAGCTGGAGGTCATTTCTCAGCTGAAAGAACTATAAAAATGATCCTCTTTGCGGGCTTGTGGAAGTTGTGAGACTTGCCAAAAAGCCAAATATCGGATTCGATGGGATGATATGCCATTGAGACCCATGGTTTGTGTGAGAGCTTTCTCCAAATGGGGTATTGATTTCATAGGACCCATTAACCACCAACCAAAGCATCACATGCAGAATACATAATAGTAGCAACGGATTACCTGACTAAATGGGTAGAGGCAAAGGCTACTAGGAAAAACGATGCTCAGACCATAGCTAAGTTTCTTTTTTATCACATCTTCACTCGCTTTGGACTACCAATCGAGATTGTAAGTGACCGAGGAATGCATTTCATTAATGAAGTGATAGAGTCCTTAATGAATGAATTCTTAGTGATCCATAAAAAATCAGCCCCTTATCACCCTCAAGCCAATGGGCAAGCTGAAAGTTCCAATAAGGTGTTATGCAGAGTATTGACAAAGATAGTCAATAGTGGAAGGTCAAATTGGGATAAACAATTGCTCATGCAATTTGGGCCTTCTGTGTCGCTTACAAGATTGCCATTGGAACTACCCCATTTAACCTAGTGTATGGACAGAACGCAATCCTACCAATTGATTTCTTAGTGACAACCATGAGAGTAGCCCAACAGTATGAATGGACGGGGCATGAATTATCCAAGCAACTAGATCAAATCGAGAAGCTACACAAGACAAGAATACAAACTGTTGCCAAAATTTATGCGGCCAAGAGAAGACAAAAGGCATATTATGATACACACATCAAAGACAAAGGACTGAAACAAGCAGATTTAGTGCTGGTCTACACTTTGAAGCAACATGCCAAGAAGTTACAAAAACGCGGATATGGACCCCTAATAATCAATAGGATCTCAACGAGCGGAGCAGTTAATCTAGCTACTCTAGATGGAGATGTTCTTCCTAATTACATAAGTGGATGTCGAGTAAAACGTTACATGGAGCCATTGACGGACCACATGTTAGCACAACTTGTGGGTGCTCATAATAGAAAGGGGGAGGAAGAGAGGATTAGAGAGGAGGCAAGGCAAGAAGCCTTAGAGCGTATCAAGAAGCGGAAAGAGTGGATAAGACAATGGGATGAACGATATCAACAAGGAGAAGAGCCTATTCCCATGGCTTACTATTAGGTTCATGAATCCAACACGAACAATATCAGCATATCCCAGCCGTACTTAAACCTAGGAATTGGAACAACAGAGTACCAGCTAATAGATGCCTTAATTGATTTAGGAGCAGCATTCAGTTGCATACCAAGTGCAGTCATCACGCATCTGCGAACGACTATAACACCTACTAAAGCACACATGATAGGTGTTGGAGGTTGTTAGCAGCAGACAAGGAACTGAAGGACTGACGAGGCATGGCAGTCAGAGAAGAGAGTCAGAAGGGAGAGAAGGCACAAGCAGACAAGGGAGTCAACGGCGATCTGGCAAGTAGGCCAATAATTTTCTTCAGGAAGAAGCACGTATGAGCATTCACGCAAATCTAGCACTAAGGCAACCCTTTAATTTTTCAAAACCCTTACACCAATTAAAAGTGATTCTCATCACTAAACACCATTGTAAATACCATTTCATATTTTTGTAGCTCCATTTTGTGCAAGCCAAGGAGTCCTTGAGCTTGAGGAGCTTTAGAAGTATCTACCTGCCAATTTTCGTATTTTTTAGATCTCGTTTGAGCCCTCAAATAAGCCCTGGAACCTAATTTTTAACTAGGCCGGACACTAGGTCTGAATAGGGCCAAAGCTAGTCAAAAACTATAAAAAGAGCTAGAGAGCTCATTTTTGAGGCTAGATTGTAATTGAAACGAACTTGTAGGAGCTTTTTGAAAGTAATCTAAGAACTCCATTGCTTCTCACTCTTTGTCTTGCCGTGTGTGCGCGTGTGTGTGTATGTGTGTGCATGTTTGTGTGCTTCTCACTCACGCACTTGTGCCTCCACTTGCTTGAGGTCTTCATACCATCCTCACGTCTTCCCGGATTGACATTAAACGAGGTGCTACTCATCACTGAGCTACACCAAATTTTGGCGCCGTTGCCGGGGATCGAGCTTTGAGGACGAGCGTGTGATGGTAAGACGTAGAGTTGACGCGTTGGAGTTGTAGGTATTTTCTTCACTTTCATCTATTTTCTTGTTTTTTCTTCACCATCTTCATCACCATCATCATCATCACCATCTCCATCATCGCGAAAATCTTCAGTTTTGATTATATCACCTTCTCCACCTCATTTCCCTCATTTCACTTGTGAGAGAGAGCGAGAGAGCGATATTGCGTGTGTGGTTTTTTGCATGTTTCTTGAGCATTTTGCAGGTTCTTGCTGAATCATCACCCCCAGCTCTCTGCGCAGGTACGAAACTCGTCGAATCTGTCTCGCAGTCGCCAGCCTCTGTCGATCGCGATCGACAGAAAATTCGATCATTTGGTAAAACAAAGTTCACCACTAGCACAAGCATGATGAGCACACCCCAAATCACCTAAAACAATAGAAAAAATCCGTGTTTTTCTGTCAATCGCGACCGATAGCCTCTGTCAATCGCGACCGACAGACTCTGTCAATCGCGATCGACAGACCCTGTCGATCGCGACCGACAGTCACGACCGACAGACTGCCATGTAGGATCCTGTCAATCGCGATTGACACCGTCGATCGCGATCGACAGCCACGACCGACACCTCCGTCAGTCGCGATTGACACCGTCGATCGCGACCGACTGAAATTCAACGATTGATTGACTTTTACGCGTAGCCACGTGTCCATCGCGACTGATAGGCCCCCGATTGACTGAAATTTCGGCGAAAAACCTGGAAAACGTGTCGATCGCGATTGATACCGTCGATCGCGATTGACAGCCACGATCGACTCTGTCGATCGCGACTGACAGGCCCGATGGACACCTCTGTCAATCGCGATTGACAGACCTGTCGATCGCGATTGACAGGCTTTTCGGCCAAAAATTAGGGTTTGATTTTGTTCAAAATTTGGGATAATTTTGGGGCAAAATAGTCAATCTATTAGCATTTTTGGAGGTTCCTACACTTGTGAGTTGGGAGAAAATCCTAGGATCTGTCAGCCAGATTGAATCCTGTCTTAACCCCCTAAACCCTGAAGAGTCATAACTTTTTCATACGAAATCCATTTTTTGAGCTCTAGGGCTTGTTGGAAAGCTCGTGGCATATACTACACGCCTTCAATTGTTTTTTATAAAGATAATGCGTTGATTTTCAAATAGGGTATTTTGAAGTTGACCATACCCAGGGGGATCAAAGTCAGGGGTTTTTAGAAATTGTTTTCCTAAAAATCACTATGCAAGTTTGTGTTTGTGCCATAGGAATGAAAATCATTGGTACTGTCTTTAGAATTTGAATCTTAAGGCTACCGTTGGAACTCTTACAGATCTATTGAGAGCATCGAAAGGCGTTCTAAGCAAGTGTAAGTGCAAGCTTGGGAACACACTTCTTGGGCACTCAAGGGCAACCAAGAAGGAAACAAAAGGTTGGAAATTCTCAACTCCCTTTGTCAATTCCTAGCTTAGGCTAAGAACGACTAGAGGTAGGAGTAAGTCAGGACGACGATAGGCAGGAATCAAGTTGAAGACTACCTAAAAACTCAAGTTCAAGTTAAAAAACCTAATCTCTGTACTGTCGATAACATAAAGGAAAAGAACCTAACGTCGAACGATCAACTCCAAGTATGAAGAACATTCAAATATTCTTGACAACGTGATATCAGACAAGACCTTAAACACGATAAAATAACTAAAAAGAACCAAGTGACTAAGATAAAGTAATCGGCAACGAGGTTGTACTCTGGGCAAAGAATTGGGCTACTTAAAAAGGCATATGAACCTTAGATCAGGACGACATCTAGTACGGGAGAGACAAAGCCTTAGATCTTCAGAGGCTAGTGTCAATCATACTGCTAGGTCGTGGGCCCAGCAGTTGAGCCACCACTCATACTACCCAAGTTCTGAGACTAGTGAATCCGAGATGTCTCAAGGTATGGAGAGACCTATAGGCAGTTCAGGAGTGCCATACCTGTACAGGGTAGAAGGCCCTTACAAAACGCAGTTGGAATACCTTAGGACCAACCGATTAGGTGCCAGCATCTATGAGGACGGCCTAGGAAGGTCGGTGGTACAGATTAAGAATCTTGATCAATCCATTGGACTAGAGCACCCAGCTGTCAAGTTTGAAAACGAAGCATACTTGGACAAAGAAGGAACCATATACGCGGTCACCAGTCACCCAGATAGGACAGATGAATTTGGGAATGTAATCTCAGAAGCGGAATTAGGTGACTTGGAACAAGGAAACATGGGTGTAGAACCTAGAACCCCCCGAGGCAAATCTGTTCTCACTAGGATTATCACACCTGAGTGGGTTCCCCAAGACAACAAGAGCATAGATCTGCTTCTCAATCGAGAGACTGACGAAGCCTTTTGGAGGTATAAATCTGATCAGCCAACTGATATAGGAACAATCATGGTCTATGAGTTTAAGGATCCTGATAGCCCAGGCAGAGTGACCTACTTAGATCATGCTTCGGAGAGGATCTTTGTGGTGACAGAACATGATAGGCATGCTTACACTTGGAAGGGTGAATTCGTTTTCCCCCAACCAAGATCGAATGTATCCTATGGTCACCCTGGTGCTGGAACATCCCAAGCTCATGGAATGCAAAGAGATAGAAGTAGAGATAGACTAGAAGTAAGCTTTTCCAACCCAGTGGGCAGAGAAAGAACGAGGATGGAAACAAATAGAGTAGAACCTGAGATACTTAGAGCTCACAGGAATCAAAGAAATGCGGATGAGTTCCCTCTACCACGACCTAGAGAGCACACAAGAACCTTGAGACCGACTCAGCTAGTTAAGTCCATGAAGAACTACTTCGATGGCACTGGAGATCCATACGATCATGTGGCTGAGTTTAGGCAAGTCTTGAGAGCTGAACAAGTGGAGGATCTATTCACGCAGTACAATGCCTTTGGTCTGACCCTTAGGAACACTGCCCTGACATGGTTTCAGCCACTAAATGAGAGGCAGTTCAGGAGCATAGACCAACTCCGAGAGGCTTTCATTATTGAATTCTCTAAGAGTGGCATAAGGCATAATACCTCCTCGCTGATTCACAGCTTCAAGCAAACCCCTCAAGAAACCGTGAGACTTGCAGGAAGAAGATTTAGGCAATACTTAGAAAGATGCCCTGTCTCAGAGCTTCCCACACCAGCTAAGCAAGTGGCTTTATTCCTGGATGGATTGCTAAGTACTAAATTGAGATCTTATGTGTACTTGAAGGACCCTAGGACCATAGAAGAGTGTGTGCGCATGTGCATTGACATCGAGGATAACCTAGGGGAGGAGTTAGAGCTTTCCAAGATATACAAAGATTCAGATAGTGCCTCTAACCTCTCTTCCACGCAATCCACATCGATTGAGGAACTTGTAAAGAAAGTTGCTCAGAAACTAGGTGTCTCTAGCAAACAAATTCCGAGATTTGCCCCTGTAAAAAGATGTTATACTTGTGGCGGCGACCACATGGCGAATGTATGTCCCATTATGGCTCAACCCCAAGTAAATCCTAGTAGCCAGTACTGCACCATAGAACGAAGATACACCAATCACACCACGCAAGATTGCCCATACAATAAGAAGCAAGCGGTTAGGCAGACGTACCCACAGCCATACCCTCAACAAGGAAGATACCAGAACCAGTACCCACCTCAGCAGTATGCTAGGCCTCAACAAACCTACCAACCCTATCAAAACCAACAAAGGCCTCAGCCTATGCTAGCACAACAACCCCCAGCTCCAGCTAATGTGATTCCGGTAAAGTATGCTGTTGCAGAGGAAAACCTGAATAGAGCTATAGTCCCTGTAACACCACTGCTTTCTGAAAGTGACCCTAGTGACCATAGTTTTGATTCTACACATGTTGATAGTCCCCAGGCTTACTACATGCAATCTCCTGAACATGGTGAGTCCTACTATAGTGAAGAACCGAGTGAACCTAGTTGGGAGTCAGATCACACAAATGTCATGTATGCAAACCCCAACCCTAGACCTCAACCTAGGCAGGTAAGACCCCCATTCCCTAGAGGACCATGCTACAGATGCCAAGGAGATCACCTCATTCGTGATTGCCCCTTACCTCCACCGACACAACCCCAGTCAGTAACGATCCAGGGTTTTTGCCAAGACTGTGGAAAAGAGCATCTCTTACGAGATTGCCCAAAGAACCCCAATAATATGCCAAAAATCGCTCCTATCAACGTTGTTGGGTTAGTGGTAGACTCCACAGGGAGCGTGACTTCCACTGCACCAGTACAAGTAATCACTAGAGCCCAAGCACTGCAGCAAAACCAGGGTGTAGGTCAGGAGAAAAGCCCAGAAGTTAGTGAAACAGAGAGCACGACAAAGAAGAGGACTAGAGCGTGAAAAGATAGTCGGGAAAGAATGAAAAGACAATGGGCTAAAAAGATGAGTGAACTTGAGGAAAGCATAAGAGAAACCAAAGCCAGGATAACTGAACTTACATCTCAAACTCCCTCTCACACTACCCCACCACCACCATTCCCATCGCCATCCGACCAGCCACCTTCCAACCCGCCTCACCTAATCCCACCACCCCCTAGAGTAGGATCAGTCCTAGCAGATCCCACTCCCGAAGACCTAAATATGATGCTTAAAGCATATCAGGCCAGAATCCAAGAAGGGCCAAACGTAACTGACCATGAAAAGTGTTACCCTAGAGCGGAACTAGAGTTAGAGCGAACCAAGATTTGTGCCAAGATGGTGGAATTGGCTCAAACCATGTTTGAGGCCAGTCGCCTCTTTAACATCTCAAGCTCAGCAAAGACGCAGTTGCACTTTGATGGACTGCTAGAAAGAATAGAGAAGCTGATTGCACAATCAGAAAAGGAACCCGCCTCTCAACACAAGGACAAGGCAAGTGAAAGAGTAAGCATTCCTGCTCAGAAAGCCTATGTACCTGAAGCCTATGTGCCTAACTCTACGGAGCCAGACACATCATCTTCCATGAATCGATTCACACCAGAATTCCTACGAGAGATTCAGGAAGACAAATGGGCTAAAGAGAGTGAAGTCCCTCCTCCTATTGAACTTGTGGATGATGCACATGACCAATTCCCACAAGACATCCCATCCATTTATGAGGAGCAGGAGAGTACCCAATCTCAGGAAAGATTAGACTTTGAGTCTAACTCTCTACAAGAATTACCCCACTTCACAGGCCCATGGGAAGCTAAGTCTACTTGTATGAGAGCACCCACGGTCATGGTACGAAATGAGGACTCAGTCTTACCTAGGAACACAGAGATAGTGAAAAACACTAAAGTGCAGTGCAATCTCAAGTTAGAAGAGCTACTCAAGGTTAGACCTGAATTATGGAAACATGTAGCCAAACAAGTACCAGAGATAGCAAAACCTCGTTCCCAGGTAGGATCACATAGGACAGTGCCAGAAATACCCTTGGATAAGATAGGAGATATGTGTGAAGGTGAAGAAGGGAACACCTATCTTCCCATAACCTACCAAGAGTACACCACCAAGGCAATTTTGGACTCAGGTGCAGGAGTTGCAATTGCCACCACTTCCCTATGGAAGCGTTAGGGCAAGCCTGCACTCAGGCCAACGAGAATGAAATTGCAGATGGCCGATGGTCACATAGAGAGACCCCTAGGGTTGTTAGAAGGAATAACTCTCACTACATGTGGTGTTGAGTTCGAGCATACATTTGCTATATGTGACTTTAGCAAAAATCATGCCTATGAGATGATTTTGGGGAGACCATTTATGCGATAGTTGCAAGTGGTGCAGGACTGGGGAACCAACTCCTTGTATTTGCAACACTTAGGTGTTACAACCAAAGTAAATCTCAAAGATTACTCTCATAGAGATGTACCTCCCATCCAATGGAATCCCATCCATAGAGCCAAAGATGATACGGAATCGGTGCATTCCATAGAATCTGGATCCTCGTGGATGCATGAAGACACTCATTTATGGATGTGCAAAGTAGTAGTAGAGGAAGAGAAGAGAGAAAAGGCCAGAGAAATAGGTGCAAACGAAACTCATAGACCCATTCAAGACCCAGCCTATGCACCTGTAGTCTTTCCTGATGAGGAATTTGAACCCCATGGCTGGGCAGAAATCCTAGCAACAATGGATGTAGCCATCAATGAGGAACAATGGACACCTCACTGTGATGAAGATGGCTATGACATTTCAGTCTTCTCCATAGAGCCAATCATGGGAGAGGCAGTTCTAGAAGAATGCGAACCTAGCCCTGATGTATTTGAGGATGCAAGTGACTCCGATCTAGAGTCAATCATTATGGACCCACCTTTTGCATCAGATGAAGAATACTTCCATGAAGTAGAATTTCAACCCCAGAGGCATGGAGAGCTTACAAATGATGTAAGATTAGCAACACATGTGACCCCGAAGGAAGAAGTAAAGAAACGAAAGAAGAGAGAAGTCTCACCAGAAGAGGAAGAATCTTTGTTTGAGGTTCCAGAAAATTTTAAGAAGTATGAGATAGATGACAGGAGAGTCATGATCAGAATGCCGAAACGAGAGGCACAATCAGGAGAGGCCTATGATAACAAAGAAACCACCAAGAAAATAGTAGTGGCCCTAGAAGAAGGAGAGGAGAGATGCACATACATAGGCCATGACCTAATAGAAGAAGAAGAGCATGCGTTAATAGCCTTGCTAAGAGAATACAGAGATGTATTTGCTTGGAGTTACAAGGATTTGAAAGGTGTTGACCCTGACATATGTTCACACACTATCCCCATGACCTCAGATGTTAAACCCTCTAAGCAAAAGCCCTATACATATAACGATAATTATGCTGCCAAGATTAAAGAGGAGATAGATAGACTGGTTGAAGCTGGATTTATCTATGAAATTGAGCACACTGAGTGGGTATCCCCCATCGTAGTGGTGCCCAAGAAGAATGGCAAGCTGCGTGTGTGCATTAACTTGAAGAAGGTCAATGCAGCCACAATTCGAGATAACTATCCGCTTCCCATCACAGAACATCTCTTAGAAAGAGTGGCAGGCAAGGAAGTCTACAGCTTCCTTGATGGATTTTCGGGTTACAATCAAGTAGCCATAGCTCCAGAGGATCAGCATAAGACAGCCTTTGCCACAGAATGGGGCATTTTTGCTTTTAGAGTAATGCCATTTGGGCTTACCAACGCACCAGCCACCTTCCAGAGACTAATGTGCCATGTGTTTAAGGAGTTCCTGAGGAAGAACTTAGAAGTCTATGTTGATGATCTTTGTGCCCATTCCAACATTAGGCAAACCCATATTCCTGAACTCAGACAAATCTTTGACAAATGTAGAGAATATCAAGTCTGCCTGAACCCAGAAAAGTGAGTTTTTATGGTCAGGCAAGGCAAGATCCTAGGACACATAGTGTCAAAGAATGGCATATCTACTGACGAAGAGAAAGTGAGAGCTATAGCAGAGCTACCTAGGCCAAAGAATGTCAAGGAAGTACAAGCTTTCATGGGGCATTGTGGTTATTACCGACGATTCATACACATGTATGTTGTCATTGCAAAGCCCATGTACGGACTTCTGACTAACTTTGAGTGGACGGATGAATGTGAGAATTCCTTCCAAGAGCTTAAACGAAGATTATGTTCAGCACCAATCTTGACCACACCAGATTGGAATAAGCCTTTCCATGTTCATGTGGATGCATCCAATTATGCTATTGGATGTGTGCTTGCACAACCTATTGGTGAAGGTAATATGGATCTCCCAATTGCCTATGCTAGTCGACAATTGAATGCAGCTGAACGAAATTACACCACTACGGAGAGAGAAGGCTTAGGCATGGTATATGCAGTTAAGAAATTTAGACATTATTTGCTTGCAAACAAGTTTAAATTTTTTACTGACCATCAAGCATTGTTATATCTCATAAACAAGCCATGCAATACAGGAAGATTAGTAAGATGGTTTCTCTTGCTAATGGAATATGATTTCGAGGTTGTGGTAAGGAAAGGTAGGACTCACTTGAGAGCGGATCACCTTTCTAGGCTCACATCGGGAGAAGCCCCACAAGGAGTATCAGATGACCTTCCTGATGCTTACTTGTTTAATTTGGAAGCTGTACCGCAATGGGCTAAGCCATTAGTGCCAGTATTGACATACGGGCCTAACCATCCAGTAGTAAACACACAAAATAGAGAGGTTGTGAAAGCCCAAAAGTACCACATCATGGCAGGAAGCATCTACAAGCACACAGATCAAGGAATCTTGGCCTGTTGTGTGGAAGAGGATGAGTACGCTAAATGGATGCATTTAGCACATGTAGGTGCATTAGAGCAACACTACTCAAAGCAACGAACCTTACAGACGCTAAGGAGACTCGGAGTACATTGGCCAACTATGGAAGCGGATGTCCAAAGGTTGTGCAAAGAATGCCCAATCTGTTGCACTAAACCACCTGTGGAACACGCCACTCTTTATCAAGTGTCCATTGTGCCAGATTGGAGTGAACCACTAGTATCCTTCCTGAGGACGAAAACATTCCCTCCAGACATGACTATGGCTAGGCAAAGGAGTTTAGAACAAGAAGCCCAGGATTACTCTCTTATTGGCGATAATCTATACAAACGTGGTAAAGATGGTTACTTGAGACTATGTGTCCATGAAAGTGAATATCTCAAGATCTTGGAAACTGCTCACCAAGGTGTAGCAGGAGGACACTTTGGACCAGATCGGGTGATCAAGGCAATACTATTTGCAGGCTTCTGGTGGCCGACCCTTCACATGGATGCACATACCTATGTGAAACGGTGTGATGTCTGTCAGCGAACTCAGTATCCTATACGCAAAGATGAGATGCCACTGAAACCTATGATGGGTGGACGTGCATTCTCTAAGTGGGGAATAGACTTCGTAGGTCCTATTAATCCCCCAGCTAAGGGTTCCCATGCAGAATATATCATTGTTGCAACAGACTATCTAACTAAGTGGGTAGAGGTAAAAGCCACAATGAAGAACGATGCTCAAACAACTGCTAAATTCTTATTTGAGAATGTGTTCACTAGATACGGGCTACCTATAGAGTTAGTTAGTGATAGAGGCACTCATTTCTTGAATGAAGTTATTGAAAATCTGCTCCAAGAATTCTTGGTGGTGCATAAGAAATATGCCCCCTATCACCCACAAGCTAATGGGCAAGCCGAAAGCACAAACAAGATTCTATGTAACGTGTTGACCAAGTTAGTGAATAATAAACACTCTGATTGGGACAAACAGCTACACCATGCTGTTTGGGCATACCGAGTCGCCTACAAAACGGTACTCCAAGCCACACTGTTGGAAGCAGCCAGAGGCACAAACGCCACGGAAGCATGTAACGACGGAGCAGGGAGCCAGTCGGATCAATTTCTCAAACAAATATGTTTTTTATCACTTTTCAAAACATTCAACAGTGATTTTTATCACTAATTGTAACATATGTAACATAGAAAATCTCATTTTGTAATCCATAGCTCCATTTTGTGCAAGCCGAGGAGTCCTCGAGCTTGAGGAGCTTAGGTAGAATGCGCGTACCAATTTTCGTTATTTTTAGATACCGTTTACCCTTCCAAATAGCATCTAGGACCTAATTTTTAACTATGCCGGTCACTAGATGTGAAACCGGTTAAAACTAGTCTAGAAACTATAAAAAGAGCTAGAGAGCTCATTTTTGAGGTCAGCTTGTTTGAGTAGAGAAGAGCTTAGAGCTATTTTGAGCTTGTAATAGTGTTCTTGAGTAATAGAGCTAATTTCTCACCTTCCATTGTGTCTTGCTTGTCTCTTCGTAGTGTGTGTGTATGTGTGTGTGCATTTCTATGCTTCTCACCTTCACTCTCACTTCATCTCACATTCACGATCTTCATATCACTCCTATCTCTTCCGCGGATTGACAATTAAGGAGGTGAAGCTTCTTAACGTGGTTCTCACCATTGTGCTAGAGCAACACCAAATTTGGCGCCGTTGCTGGGGATCGAGTCTAGGACGAATGTGTGATGGTAAGAGTATAGCAAGAAGTGGCGTTGGAAGGTAAAAATTTCAGTTTTTGTTGTTGTTTTTACTTAGTTTTTAGTGTTTTTCACCTCCCCCACACTCCATCTTCATCACCGCATCATCATCTTCATCTCCAAAAAAATCAGAAAATTCACCATATCCACCCATTCTCCTCATTTCCCCTCATTTGTGCATGTGAGAGAGTGAGAGAGAACTTTTGTGCTTGTGTGTACTTTTGTTTTCTTGAGTTTTCTTGCAGGTACAGAGCTCCAGTGCATCAGGAAGGCTGCAAAAAGGTAAGAAAATCTTCTGTCAGAAATTTCCGAGTGTGTCAGACCATCGCAATGGTCTGCAACCTTCGGCATTTTTGGTAAGCGACCACACCAGCGTGTAGGCGACACCAGCTCCTCTACGAATCCACAGCTGCATTGCAAAAATTCATAGTTTGGTGGACCATCGCGACGGTCTCTGACCATCGCGATCGTGTCACACCATCGCGATTGGCTCACGCCATCGCGATGGCTTGGCCGGACCATCGCGACGGTCTCTGACCATCGCGATTGTGTCACGCCATCGCGATTGGCTCACGCCATCGCGCCGACGGTGCCACGTGGCAATCCAGACCATCGCGATTGTGCACTTTCACGCCATCGCGACGGTGCAATTTCAGACCATCGCGATTGTCCAAGTTCACACCATCGCGATTGTGCAAATCCAGACCATCGCGATTGTGCACTTTCACGCCATCGCGATTGTGCAAATCCAGACCATCACGATTGTGTACTTTCACGCCATCGCGACGGTGCACTTTCAGACCATCGCGATTGTCCAAGTTCACGCCATCGCGATGGTGCACTTTCAGACCATCGCGATTGTCCAAGTTCACGCCATCGCGACGGTGCAATTTCAGACCATCGCGATTGTCCAAGTTCATGCCATCGCGACGGTGCAATTTCAGACCATCGCGATTGTCCAAGTTCACGCCATCGCGACGGTGCACCCTCACGCCATCGCGACGGTCCCAGACCATCGCGATCATCTCAGACCATCGCGATTGTGCACCCCCATCGCAAATTTTAGGGTTTCAATTTTTGGCCAATTTTGGGGCTATTTTTGGGAAATTTTTGGGTGATTAGACTCATAGGAGACCCCTTAGCTCATATTTGGACAAAAACGTGTTTGTCAGTTTTTACCCCCCAGGGCCTGAACGCTCATAACTTTTTCATCCGAAGTCCGTTTTTTGAGCTTAATAGCTCATTAGAAAGCTCTCTAGGAGTACTATGTGACCTCAGCTGTTTTTTTCTTAAAGGATACGTCTATTTTTAGATAACCTATTTTGAGGTTGACCTAGTTTGGGACTAGAAAGCCAGGGGGCAAGCATTGAAAAGTGGGGCAAAAGGGAAGGGACTTAAAAGGTGTATATACTCAAGTGCTTGATCATCCAATTGTGAATTGGTCTAATATTGGATTTTTCCAGGTCTAGCAAGGGCAATCGAAGGCAATCAAGGCAAGGCAGTGAAGGGCATAAAGCTTGGGAAGCGCGGCTTCTTGGGCATCAGTGCAACCAGAAAAGCGGACTCGAGGTTGGAAGATTACTCAACCCCCTCAGTCAATTCTTAGCTTAGGATAAATAGTAGTGTTGTGGATTAACGACGATAGGAACGGCTCAAGCTCAAGAGAATTAAATTTGTCAAGTTTAAGACTAAAGTAAAGGTGTGTGTGACGAAAACCTAAAGGAAAGAACCTAAGTCTGACGGAATGAGAACTCGAAATTATAACGGAAAGTCGAATTCCTGACGCATACATTAAGACAAGAATCGAAAGAAATCTAAAAAGAATCAAGACAGTAATAACAAAGAATCATTGACGATCTGAGTCTCTACTGAGTGTGCAAGGAACAAAATTAATGAACCTTAGATCGGGCAAACATATAGGTAAGTCAGACCGGCGAAGCCTTAGATCATCAGAGGCAAGTGTAAGAACTACTGCACGATCGTGGGCTCAACAATTGAACACTAGTTATCCCTACGAGAGCTCAGATACTAGCGAATCAGAAATGGCATTTAGCACAGACAGACCAGAAGGAGGGTCGAATGTAGCCTATTTAGAAAAACCTGAAGGACCCTATAGAACACAACTAGAGTTTCTCCGAACCAACCGATTAGGTGCTCGCATCTATGAGGATGGTTTGCGAAGGCAAGTGGTGCAAATGCACAACCCCGATCAACCCATTGGATTGGAACGTCCAGTGGTGAAATTCGAGAGAGACGCGTACATAGACAAAGAAGGAACAATGTACATATTAAGTACGCAGCCAAACAATACCAACGAGTTTGGCGTGATTCAACCAGAAACGGAAGCAAAACCTCAAGGAAAAGAACCATTAGAAGAGCCTAGAACACCTAGAGGAAAATCTGTACTGACACGAGTACTAATCCCAGAATGGATCCCTCAGGACAACAGAAGCATAGAGTTGTTTGTAAATAAAGAAATTGATGAAGCCTTTTGGAGATACAAGACCGAAATACTTAGTGAGGTAGGTATCATCACTATATACGAGTTCAAGGACCCGGATACACCTGGAAAGGTTGTATACCTGGATGAGACTTCAGAAAGAGTCTTTGTGGTACCTGACCGCGCTAAAAACACATACACATGGAGAGGTGAATTGGTATTCCCTCCATCTAGAACAAACATGAATACAAGTCAACAAGGGGCAGGAACATCCTCAGCCCATGGAAATCAAAGAGAGGGAAATAAAGAGAGACCGGAAGTAAGCTTCACTCATTCCATAGGGAGAGATAGAACAACCACGGACACTAATAGAGCGGATGGACAAAGAGATCATGGAATACTAGGTGGTAGAGATGATTTTCCTCTACCTAGACCACGTGAACACGCAAGAATATTGAGACCCACACAGTTAGTAAAATCAATGAAGAATTACTTTGATGGGACAGGAGATCCCTATGACCACGTCGCAGAATTCAAGCAAGTACTAAGAGCCGAACAAGTCGAAGACATGTTCACGCAATACAACGCATTTGGACTAACGTTAAAGAATACCGCTTTAACTTGGTTCCAACCTCTGCAACAAAGGCAATTTAGAGACATCCATCACTTTTTAGAGTCATTCATCACCGAATTCTCTAAAAGTGGGATTAGACATGACACGTCTTCGTTGATTCATAGCTTTAAACAGACCCCTCAAGAAATAGTAAGACTGGCAGGACGTAGGTTTAGACAATATGTTGAACGATGTCCA
Source organism: Ceratopteris richardii (assembly GCA_020310875.1). Lineage (NCBI taxonomy): Eukaryota > Viridiplantae > Streptophyta > Polypodiopsida > Polypodiales > Pteridaceae > Ceratopteris > Ceratopteris richardii. The sequence continues at coordinate 12,776,170 of CM035435.1, read as the reverse complement.
ATGCAAGAGCTACCCTCACAAGCCAAGCAAGTGTCATTGTTTCTAGATGGCTTGTTGAGCTCTAAACTACGCTCCTATGTGTACCTAAAAGAACCCAGAACGCTAGAGCAATGTGTAAGAATATGCATAGACATTGAGGACAACTTAGGAGACGAGTTGGAACTCTCAAAGGTCTATAAGGACTCAGACTGTTCATCTCTAGCATCCACAAAATTGTCTAGCTCAATAGAAGACCTTGCAGAAAAAGTGGCCCAGAAACTAGGAGTTTCTAGCAAACCTAGGGTACTAATGAACAAGCGTTGTTACACCTGTGGTGGTGACCATATGGAAAATGTGTGTCCCAATACAACACAACCTCAAGCCAACCCTAGTGGCCAATACTGTACTATTGAGAGAAGATACACGAATCATACGGCTCAGGACTGCCCATACAACAAACAAACCGTGAGACAGAACTACCCGCAAGCATACCCGCAGCCAGGTAGGTATCAAGGCCAATACAATGCTCAGCCTTATTACTATAGGCCTCCTCAGAACTACCCATACCAGGCTCAACAGAGACCTCAACCTGTCTTAGCTCAGCAGCCACCCCCACCAGCGAATGTCATCTCAGTCAAATACGCTGCTGCAGAAGAGAACCTAAGTAGGGCCTTAGTGCCTTCTTCACCTTTGATCACAGAGAGTGACCCGAACTCAAACAGTTTTGACTCTACGCATGTAGATAGTCCACCACATATTACACAGAGTCACCAGAACATGTGGAGACATATCATTATGATAGTCCACCAGTGGAACCTAGTTGGGAGCCCGACTATGCTAATGTGATGTACACAAACCCAAATCCACGGCCCCAATTGAGACAACAAAGACCACAGGGCCCTAGAGGACCATGCTTTAGGTGCCAAGGAGATCATTTCATAAAGGATTGTCCACACCCCCCGATAGCAGGACAATCACAGTACTATAACATCCAAGGCTTTTGTGCCGATTGTGGCAAAGAGCACATAATCAAAGATTGTCCTAAGAACCCTGTTAATGCTTCGAATGTGACACCGATCAACGTGATAGGTATTGTAAATAACGCAGATGGATCCAACCCTACATACGTGCCTATCCAAGCTATAACAAGAGCCCAGGCGCTCTTACAAAACCAAAAGCTTAATCAAGAGAAAGTAGCCGGAACTAGTGAAGTTGCAGAATCTGGCAGTAAAAAGACAAAATCTTGGAAAGATTCTAGAGAAAGAATTAAGAGAAAATGGAGTAAAAAGATAACTGAGTTGGAAGGAAGTTTGAAGGAATCTAGAGCCAAAATCCAAGAATTGACTTCACAGGAATTGAATCAAGAGAATCCAGCTCAGAAATCAGGATCAGTTTTAGCGGAACCCATACCAGAAAATCTAGACATGATGTTTCGTGCATATCAGGCTAGATTAAAAGAGGGACCTCAGGTAGCTGAAATGAGTAAAAACTACCCTCGAGCTGATCTAGAAATTGAGAGAACTAAACTTTGCATGAAAATGGTAGAACTAGCACAAGCTTTGTTCGAAGCCTCTAGATATCTTAATTGGAATAACATGGCAAAACCGGAATTACATTTTCAAGGACTAATGGAGAGGCTAGAAGATTTGATTGAAAGCAAAGAGAAAAAGGATCAGCATAGGAACCCTATTGTCCCAGAGACACAGGAAAGGAATGCACCATCCCTGTCTCAAGTACCCAACTCAGAAAGTCAAGACAACCTATCTTCCATACATAGGTACTCACATGAATTCTTGAGAAATACAAGAAGAGAAATGGAGAAAAGAACAAGGAACCCATCCTCCTATTCAAGAAATAGATGACTTGCAGGAACAATTTCCCCAAGACATTCCCTCTATATACGATGATGTAGAGGAAGAACAACTGAGTGAACACACAAGATTTGAATCTAATTCTTTACAAGAATTACCTCAGTTCACAGGACCTTGGGAAGCAAAGTCTATTAGTATGAGAGCACCCACGATAATAGTGAGGAATGAAGAATCAGTAATCCCTAGAAACACAGAAGTGATCAAGAATACCAAAGTACAATGTAATCTCACTCTAGAGGAATTGTTGAAGGTAAAACCAGAATTGTGGAAACATGTAGCAAATCAATTCCCCGAGCTTGCTACTACTCCCTCACAAATAGGATCACAAAATAAGGTACCAGAGATACCCGTAGAAAATATTGGAGATGTAAGCGAAGGAGAGGAAGGTAACACTTATCTTCCGATAACCCATCAGGACTACACCACGAAGGCCATCCTAGACTCAGGAGCCGGAGTAGCCATAGCTACCACCGCTTTATGGAAACGTTGGGGTAAGCCAGCATTGAGACCCACCAGGATGAAGCTACAAATGGCTGATGGACACATAGAAAAACCATTAGGCTTACTAGAAGGCATATCTCTCACCACTTGTGGTGTAGAATTTGAGCATACCTTTGCCATTTGTGATTTTAGTAAAAATCATGCTTATGAGATGATATTGGGACGACCATTCATGCGTCAGTTGCAAATTGTACAAGATTAGGGAACTAATTCTTCGTACTTGCAACATTTAGGAGTGACTACCAAAGTCAATCTTAAAGACTATTCACATAGAGATGTACCCCCAATACAATGGAATACCATCCATAAGACACCAGTAGAGACAGAATCCGTGCACTCATTAGAATCAGATCCTTCTTGGTTGCATGAGGATACTCATTTATGGATGTGTAAAGTAGCCAAACAAGAGGAAGAAAGATTAGAAGCCAGGACCTTAGGTGCAGAACAACATCCACGAACCCTTCAAGATCCAGCCTATGCACCTGTAGTATTCCCAGACGAAGAGTTTGAACCCCATGGTTGGGCAGAAATCCTTGCAACCATGGATGTAGCCATCAATGAAGAACAATGGACACCCCACTGTGACGAGGATGGCTATGACATTTCAGTTTTCACGATAGAGCCAATCATGGGCGATGCAATTTTAGAAGAATGTGAACCTAACACTGATGCATTTGAGGATGCAAGCGATTTTGACTTAGAATCAATTATCATGGACCCACCCTTTGCATCAGAGGAAGAATATTTTTTCGAGGTAGAGACTCACACTCAGAGACACGAGGAAATTACGAATGAGGTGAGGTTAGCCACGGAAGTGACTAACAAGAGTGAAGGCAAGAAAAGAAAGAAGAAAGAAACCATGTCAGAAAAAGAAGAATCTTTATTTGAAGTACCCGAGAACTTCAAGAAATATGAAATCGAAGATAGAAGAATCATGGTACGAATGCCTAATAGAAAAGCGAATGACGGACAAGTATATGATAACCGAGAGAAAACCAAGAAAATAATAGTTGCCATAGAAGGAGAAGAAGAAAAATGTACATACATAGGGCACGATTTGACAACTCAAGAAGAAGAAGAGCTAGTTGCCCTATTGCGCGAATATAGAGATGTTTTTGCGTGGAGTTACAAAGATTTGAAAGGAGTAGATCCAGATATATGTTCTCATAGAATCCCTATGACTCCAGATGCAAAACCGACAAAACAGAAACCTTACACGTACAATGATAACTACGCTGCGAAGATTAAAGAGGAGATAGATCGCTTGATAGAAGCAGGATTCATTTACGAAATTGAGCATACCGAATGGGTATCTCCCATTGTGGTAGTGCCCAAGAAGAATGGAAAATTGCGTGTGTGTATTAACCTTAAAAAAGTTAATGCCGCCACGATTAAAGACAGTTATCCTCTTCCTATCACGGAACATCTATTGGAAAGAGTTGCGGGCAAGGAAGTTTACAGCTTTCTTGATGGATTTTCAGGCTATAATCAAGTAGCCATTGCTCCAGAAGACCAACACAAGACGGCTTTTGCCACTGAATGGGGCATATTTGCATTTCGTGTGATGCCATTTGGCTTAACAAATGCACCCGCCACTTTCCAGCGGCTCATGTGTCATGCTTTTAAGGAATTCTTACGCAAGAGTTTGGAAGTTTATGTCGATGACTTATGTGCACATTCAAATGTAAGACAGACGCATATCCCAGAGTTAAGACAAATATTTGACAAATGTCGAGAATATCAGGTTTGTTTGAACCCAGAAAAATGCGTTTTCATGGTCAGACAAGGCAAAATTCTAGGACACATTGTGTCAAAAAATGGAATCTCTACGGATGAAGAAAAGGTGAAAGTAATTGCAGAATTACCTAGACCAACTAATGTGAAAGAGGTACAGGCATTTAGGGGCCATTGCAGTTATTATAGGAGATTCATACACATGTATGCAATCATAGCCAAGCCTTTGTACTCTCTTTTAACCAATTTTGAATGGACAGATGAATGTGAAAATTCATTCAATGAACTCAAACGATGCTTGTGCTCAGCACCCATATTGACTACCCCAGATTGGAGTAAGCCATTCCATGTACATGTGGATGCATCCAATTACGCCATAGGATGCATGTTAGCACAACCCACGAATGAAGGTAACATAGATCTCCCCATAGCTTACGCGAGCAGACAATTGAACGCAGCAGAAAGAAATTACACCACGACGGAATGAGAAGGATTAGGGATGATCTACGCAGTAAAGAAGTTTAGGCACTACTTGTTGGCCAACAAATTCAAGTTTTTTACGGATCATCAAGCCCTATTGTACTTAGTCAACAAACCATGCAACACAGGACGATTGATACGTTGGTTTCTATTACTCATGGAGTATGATTTTGAAGTCGTAGTCAGGAAAGGAAAGACACATCTTAGAGCTGACCACCTTTCGAGATTAACCTCAGGAGAAGCTCCTCAAGGAGTAGCGGATGATCTACCAGATGCATACTTGTTTAATCTTGAGATAGCACCAGAATGGGCTAAGCCTATAGTCCCTATTCTCACATATGGACCCAAGAGTCCTAGGATAAAGATCAAAGAGGGAGAGATTACCAAGTCTCAGAGATACCAAATAATGGCAGGAAGCATATATAAACAGGATAATCAAAAGATTCTTGCTTGTTGTGTAGATGAATCAGAACATGCGAATTGGTTGCAATTAGCACACGTAGGTGCATTAAAGCAACATCATTCAAAACATCGAACATTACAGACTCTGCATAGATTAGGAGTATATTGGCCTTCGATGGAAGCAGATGTCTACAAGTCGTGTAAGGAATGCAATGTTTGTTGTGAAAGACCACCAGTAGAGCATGCTACATTATATCACGTGTCTCTCACACCAGACTGGAGTGAACAATTAGTGACATACTTGAGGACGAACACATTCCCTCAAGGAATGACTTTAGCACGACAACGCAGTCTAGAGCAAGAAGCTCAAGATTTTTCACTTATTGGCGATAACCTATACAAAAGAGGACGAGATGGATATCTAAGACAATGTGTTCATGAGAACGATTATCTAAGCATACTAGAGACTGCACACCAAGGTGTTGCAGGAGGTCATTTTGGACCCGATAGGATAATCAAAGCCATCCTCTTTGCAGGATTATGGTGGCCCACTCTTCACATGGATGCTCATACCTATGTAAAGAGATGTGACGTGTGCCAAAGAACTCAGTTTCCTACTCGCAGAGATGAAATGCCATTGAAACCCATGATGGGCGGACGTGCATTTTCTAAGTGGGGTATAGACTTTGTAGGACCCATTAACCCCCCTGCAAAAGGTACACATGCTGAATACATTATTGTTGCCATAGATTATCTTACAAAATGGGTAGAGGCAAAAGCCACGAAAAAGAATGATGCACACACAACTGCAAAATTCTTATTTGAAAATGTCTTTACAAGATATGGACTGCCTATAGAGTTAGTGAGCGATCGAGGCACTCACTTTCTAAACCAAGTCATTGAATATTTGTTACAGGATTTTATGGTGATTCACAAGAAATCCGCACCATATCATCCTCAGGCCAATGGTCAGGCTGAAAGCACTAATAAGATCCTTTGTAACGTACTGACGAAACTCGTGAACAACAAACGTTCAGATTGGGACAAACAGCTACACCACGCTGTTTAGGCATATCGAGTGGCCTACAAGACCGTACTCAATGCAACTCCCTTTCAGATGGTTTTTGGTCAGAATGCTGTGCTTCCTTTGGACTTCTTGATACCGACCCTTAAGGTTGCACAAGAACATCAGTGGACCGGCCATGAATTATCAGCGAGAATAATGGACTTGGAACGATTAGGTGAAACCAGGTTAAAGGCAGCAGCAGGCATATACGCAGCGAAGAAGCGACAGAAAGCATATTTTGATGCACATGTGAAAGATAAAGGCCTAAAAGAAGGAGATTTAGTTCTAGTATATATGCTGAAACAACACGCACGTAAGTTAGAAAAGCGAGGTTATGGACCTATGATCATTAACAGACTCTCAACAAGTGGAGCAGTACAGTTAGCCACTTTAGAAGGAGATATAATGCCTAATTATATTAGTGGCTGTAGAGTCAAGTTATATCAGGAACCTCTTACTGAGGATATGCTTAGACGACTCACGTTGGCAAAGAAGCGTAAGGAGGAAGAAAATAGAATACGAGCGGAAGCTCAGGCAGAAGCAATAGAACGCATTAAACGCATGAAGCTAAGAAGACAAGGACTAGGGAGAGAACATTATAACCATCTGGAAACTACACCCAGATATCCCATGGCCATGTGTCAAGTAAAGTCAACCACTCATCCTAGCATAGTGGACAGGAGACCATTCATTACAGTTAGGTTAGAGCACGACAACCCTTGCCAAGAGCTCAGGGCTTTAATTGACTCAGGTGCTGCGACTAGTGCTATTAGATGGTCCCACTATAAGGATTCAGGAATAGAAATGCGCAATTGAGGCATACCTCGTAGGGCTAGGAGGCATGGAAACCCCTTGCATGGGTGAGGTGGACCTTCCTATCCTCATTAAGGATGTGACCATGACAGCGAAGCTACTAGTGTGCCATGACGACGACCTGATAGAACCCCTAATCCTTGGCCAAGATTGGCTATACGATCACTCAGTGGACCTAAATCTTAGACAAGGCTCCTTACAGATTGGAACCTTAGAACAGAAGCGAGTGATACCGCTTGACTTCCCTAACGGCATTCCGATTGAGGTTCGTAACCCTAGACCCTATGAAACGCATGGGACGGAAGACCGTAAGATCTTGGGTCAGACCAGTCACGTTAGTTCTACACCAACCCACTCGGGCTTGGCTGGGGACAATTGTCAATCAGAAGGACCACAGGAGATCTTCCCTGGGGCTTCCTGCAAACTAGAAGGGGCAGCTACCCAACCGCTAGGGCAGATGAACACAATCAGCGGTCAGGTGGGTTGCATCAGCGGCTAGATGAGCACAACACCCTGCGGTGCTCATCCTTCCAAACTTGCTGCGGACTGGCCTAGATTAAAGATAAATAACGAATCACTTCCTAATGGGCAGGTCACGCAAGTGTTGGATCTCCCTTCTTTTCCAAAGTAGAGCGTCCATTGGACCTCTCAAACCCGACCTCGAAGGAGTCAATCACAACAGAGGAACCCAGACCGACGACACCACCAAACAAGGCAAGGAAAACAGCAGTATCAACATCACAGAACAAGTGGCACGAAACAAATATGGGTGCCAAAAGGACAGCAACCACAGGCTATTGGCAACACTGCAGACGAGAACATGACAAAATTTCAAAAGAAGCAGAGTCAGTATCCAAAGTCCCCTCGATCTTCTTCTACAAGTACAAATACTCGACAGATTTGGATCGCCAAGAAATACCTTATCCATAGACCCACACCCATGCAGATTTGGGTACCCAAACAATGTATTATAGCCCAACTCTCTAGCCATGTAATATATAACCCTGCGAAATCTTTTCATCCTTCAATACCACCAAACCCGATACCACTTTTTGTCCCTCAGCAGAAACATACCACCCACTCCAAGACTCTTAGGAAATGGATACCTAAACGTATCCAAACGTTTTCTTGTACCCCATTATCTAACAATTCTCCCACCCCGTTTAAACTCCACCCTTGTAACAATTCACCCTCAACCAAACCTTGTATAAATTCATACACCAAAACCCCACATCATGCATAATAAAAGCTCATCAAGAAATGTATACATAATCTGAACCATGTAGGCGTCTAGAGACCTGCATTAGTTTTGCAAATAATCATTGCATCAATCACTTCACGACACTTGGCTACACGGGTTACACATCGGTTATGGAAAGGGATTGCGGTCTCACCTTAATGGGATCATAATTAATTTCCATACTAATGTGTTAATCTTTTGTAGCAGATCTTTTCCATTAGCTCATCAGTCATCATGCAAACCGAAGCAGGACCATTGGAAGCAGGCCCCAGCGTCGCTGCGGTGCCCCTCAATGTTTTACGCGCAGAATCCCACCCGACCGCTCCACCGCTAGAGTTCCAGGGATTTCCGGGACCCTTTCGAAGGATTTAATCAGAGCGGCCATCAAGATACATGGAACACACACTCCAACGGAGAAAGAACGGCTAGTCCCAGAGCAGATGAAGCGTGGTGATGTAACTAACTGGGAGGATATTTCTGCTATAACACCTGAGCTCTCTAAGCCATTACGGATATGCATGCAGCACTTTGCTTTCCCAGCTCAGGATTGTTTTACCATGCCCCACAAGAGAATCTGGTTTGGATTATACTTAGCATGTACTGGACCGCAAACAGTTGATCTAGCCAGCTGGATCATTGATCAGCTCTATTTGGCACAACATCGATGGGAGCGAAAGAAGGTAATCAATGGATGCTGCACCCTCACCAGGATCATATATATGTGCTTGGCATATGACTTACCCATAGAGCGTGCCATGACCAGTGAGGAACTGAAAGCATTTAAAGGCAACACTAGGAAGGCTAGAAAGTCTAGCAAAGGCAGAGCCGGAAAGCGGATGAGAGGTACTATCCCGTGCCTACAAGTCCCAGAATCACCCTCGCCACAACCATCTCCAGAGCAGTCACCAACAACAGCCACTCCCACAGTACCACCAATTCGTATATGGTTATCTAGACCAGTGATAACGGAAGGCACCACCAGTACGGTCGCACCCCAAGCAGCCACAACCACAGAACCTATCACCACAGCAGCTGACCTTCCCACCACTATCGGTGCGGAAGCTTTCTCTTTTCCAATACCGCATTTAGAACCAGGACAAGCAGAGCCACTGGACCAAACCTTTGATTTTGAGATGCCCGATGCATTCTCCAATCAGTTCCAGTATTCAGAAGGACACTTGTTTTCTCAAGAATTTGAAAGGCCTAGCTACCCTACCACACCCAGGGATCAGCCACAAGGACAGATCGTGTCCAGCTCTGATGACGAAAGAACAGCAACCGATGACGACGAAGGAGACGACGAAGCTAGCCAGGGAACACAGGAATCCCAAGAGCATGAACAGACAGATGGCCAAGGCCAACAAACAGACACACATGGCGATACAAGTACCCATGAAGACGAAACTTACGAAGCAGCAGCTTACACACTGGCTATCAAGAAGTTGTATAGAACCATGGAAAAAGTTTGGGCACGCAAGAAGCTGACAGAGGAAGAGAGCCAAAAAATAATAGAACAAGAACTTGTCACAGGCGGATTCGAAGACGCCTACATCAAAGGATTCCGTGAGTTAGTCAAATCAGTAGGCTCCAACAAAGCACTTAGGTACTTACAAAGAAAGCCACTACCACAGTTTGACCCCCGCAGAGTACGACTACTTTCAAAGCCCGGCGAATACATTCGTGTACCAACCGGAGCACAATCTTCAGAAGAAGCCAGGGAGGCATGCCTAGTCCCCGAAAGTTCGTTGGTTGTAGAAACCATCTTTGTAGATTCCCCACCCCGCGCTACAGCTGTACAAACCTCAGTAGTCACTGAAGTACCGACCACCCCAACCGCTCCTCTCTCACCGCCCGTCCCTCCAGCCTCCCCTCTTCACCCTCCTTCCCCCATACCAACATCTTCATTCGCCGGTGGTGTTGCAGAAATTGTCTTTACGACCACTCACCCCACAATTCCTGCACCCATTAGCCCTAGTCTACCCCCTCCCACACCCACCTTTCTATCCAACCCATTCCTTCATCAATCTTTTCCATCTTTCCCCACAACTCCAGGACCCCTTTTCCCATTCCCACCGCCATTAACCTTCTCCCCCGTCTCACCTCCCCGACCCACTGTAACCCCTCTTTCCCCTTTCTACCAAGCTGCTCCAGCCAGCCCCCTGTAAATTACCCCTCAACCTTTGTAAATCCCGTATTTACACCAGCATGAGTACCCACGATCACACCCATATTCACGGTCACCGCACTAGATACGTCCACTGACATGGACATCTCACCACCCACAGCACCATCACTCACTTCACTCACGGCACAAACATTTTTAGGCACATCACTATTTTCAACAATCCCTACATCATCCACCTTCCCACCCCCATTCCCCAGTCCCGTTGCATCTACGCCAACTGCATCTTCATTTAGCACCCCGTTAATACTATCACCCACTGTAGATAATGCATTCCGACAGATGTTCATGTGTATGACGCAAGTCAGAGATGAGTTCACATCTCTTGGTGATAATTATCAGCAGCTGCAGAGGACAACCAATGACTTACAGTCGAAGCTTAATTTATTGTCCATTGAGAATGCCTCTCTGAACACCCGCTACCAACAATTACGCGAGGCTTATCACAAATTGGAACTAGAAAGTGAAGAAAAGACCAAGGAAGCCACTGCTGACCTGGATAATTTATTAAGAGCCCAGACAGTCCGCAATGCAACGCTAACACGAAACATGGCCTTACTACGAAGACACCTAGTAGCCGCCAAGGAAGAAAACCAGCGCTTACAGGATCAGAACCGAGAAAACTTAGAAGCAGCGCTCGACCACCCAGAACAACCACTCAGTCCTAGCAGGTTCAATGCCATTCCTTCAGACTCGATGAGGATGCTGCTCGACGATCATGTGAGATTGCTAGATGAATATGACCGCATGAACGAGGAGTTACAGAAACTCAAAGAAGATCACAAATTACTCTAGTTACGAGAACCGGCACACCAAGACATACCAGCACCTGTGGACCCCTCTCCTGACCTCCTAGAGGAACTCAACTCATTACGGGCCCAGGTATCGACCCTTGAATCAAGGATTGCAGTATATGAAGCGCCACCAAGGCCAGATTCCCCACCTGAGCTTCCAGCTGAAGAAGAAACGGTCACCATCCCGGTGGAGGAAACATTTGAAGAAGCGTACGAGCCACAACCCATCCCAGGCGGACGTGTCACGGCTGAAGGCCAGATGACGTATGAACTTCTGACCCCCGCGTGGATGAAGACTATTGAGGAAATTGGAACAACGCACCCAGCTAGAGTCGAGGCCCAGCTACATGCTATGGCCATGATCGAAGAAAGAATTTTGCAATCTCCCTACTTTGCTCAATTGGCCCCACGCAGGTACATATCCGGGCATGAGCTTCAATACAAACCTTACTTCATGCTAATGGCCGAATACCAGCTGGCCATAGAGAAGCGAACTGGCAAGAAGCCATCACATGCAACTCAATTCGAGCCTGAAGACTTGCCACTGGATGCGCAACAAGGCACTATTTATCAACCAGATTGGCGTACACGTCTTTTACAGGAGTACCCTGAAATGATGAGCACATGGGTTAAGGCACCTTTACATTTAAAATACAACCCATGTTGGGGACCCGTGCCACGTCGCCGCTCCTGGACTGCCTTTGCTATTAAGGTACAAAACAATAAGCAGTGCCAAGACTGGTTGAATTACCCCTATTTTAAGCCACCCATTGAGTTACCAACTATTGGCTACATGATGGCTACAATTTGCCACTGGCTCCCTAGATTAAAGCATATGGACGATATAGCGGCGCATATGACTGTCAAAATCTTTGACATGATGCAAATGATTTTTAAAGTCTTCCGACGCGTCAAGGCACCCCATGTCAACACCCCGGGCTTTGAGCATGGCAATTTTGATCTGGTATATGATATGAGTACGACGCCATCGCTACGGGTGTGTTATGCCTGGCACTGCAGAATAAAGTACCTACCGGCGTGCTACAAGCAGACGTTCGAAGAGATGTTCACAACCGGCTTCTGGGAATACCATTCAGAGGTATTCATAAGCAGGCCTACACATTTATTACACTTATTTGCCTGTGAACGAATGGTGTATTCCACGCATTACAGACTCCCACCATCAGATGAACCACAACCAGTTAATTGGGAGAAGCTCGAGGCAGACCTAGCCCGAGGCATTCGAGTATCTGAGCACACCCTCGCTCACGACCTCCTACAAAACTACATCCGACAGACCGCACAACAAGGTTCTGTCGAGGACGACAGAAGCGAGAGGGAGGGGGGTGTTGGAAGCAGCCAGAGGCACAGACGCCACGGAAGCATGTAACGACGGAGCAATGAGCCAGTCGGATCAATTTCTCAAACAAATATGTTTTTTGTCACTTTTCAAAACATTCAACAGTGATTTTTATCACTAATTGTAACATATGTAACATAGAAAATCTCATTTTGTAATCCATAGCTCCAATTTTGTGCAAGCCGAGGAGTCCTCGAGCTTGAGGAGCTTAGGTAGAATGCGCGTACCAATTTCCGTTATTTTTAGATACCGTTTACCCTTCCAAATAGCATCTAGGACCTAATTTTTAACTATGCCGGTCACTAGATGTGAAACCGGTCAAAACTAGTCTAGAAACTATAAAAAGAGCTAGAGAGCTCATTTTTGAGGTCAGCTTGTTTGAGTAGAGAAGAGCTTAGAGCTATTTTGAGCTTGTAATAGTGTTCTTGAGTAATAGAGCTAATTTCTCACCTTCCATTGTGTCTTGCTTGTCTCTTCGTAGTGTGTGTGTATGTGTGTGTGCATTTCTATGCTTCTCACCTTCACTCTCACTTCATCTCACATTCACAATCTTCATATCACTCCTATCTCTTCCGCGGATTGACAATTAAGGAGGTGAAGCTTCTTAATGTGGTTCTCACCATTGTGCTAGAGCAACACACACCCTTTCAGATGGTATTCGGTCAGAACGCGGTGCTACCATTAGACTTCTTAATACCCACATTGAAGGTAGCACAAGAGCACGAATGGACAGGTCATGAGCTCTCCTCTAGGATCTTTGACTTAGAACAATTAGGAGAAACAAGACTGAGGGCGGCTGCAGGAATATATGCAGCTAAGAAACGACAGAAGGCCTACTTTGATGCCCATGTTAAGGATAAAGGTTTGAAAGCAGGAGACCTAGTACTAGTATACACGTTGAAACAACATGCGAGGAAGCTAGAAAAGAGAGGCTACGGACCCATCATCATTAATAGGATCTCCACAAGTGGAGCTGTGCAACTAGCCACATTAGAAGGTGATGTTCTCCCAAACTATATTAGCGGATGCAGAGTCAAGTTGTATCAGGAACCCCTCACGGAGGAAATGCTCAGCCGACTCAACACTGCTAAGAAACGCAAAGAGGAAGAAAAGCGAATTCGAGAAGAAGCTCAAGCAGAAGCTTTAGACCGCATCAGAAGGATGAAGTTGCGAAGGCAAGGTAGAGATCAGCCTAGAACAAATGACTATGCAGATCAAGGATATCATATGGCAATGTGTGAAGTCGCAGGAACAAGCTCACATAGGATAACTGATCGACGTCCTTTCATAACCTTAGATATAGGACAAGGAAAGAGTGCAAGGACCGTAAGAGCCTTGATTGACTCAGGTGCAGCCACTAGTGTTGTTAAGTTGTCTTACTGTCAAGAGTTGCAGTTAACTGTCAATCCTGTGGAAGCATATCTCATAGGATTGGGAGGCGTGGAAACCCCTTGCATGGGCGAGGTGGAACTTCCCCTCTATATTCATGATGAGACAATGACAGTTAAAGTACTAGTGTGTCAAGATGAGGACCTCACTGAACCCCTTGTCTTGGGTCAAGACTGGATCTATGACCAAGCAGTCAACTTAAACCTAAGAAGTGGACTTCTTCAGGTATGGGTCAATCATAGTCGAATTACAGTAGAGTTAGATAATGGAGCACTCAAGGAACTAGGAAAGGCACAGACTCCTGGTCCCTCCAGGGGTGCACATGAAGTTGACCATGCTGTTCTTGTCCAAAACTATGTGTTGCAGAGGAATGCTATTCGCAAAAAAGGAGTCAGGGATGCAACGGAACTCCCTTCTTTTCCAAAGGCCAGAAGGAGGCACCAACCAAAGGTGGATCAAAGGCAGAAGAAGCAGAGTACTACCTATGTTGGGGATCAAAAGTACCTGCGCAGCAAAATGTCCCAGCTAGTGAAACAAGTGTGGGTGCGGAAAGGCGAACACCCGGTTGCACTCAAGCCAACCACATGGGCAAAGCCTCTTATTAGTAACCAACAACACGACACTAATAAGAAGTATTTCAGAAGTTCTTCTGCTAACGCGAAGTCTATTTGGGTGCCCAAGAAGTCGATGAAGGCTAGCCCACAATCAAGACAAATTTGGGTGCCTAAGGCTTGTGTGCGGGCGCAAATAGCTACGCCAAGGCCACATCCTATACAGCGTGACCCATTCACTCGCACAGCCGGCATCCACTCGTTTTCAACACTCAGGAACACACCAAGGCCCATGAGCACGAACATAATCACTTGTAAATGGGTCCCTAAAAGGCCTCATTTTCAAGCCGACACACCAATAAAGCTCTCTAGAGTCTCTACGAAACCAAGGGCAAAACCCATCCACTGCATTTGGCAGCTTAGACTTGTAACAAACCCCCAGACCCCATTTGTAAATCCATGACAACCTACTAACCACATCACTATCACACTACATCATTCCACTTAACTCTTAGATCTATCGAACTCCTAACCACACACACACTCGCACCGAGCACTTACTAACCCATTATTCGCTCCCGACCCTCATGTTAACGTTGTAATGGGAACAACAACGGTTCTCTCTTGTCCTGTACAATGTTAACACATGTTTCTATATTCTCACAGAGACAAGCAGCAACAAGTAACATGGCAGATACGGTAGGAACTAGCTCCCAGGCAGGCACCAGCCCCCAAGTTGTGGACATTGAAAGCCTTCCGGTCGAGGAGGAATTAAAGGAACGATCAGCGGCATTAAGGGCATTACATGCTATACCGATTCAGAATCCTCCACAGGGTCACACAATGCCGGTGGGCAAAACCTCACATTGGTTCAGTGACGTTGCTGGACCTTTGGGTGAAGGCACATACATGTGGGAGTCTGAGGTAGAATTCAATGGACGTTGGGGCAGATACCACTTCTTTACCAGGGAGTTTGAAAAGCTACAGAATAACGAAGGACTGAAGCCGATATGGAAGAAGGCAGGGCTCTATGATTATTTCAAGTTCCAACTACCAAAGCCCAATTTTCTAAGGTGCTCATACTTGATTAGCACCCTCACTCCAAGCAAAGACAAAAAAGGATACAGCTCCTTTGTACTCCCATCACTCACAAGGGGCAACGAGCTGAAGCGTTTCCGCTTGACTATCAACTTGGTAAGAGAAGCTCTCGACATGAAAGGTATGCACATTCCTACGGAGAAAGAGACAATGGTCCCCGATAATATGAAGAACAGGAATCTAACGAAGTTAAAGGACATGGTCGCGATGACACCTACGATTGCCATTCATTTACGAATGGTCATGCAACATTTCGCATTCCCCGCACTGGAAAGGTTCACAATGCCTCCCAAAAAGATCTGGTTTAGCCTCTACTTAGCGGATGCTTTTGATTTGACAATCAATATGCCCCACTGGATTATCGACCAAATTCATTTGGCTCATCAAAGGTGGTATAAGAAACAAAAATCTGTACTGTATGGTTGTTGTGCGCTTACTAGAATTGTGTATAGATGTCTAGCATATGATGTACCGGTGCAAAGGGCTCTCATTTGGACCAGAGCACAGGAGTTTCAACGCAGATTGTCAGCCGTAGGGCCTCCCTCAAAGAAGATGAGAGGCGCTGTCCAGATGCCTTGTGCACAAGCTCGCGGTGCAACCCTAACGCCTGAAACAACCCCAAGACTTCCCCGACGAGTACAACCATTTACTATCAGGTTACCCAAGCACAGCACAGATGGCCCTAACCTTGTGTTTCCACTAGTACCCACTGATCTGGAATTTCCTCATGGATTCACTTTGGAAGATCTAACGGATGAAGAAGTTGCCAGAATCATTAAAGCTGTTAATGCGGAAGTCGAAGCAGAGCAGGGTAGTGGACAACAAACGGCTACAGAACAACCCCAGCCAAGACAATCAGAAGTGGTGGAATTAGAGGATGAAGGAGAAGAAGGTCAAGAGGATGAACAAGAAGGATTTTCTGATGAGGAGGTGCATGACTATGAACAAGAATTTATACAGGAGCTAGAGGGTGCCCCAGCATATACAAAGGAATTGAAGGAGCTTTATGATACCATCAACAGGGTCCAACAACAACATAAGTTATCCCTTGCAGCAGGAAAGGCTATCATGCACCAAATCCTTGAGGAGGAAGGAGTTGACGAACAGTATCGTGCCACACTAGATATGATCTCTGATGCCTTAGGAGTACCGGAGGCAGTGCAGACGGCCCTGGCACAATCACGCAGAATGGAAAGGAGATACGGAAGACGTCCCCCACGAGCAGGGAAACAAATGAACGTATTAGGATCAGGACCACAAGGCACCCCCACAACCACAGGCACTGCACACACCGCTCACGACACCGAGGAAGCCCATACATCAAGCGCACCTCCATCACCTCCCTTACCACCTTCGCCCCCACACCCGCCACATTCACCTCCCCTTACCAATGTAACAACCACCGTTACCGCCCCCGAGTCCACCGCCATGACTGAAGCACAAACCGCCAATCAACCCACACACCCTCTCAACACCTCCCGTATATACACCTCCACTAACACTGTAATCCTAACGGCAGTTACTGACATCCCCATTCCCCCACTCACACTTTCGGGCAGTTCACATTCACAACTGCACACACCACTGTACACATTCACCACAATCACTGCACCCACCATTCCACTATTCACGATCACTCCCACTACTGTTTCCACCATGGATTTTATGGACATATCACCCTCCACTGCACCTCTCCCTCCCCCCATGCGGCCACAATCTCCCATTCCCCCACCACCCACTTCACCACTTTCGAGCACCGCATTCACACTTCCCTTCCCCTTTCCCTTTCCCTCTGCACTTAACACCCTCCCTGCATCCACCCCCATTAATAATGTATTTAATAACATGTATCAGTGCATGTCTCAGTTACAACAACACTATCAGCATCTCGATGCTCAACATACAAGTTTATTCAGGAGTCACGAAGCGTTACAAGGAAGATTTATTGACTTAGAGCAAGAGAAGAAACAGTTACAACAGCAGTTCAGCGCCTTGCAAGAACAACATGAGCAATTAGTGGCAAATCCACTACAGCCAGATGCCGAAGAAAGACAACACATGGATGATCTGCTACACTCCCAAATCACAGAAAACCTCAAGCTCCGCCGCAACATGGCTCTATTACGAAAGCATATGTCTGCAGCCCTGGAAGAAAATAGAAGGCTTCAGACACAAAACGAAGAGAACTTGGAATTAGCCATGGAAGGTTCCCCACAAGAAATTGACCCGGAGCGGTTTAAGGCCATTCCCTCGGACAATATGCAAATCATATTGGAAACCCATGCTGATCTTCTCGAAGCCCATGCAGCCTTAGAAAAGGAAAGAGACGAACTACGAAAGCAATTGGCAGCTCAACCAGCACCACCCAAAGAGGTCCCAACCACAGCTGACACAACTGACGAAGTAGCAGCGCTCAAAGCACAGCTCAAAGAATTACAAAAGAAAGTGCTTGTGTATGAATGCCAGCCCTCCCCCTTGGTGGAAACAGAACCTGAAGACCTAGTGCCCATCGAAGTAGAGGAAACCTTTGAGGACCCGTACGTTCCGATGTCAGCACCTGGCGGCAAGCGAACATATGAGGGCATGGACACCCTTGAAATAGAGGCTCCGGAATGGATGCAGAAATTGGAAAAGGTGGCCACAACACATGATGATAGGGTGGCAGTCCAGATAGCATTGATGTCACGCTTGGAAGAGGTGGTCATAAAATCGGACTATTTTAGGAACCTCTCTCATCACAGGTGGATCGGCACCTTTGACGACTTGCATGTTCCGTTTTGTGTCTTAATGGCGGACTATAATGCTGAGATCAAGCACCACACCTCACGGGAACCAACCTCTGCCACACAGTTTGCTCCAGACGACATCCCAAAAAGTGCCAAGCAGGGAAATATTCGCCAACCGACTTGGAGAATTCGGCTACTTGAAACCTACCCGGAAATGAATCGCACATGGAATAACATGCCCCTGTATATCAAGTACAATCCCTGCTACTGTCCGGTTTTCCGAAGAAGGTCGTGGCCGGAATACACAAAGATGGTGCTGACAACCAAAGGCTGCGAGAAGTGGCTCAACTATGTCTACTTAGCACCACCTAAAGGTCAACCTATCGTAGGGTATATGATATCGACAATTCGGCATTGGGGTGTCAGGTTCAAAAACGTACCAGATGTCATGACACAGATGTGTCTTAAAATTTTTGAACTCATGATAGTCACCTTCCGAACCTTCAAGAATGTTAAGGAACCTCACCTCTCTGCGCTCGGCTTTAATGAAGGCAATCAGGATCTTGTTTATGACATGAGCACAACGCCCTCTATTAATGTTATTTATGCATGGCATGCCCGCATAAAGTACCTACCGGCCTGCTTCAAACAGACATTTGAAGAGATGTTTGTCACCGGGTTTTGGGAATATCACTCAGAGATCTTCATTCCCAGGCCCTCACATTTATTACAACTGTTTGCAGTGGAACAAGCTCTCCATTCGGACAAGTTACGTATGCCACATCCAGAGGTTCCCGGGCCGGTAGATTGGGATACTCTTCTCACAGATTTGGCCAAAGGATTGAGGACTGCCGAACATCACTTAGCGCAGGATGTCGTTGAGTACTACATCCAAAAACCCACACAACAAGGGTCTGTCAGGGACGACAGACGCGAGAGAGGGGGGGGTGTTAGCAGCAGACAAGGAACTGAAGGACTGACGAGGCATGGCAGTCAGAGAAGAGAGTCAAAAGGGAGAGAAGGCACAAGCAGACAAGGGAGTCAACGGCGATCTGGCAAGTAGGCCAATAATTTTCTTCAGGAAGAAGCACGTATGAGCATTCACACACATCTAGCACTAAGGCAACCCTTTAATTTTTCAAAACCCTTACACCAATTAAAAGTGATTCTCATCACTAAACACCATTGTAAATACCATTTCATATTTTTGTAGCTCCATTTTGTGCAAGCCAAGGAGTCCTTGAGCTTGAGGAGCTTTAGAAGTATCTACCTGCCAATTTTCGTATTTTTTAGATCTCGTTTGAGCCCTCAAATAAGCCCTGGAACCTAATTTTTAACTAGGCCGGACACTAGGTCTGAACAGGGCCAAAGCTAGTCAAAAACTATAAAAAGAGCTAGAGAGCTCATTTTTGAGGCTAGATTGTAATTGAAACGAACTTGTAGGAGCTTTTTGAAAGTAGTCTAAGAACTCCATTGCTTCTCACTCTTTGTCTTGTCGTATGTGCGCGTGTGTGTGTATGTGTGTGCATGTTTGTGTGCTTCTCACTCACACACTTGTGCCTCCACTTGCTTGAGGTCTTCATACCATCCTCACATCTTCCCGGATTGACATTAAAGGAGGTGCTACTCATCACTGAGCTACAGAGGTCAAGCCATAGAATGCATTGGAGAAGCTACAGTATCCCTCTACCTAGGAAATTCAACTATGGAACAACAAGTTCTAGTGTGCAGAGACGAGGATCTAATTGAGAACTTGATCCTAGGACAAGACTGGATCATTGAGAATGAGGTAATCATTCATCTAGCTCAAGGGTACATCTCTGCCAAAATAGGGCACAAGGAAATCTTTAGTCTATTATAAGAGAAATCCTCTCATAGACAGAATATCATCAAGAGTGCTAAACAAATCATAGAAGAGGACATAGCGAATGATTCCATCAGAAAGCAACCAGAAGAAGAAAGGATTTCAAATCCCAATGCATCCAAGGAGAAAGTAGATTCATCCTACTTGAATGGTGAAGAAAAGGGAACCAACAAGGACAATGCTCCTAAAGCCCTCCATGGGAAAAAGAGATCATCAGCATGGAAACCCACTATAAGTTTCTCCCAGTCAGGAAATACTAACCTAAAGTGGGTTCGCAAGGATTGAGTGAATGAATAAGAGAAGTGAATGCCAGTACACGTCATTCATCATAGGAAGGCAAGGGCGGACAAGGGTTCTTCTTCATCAAAATCAAAACCAAAGTGACTTCTAAGAGTATGGCTTCCAAAGTCATCGGTAGAGGCCCAAAGAACTCGACAACAAATATGGATTCCAAAGAATGTCAGACAAGTGGCCACTCAAGAGATAGACAAGCACAAGGAAACATCATATTGACACAACAAAACCATAAAGCCAAGTGAGCCTCGTCACAGATACTCGAAAAGAAAGACCCCAACAACTCGGACAACAACAAAGAAAGAGAAAACATATGCAGCACGACGAAACGAAAATAAGACAAGGCTTAAAACCTCGACTACAAGATGGATATGGAAACCAAAGCAACAGCAAGGGTCGGAAGAACAGAACCAAGAGGATTTCATTTGCACACATGAAGCATCAAATGCACCTAGAGTATGCATGATAGGGCCACATTAGGAGGCCATGCATTCGGCACATGATGTACACAACATTAGTGGTGCACATTCCCAACTTGGGGACAGGTTATAGATTCTACTCCCATAGGAATGGACCTACTATGTAAATAAATAAATGCTTCAGCTACACTAATTTTTGTTTTCTTTCAGGAGTAAAAATGAAAAAATTATGTGGTAAGAGATCTTACTTATACACGCAAGGGGAACGGAGTGATGCAACAAACAAGATGTCACTACAACACACATCACTGACGGCATGTCTTCTATAGAAGCTAATGCTCTTTTCATTACGAGTTAGATGTCTTCTAAAGATTCTGAAGCTACAATTCAAGAGGAGGTGCTGGAATTCCCTCTACAAAGTGTAACTAAAGCAAAAGGTCATTGGTTTAGGGAAGATCAACCAAAAGGGGATTACTTGTTCCTGGTAACCATCAAAATTATGGATATGGATCATCAGTTCCCTGTGATGTCCAGAGATTTCAAGGTAGTACATGAACTCCCATCAACCATGGACATTATGAAGAAAGCGAGCGTTCAAAAGTATTTTGAATTGCCAATCTACAAACCTGATTTTCAATGGTGTACGCAAGTTATGAACACTTTGCAGCCGGCCTTGCATGATCCATTAGTACCGGAGGCTAGAGTCTTGGATGCAGTCGACGAATGGGTCATTATCCAATTTACACATGACCTAATTAAGGAAGCTTTTGGATGGGAGAAGGATGGGAACACGGTATTGAAAGAAGAAAGTCGAGGAGCAAAGACTCGAATCTTCAATGACATTAATTGCATTGATATTGAAGAAGAAGTGAGACTCATCCATCAGCACTTCTGCTTTCCCAACATGCACAAGTACACTGCTCCACAAAAGATCATTGTGCAAATGTTGTTGCATGCTATAAAACAAATTGGAAACCAAGTCAATATGACTCCATATATTCAAGAGCAGCTGTTTGAGGCAAAGAAGTAGTGGAATCACAAGAAGTTTTTGAATGGAAGTGTTGCCCTGACCATCTTGATATATCATGCCTTGGGCATTAGAGAGCATTTAAGGGAGATGCCATCATCGGAAGCCATGGCCAAATATGGGCATTAGAGAGCATTTAGGGGAGATGCCATCATCGGAAGCCATGGCCAAATATGCAAAAATTGCTACAGTCCCTAGGAAAAAGAAAGGAGTAAAAATCGTAGAGGAAGCGGAAACAAGTTCCTAGCCTAGAATCAGAGGTACAAACAGGCTAAGGGAAATGATGCAAGTAGAAGCAAAAATTCCAACTACCAAAAGGGCACACGTACTCCCAAGGATGAGACTTGAAGGTAGTCGACCAATCACGGAAGAAGAATTGACAAGAGCGATGGAAGCTACCCATCAGTATACTGAAGGACAGATCAATTTATCAATGCAAGGGCACCACTACTAACAAGCACACCAAGACTCGGAACAAAGGAAGAGGCTGACCAAGATCCACAGATACAGGGAATTGGGTTTAATAAACTCAAGCTCATCATCAGATGCACAAGAAAAACCAGACACCTCCATGTTGAATGTGGACATTCGAAATGATTCCAAGGATGATGGACAATGGGAGGAGTTAAATCAAGTGAACGAGGATGTGGACATGGAAGGAATGAAGCATCAAACATCCATAAACTCCAGCCAAGATATGACGAGGAAGAAAGCTCCCCAAGAACGGGTACATGTTATTAAATTGAATGAAGCTTCTAATATTCAAATCCAAGAGACTCTGCTTGCGGGAGAGGTCTTATTCAAGAATCCCAAGGAAGAAAAAGTGGAAAATATAGTTGAAGAATCAGAACCATTTACACCAATAAGGGTAGTGGCAGAAACCTCTCCTATGGATGTCACATTTCAAGGGAGTGCCATGAAGATCATTACTAAGGAAGAAGAAAGAAAATAACATGACGTACAACTTCAAATAAGGAAACCTCATAATGAAACCCTCCACGTGGAGCAAGGAAAAGATGTACGAATAGGGAAAGCTCCATGCATCCCAAAAACTTGGCTCAATGTGGACATTGCTCAACTCAAGCCAGTGGTGCAACACATGATACAAACTACCATGGACACTCAACAGTTAATGCTTGAGGCTGATGCCGACTATGATAGGGCAATGCGGGAAGAAAGTCAATTCCAAGAGATTGGTGAGAATATATCCACACAGTTAATTCAAGCACAAAAAATAATAGTAGAGAAAGAGAGAGCAGTCCAAGAGGCCAAACAACAATGCAACACACTAGAAACAGAAAATCAGAAACTAAAAGACCAATTAAAGGATTTACAAAGTAAATATGAGGCTAGCGAAGCTAAAAAGGCCAAAATGAACAATAGAAGCAAGATCCTTGAAACACAAATTAAAGTATACATGGACAAACCAGATAACCTCCGTAACAGGAACAAAGAGCTAATGACAACACTACTATGCAATCAACCAATAGAAGCTCTTGAAGGGACATAAAGGCACACGAGCATTGGAAGAAAGGATAGCAAAGTATGAAGACCAGCTTAAGCAGGAGCAAGCAATCATAGCATATTGGGAGAAAAGGTACATGGATGACACAGCAGAAATGAGAAGGAACTGGAAGGCAGCCGAAAATCGGTATATAGTACAATGTAAAGAAGATGTTGATCAACTGGCTGTCATAGGAGAGGAGCTCCTCAAAAAAAAAGAAACGATTTTGAAAGCCACCAAAGAGATTAAAGAGAAAGATGAATTAATCCGGCAATTACAAGATCAATTACAAGATACCAGTAGTTCCACACTCCACAGCGGCTACTGAGGAGAATGAGGTATGTCCTCTTTCTCCCCCCTTACATCATTTACCAATAAGGGAGGAAAACAGAGATCCACTCTGAAGACATCATCGGGATATTGCACAACTAAGCCGGCACGAGCGGGCAGTACTGGTGTCCCAGCTTACAGAAGATTTTGAAGATCAAGTGGTAAAGGTCATGAACGACGTGAAGATTGAAAGCAAAAATCTAGAATAGGTATTGAAACCCTTCAATGTACCATATGGACTACTTAAAGAGCAAACACGACAATACATAAAGACCACCACAAATAAAGAGCCAGACAACAATCTCCAGTTTAGCATGCAAACATTCACCTACACACAAGAAGAATTTGACAAAGCTGATCCTATATGGAGGAGGAAATTTTTGGAGAAGAACCCTACGCTACGGGTACAATGGGAAGCACCTCCATACACACCCCAAGTAAATCCATCTTTTTGCCTAGTGCCTAGAAGACACTCCTGGATGCAATTTTGGGAAGGACAGTGCCAGGGAAGCATCAATACTTAGTGGCTCAACTATCCACTACTGCCAAGTCCACTACATAACTATCTACCGAACGAAGAATACATGGTTAAGACCATGGAATTCTGGATTGATCGATATGCAACCATACCAAATTTAGCTGTCAAAATGACTAAAAAGATTTTGAGTCTGTTACTTATGGTAATCAAAGTGTTCCAACATGCTCAATATACTTTTTTGAACTTCATCGGCATTAATCAGGGATCAAACGACCTCATTTTTTATCTCTCAACCATACCTAGCCGATTAACGCTCATGGCCATATACTCAAGGCTTATGTTTTTGCCAAAGTACATACATGCAGACTTTTAAAGAGGCATTTTTCATAGGTTTCTTTGAAATAGATTCAGAAGTTTTTGTAAAAATGTCCTCTAATCTGAATGCACGACTGGTGGCCTATGAGTTAAGTTTCTTTGTGGATCATAGATAGGCGCTAGATGACGGGGTAAAATCCAACCAATGGAAAGAGTTCATGTTATGTCATGCCAATCTGTTGAATCAACGAGAGCAACAAGTCATCCAGACATACTCATGTCACCACAAAAAGCCTGTCGGGGACGACAGAGTTCAGGAGGAGGGACGTGTGGAAGGGAAGTCAAGTATAAAGAGAAGAAGAAGAAAATCAAAGAATAAAATTGCTCAGTAAGGAATGAAGATTATAAAGGAAAAGAACAATTCTCTGCCCAAAGCTCCATAGGGGCATGCATCAGGCGACAACCCCAAAGAACTAGGTCCTAAAAAGTGGAATTAAAGAAAGATAACAAACAGGACATTTCATGGGAGGTTGCACACAGCTTCCTCATCCACCAGAAGCATGTGGTGGAAAGAAATGGAACAGGTCCTAGAGGATGACAAAGAAGATTCAAGAATAGGACCTTTAAAACGTAACGCTGACTTAAAAGAGATTAGAGGTCAACAAAGTAAGGTGTGCAGTGAAAGAAAGTAAACAGGCTCCGAGCAATACAACAGGGTCAGATGTGTGAAGACAAAGAGAAATCAGAAGACCAAAAGTTAGAAAGAGGTAGAGGCTAAAAAGTTGAAGAGGGTGACTAAGAATATCACATTCTTAGCCACTCATGGCATGTGTGGTAGCTCAACTTAATACAGCAACCCAGATTTGTGATATAAGGAATACCAAGGGGCTTATAGAAGCAAAGAACAACTCTCGGATAAAGTAACAAATTGCCTTACAGTCCTTATCGCTTCTTCGACCACTGGGTGTGTGTATTCAGGAGCCTTAGACAAGCTGCAAACGAGAAGTAAAGCCTATCAAGGGATGACAGAGACAAAGAGGGGGAGAGTGTTGCAGAGAAAAGAGGCACGAAAGAGAAGCCCCAAATTCTTCAAATTAATGGGCATCTTTTTCTTCTTCAAAATCTTAGAAATTCCCTCAAAGTTATGTAAATGCACTAGAGGAGTCCTCTATATGCATAAGTCCAACTCATTGTAACATATTTCTTGTAAAATAGTAGGAAATTAGAGATTAGCCAATAAAGTGCCAGTCACTTGTGTGAAAGGACCATTTTTAGGGCACATGTGTATAAGTCACTTTGTGACTCTTTGTAAGGACTTTTTTCCATTGTGAAGAAGGAGAGCTCCAAAATTTCCAATTTGCTTCTTTCCTACATATTTTCATCTTCTCTATGATCTTTTATGTGTGTGTGAAGCTTGAAATGTGTGTGTAGGACTGTTGTCTACCCTCCCCATCACTTTTAAGCTACTGTGGTGTGTGTGTGAGCAAGTACGAGTTGAGGAGTGAGTGTGGGTGTTACCTGCCATTCACTATTTTGGCCATAACTTGAAGAGCGGTTGTCAGATTCGAGTGAAAATACCACTAATAGATGCGTCTCATCAAGAGCTTCTAAAAGAACCCACCGTTGGCCATATTCGGAGTTCAGAGCTGGGGGAAACATTCAAAATTGTATTTACTGCTATAAGTGGTATCGCAGCAAACACTTTCAAAGATTAGGTGAGTTGGAGAGGTAGTTTGGTCTTTTCTCATGCATTCTAGCTAAACCATTTCATTATCCATCATGTGCGCAGACGTCCTCATACACTTGGTTACGTCGGTTCTTTAGATTGATAATTAAGCATGTGTCAATCCACCACTATACGCACTTGTGTGGCAAAGGCGATTTAGTCTCTTTGACACAAGTCCCTAAGATCTCGTGACTTAGGTACACACTAGACAATAGACCGTTGGACTCTTCATGATACACACTTCCTACTACAATGTGTAAGTTATGCGATTATAGAATTTCCTTTCTAATCTCCCTCCTAATTGAGTGTTTTGGTCCATGAGTGAGTATTGGAATTATTTTTTCCGCCCACTTAGGACATACTTCCAAATTGAATAGGTAAGTGTCTGGCAAATCGTGGGATACTCTGCTAGGTAGTTCTCTGTGTGTTAACCTAGAAAGATGATATGTGCTCACATGAGTATTTCCTTTCTTTACAATCACTTCAAAATCAAACTCCATTAATAACAAAAACCATCTCATTAGTCTTCCTGTGTTACAAGGCTTATTGACTAAGTACAATAAGGCTTGATGATCTATGAAGAACTTGAACTTATTGGCTAAGAGGTAGTGTCTGAATTTCTTTACAGCATATACCATCCCCAAACCTTCTCGCTCCGTAGTTGTATAGTTTCTTTCAGCTTGATTCAGTTGTCTGCTTGCATAGGCAATAGGATGGTCCAATTTTCCTTCATCTTCCAGTTGAGCTAAAATGCATCCTATTGCATAATTGGATGCATCCACATGAATATGAAAGGGCTTGTTCCAATTGGGTGTTTTCAAAATAGGTGTTGTGCTAAGTCGCTTTTTTAGATCATTAAAGGCTTTCTTGCATTCGTCCTCCATGTGAATTGAATCAACAATCCATACAATGGCTTGGGAATTATGGCGTACATGTGGATAAATCAGCGATAGTATCCATAATGACCCATAAATGCTTGCACTTCTTTTGCATTTTTTGGTCTTGGAAGTTCTAGAATTACTTTGATCTTGTCTTCATCAGTAGATATTCCGTTCCTAGATACGATGTGCCCTAGGATTTTTCCTTGTCTCACCATAAATACGCACTTCTCAAGATTCAGACATACTCTATATTGCCGATATTTTTCAAATATTCTTCGCAATTCCGGAATATGTTCCTTTCTCTAATCTGAGTATGTACATAAGTTGTCTACGTACACTTCCATACTCTTCCTTAGGAATTCCTTGAAAACGTGACACATCAACCTTTGGAAAGGAGCAAGGGCATTAGTGAGTCCAAAGGGCATCACCCTGAAGGCATAGACTCCCCATTCTGTTGCGAATGATGTCTTATGTTGGTCCTCATTACCAATAGCTACTTGGTTGTATCGAGAGAATCCATCCAAAAAGCTATAGACTTCCTTTCCTACAACTCTTTCCAAGAGGTGATCAGTGATAGGTAACTGGCATCTATCACGGATCATGGCTACGTTGACCTTCTTTAGATTAATGCACACTCTCAGGTTCCCATTCTTTTTGGGCACAACTACTAACGGTGACACCCATTCAGTATGTTCTATCTCGTAAATGAATCCGGCTACTAAAAGTTTGTCTATTTCTTCTTTAATTTTTGCTGCATAAACATCATTATATGTGTATGTGCGTTGCTTCGATGGTTTAGCATCCGGTGTCATTGGTATTCGATGAGAACAAATGGAGGGTTCCACATCTTTGAGGTCCTTGTAGGTCCATGCAAACACATATCGATAGTCTCGAATCAGTCTTATCAATGTTTCTTCCTCCTCAAGTGACACATCCTTTCCTATGTACGTGCATCTGTCTTCTTCATCTTCTACAGTCACTATGAATTTTTTCGTTTGTTCCTTGTTGTCATAAGCTTCTCCTTCTCTTGCTCCCCTCTTAGGCATCTGGATGGCTATTTTCATTTCCTCTACTTCGTATCTTTTGAAGTGTTCTGGGACTTCAAAGAGGTCCTGGGTTGGTTCGGTCTCCCTCATGGTTTCCTCATGGTTCGGTACTATAGGAGTTGCTTCTATTGCTAACACTTTGGGTATTCTACCCTTGTCCTCGACCTGAATGGCTTCTAAATAGCGTTCTTCTGAATCAAACTCCGGTCCCATCTCTATGCTCTCGTATTCTTCCTTCCATTCTTTTTCTAATACTTCTCCTGCTTCTACCTCCTGAAGGACTACCATATAAAAGCTTACATCATAACCTTCTTCGTCTATACATTCATTCATGGTCAATACTTCTTCATTTACACATACATTCAAAGTGGCTAGAATCTCCATCCAATCATGCGGTTCGAATGCGTCATCAGGAAAAACCTGAGGCATGTACATTGGGTCATCTATGGGCCAATAATTTTGATCTCCTAGGGGCCATAGCTGAAGTTTTTTTTCCTCTCTCTTTGCTTCCCTACACATCCATAATTAGGCATCCTCGTGCATCCACGATTGATCACTTGAATCGGCACTATGGATAGACAAATCATCTTCTTCCTTGTGTATGGGATTCCATTGTAGTGGGGGTACATCCCGGTATGCAAAGGTATGCAAATTTATTTTGGTAGTGGTTCCTTGATGTTGAAGGTATAATGAGTCTCTTCCCTAGTCTTGCACTACTCTGATTTGTCTCATGAAAGGTCTTCCTAATATCATTTCATAATTATTTGCCTTTCCAAATTGACATACAGCTAATGTATGCTCAAACTCGACTCCACAAGTGGTTAATCTAATTTTTTCCAATATTCTGAGGGGTTTCTCTACATGATCATCTGCTAATTGAAGCTTCATACGCATTGGTCGCAGGGCTGGCTTTCCCCATTTCTCCCAAATCTCTTCAGTGGTGATGCCTACTCCTGCTCCTTTGTCTAGTATGGACTTGGTCATGTATCCATTGTACGTGACGGGTAAATATGTGTTGCCCTCATCTCCTTTGCTAAATTCTCCAACCTTATCCACCGAAATTTGTATAGTATAAGGGTTTTCAGTTTCCTTGCTTTCCTTTTTGTTTTTCTCATGCTCTAACTTCAATTGTCCCGCTAATTGTTTCCATAATTGTGGCTTGACACAAAGTGATTCTCAGTCAATTGACATTATACTTTGGTCTTTTTGAGTTCTGCTAGATTGTGTGAGGTCTTGTCTAAAGACTCCTTTTCTTTTCCTCATACTGTGGGAGCACAAAAGATTATGGATTCATTCTCATATTCTCCCATGTAGTTTGGTAGGGTGGAGATGCTACGTGCTTCCTCCCTATTTCGGTCTAGCATAGAGACCTCATCATATATTTCCTCCAAATTTGGTGATGGCCGATACTCTTTTCTTGCTCCAAGTTTACTCGTTTTCCTTCTTGTCCTTTTGCTTGTGCTCGTGTGATGGCCTTCAATGTTACTATGTATTCCTTGTCACTTCCTCACGATTCAATTACTTCTATTACACTAATAGGTGTAGTGTCATGATTCTTATTGGGATTCTTTGGACAGTCTCTGAATAGGTGTTCCTTCCCACATTCATTGCAATACCCTTCCCATGTTCTAGGGGGTGGTGGGTTGTATGGCCGAGTGCATTCTCTTATAAAGTGATCTCCTCCACATCTATAGCACGGTCCTTTTGGCATAGGCAGACTGATGGGTGGTCTTATGGGTGCTTGTGCCTTGGGTGCGGTGTACATTAGTGTTGCCAACTCTGGTCCATAGACATTGTCATATCCCTCATAATCATAGTATTGCAGGTCATAAACTTGCTCGTACTCCATCATACTGGTGTCATAGGGATAGTATTCTCCTTGGGTCTGCTCGTATCCTGGGCTCATTGATTTTGTAATGGCTAATGGTGATGCTGGTACTATGGCGCTCTCCATGTTTTCCTCTGGTTGGGCATATTTAACGGGCACTCTCCTTGGGTCTGCTCGTATCCTGGGTTCATTGATTTTGTACTGGCTAATGGTGATGCTGGTACCATGGCTCTCTCCATGTTTTCCTCTGGTTGGGCATATTTTCCTCTGGAAGTGGCGGTTGTTGTCCTAACACCAGCTGAGGTTGTCCATATTGCCCTTGCTCATATGGCCTAGGTACCACTTGTGGTCGTGGATAGGGATTATATATGGGAATCTCCCTTCTTGGCTCTGTAGGAGAGTATCCATATGGTCTATATTGAGTTTGATTTAAAGGTCCTGACTCTGTTGAATGGACAATTCTTAGTGGTATGATTAGTGTATTTTTGTTCTACATGGCAATACAGGTTGGTTCTTTTGTTTGGTTGCCTATTGTAAGGGTAAGCTTGAGGCAAGCATGTTCCTCCTCTTACACACATGTGAGTAGGATGGTCTCCTCCCCATAAGCTGCATCTTCACAACATGGGTATTCTCATTGGGGGATGTTGGTAGTTCCGCTGTCCGTGAACTCCCAACTTCTTGGCTACCAGCTCTGCCAACTCCTCTATGTTACTAGAGTTGGATGTAACTGTTCTTCTAGTGTCTTCTAATTTCATAGGGCTTGGTGTACTTTTGAGATCATCAGCTAGGTTGTCCTCTAGGTCAACACACTCTTGGAGGCATTCGCTCAACGTCTGCAGCCTCTTCACATAGACTAAAGTTCTCAAGGTCCCGGTTGTCAGCTCGTCTAAGAATAGTGATATCATTTTTTGCTGAGTGGGTCTTTCTGTTACTGGGCATCTATCGACATATTGATTGAACCTTCGGGCAGCTATTTTCACCGTTTCATTTGGGTTTTGTTTGACGCTATGGATTAAAGATGAAGAGATGTGTTTAATTCCTCTCTTAGTGAATTCCTGAAAAAATTGTTCAATATTTCCAAATTGATTGGGATCCAATGGCTAGAACCACGTCAAAGTCGTTCCTGTGAGAGTGAGTACGAAGGACTCATACTGCACAAAGAAATCATCCACTTGCTCAGCCCGTAGAACTTGTTTAAATTCAGCTATGTGATCGTAAGGTTCTCCCATCCTGTCATAATGATTCCTCATACACTTAGCCACTTGAATTGGTCTTAATCTTCTTATGGGTTCTGGGTGTCTAGGCATTACAGGAATTGCTGGTCTAATTGGAGGCATTCTAGGCTGCACTCCTAGTGGTGGTCTTGGCCTCACTGGTGGCCGATGTTGATTGCCCAGTCCAGGGTGAATTTGATTGTGTGATTGCAACCCTGACATTGTGAATTGCACACGGGTTTGGTTGGGAATGCTCCGATGGCTTGTCTGTCCCGACATTGTATTTTCTCACTCCTGTTGTGTCCTAAAGGGATTATGAGAGGAATTTGCATGTTCTCCCGAAGGGAATACTGGCAACCCCATATACTTCAATCGAACCCTATCAACGACATCAACTGGCGAATACCTTCTTTGGTTCTTGTCTAGGTATGTGACTCTAGACTCCTCTTCAGGATCTTTTAACTCATAGAAAGTCATTGGGCTTTCTTCTTGTCCGCGTGTGGGTGAGTCAGTTTGTAACAATAAGTCTGATCCATGGATAAACTAGACCTCTAATAGGTAATCATCTTGAGGTATAAAATCCCCTCTCAAGACTCGAGTCACTATTGATTTGCCTCTGGGTGTAGTTATGAACTCTTCAGGGTCCAGTCTTCACGAGTTTCCTTGTCCTTCCAACGCTCATCTCTCATTGATCCAATCTAGGTGTTCTGTTACCACGTACATATGACCCAACTTATCCATGTACACGCCTCCTTCATACTTGACTGTAGGTCTAGGCACTATTGCTGAATCAGTGGAATTCACCATCCTCACTACTGATCTATTGAAGCCATCGAGGTAGATGGGGATCTCTTGAGAATTAGTGGACACATATTGCAGAGAGGTATGGTATTCCCCCTCTACTATGGACATGAAGTTTCCCCTAGGGACAAAACCTTGCATGTCTTTGGAAGCCATTGGTATCTCTTCCTCTGAGTCACTAGAGGTGTCAGTATAGATAGAGTGATGACTTGCCTGAGTTGCACTTCCTATCAATGAAATAACACTCCTCCGTCTACTTAACACACGTCCTGATCTCAAGTTCATCCACGCTCCTGGGGCTATCTTGGCTCCCCATCATCCCACAATTGGCTCCTCAATTACCTCTAATTTTGCCCTCAAATGGCTTGATATGTTCTGGGCGATACCACATATTAACACGATACGATACTGACTATAGGACGATAGGATACTTCTGCCTGTGGCGATATGGTACTAGAACAGTAGACGATACGATACCAAACTCCTCACAATACGATACCACTCTCTGCATGATACGATACCAGTGCACTGTACGATACGATACCACAATTTCTCATGATATGATACCGAATGTCAGACGATACGATACCACCTTCTTGCACGATACGACACTTCTGCGCTGCACGATATGATACCAACAAGTCACACGATACGATACTAAAGTTCTCGCAATACGATACTTGTGCAAGTGATGATACGATACCGAAACTTTGCACAATACGATACTGAATTTTTGGACGATAAGATATCACGTTGGCGATACGATACTGGTATGACAAATGATATGATACCAACGAGGTCAGATGATAAAGTACTAGATATGCAATACGATACCAAAAATGTGCACGATACGATACCGCTCAGTCGACGATACGATACCGCGATCGAGATGATACGATACCAAGTGGACCGCGATATGATACCACTGGCTGATCGCGATTGCGGTACCAACTTGACGATACGATACCAAAAATTGTATCGCAATACCTCAAGTGGTATGTAGCGTACGATACTAGGCGAGTATCACGATACTAGGGAATTTTGGTATCGTGACACCAAAACTCAACCGACCGTGATACTTTAGCCAAAATTGCTCTAAACTTAATTTTTTTTGTACAAAAAGATTTAGTGCTATCCCCTCCTTACTCTTAACCCTCTATCTCTCTCATAGAATCTCCCAAAACTCTCATTCCCACCCTGCGATACCGGAAATGAGTTTAATCACGTGTTGTGGTGGTTATGAATTGATTTTGCTATCAAGAACTGGTTTACCTTCAAGTATGCCTCAAACCAAATGTATGCTCCCAACTCCTCTCTTTAGCTCACTTTGTGCGATACTAAATTGAAAATACCGATCGCTGTCTGCAGACGATACCAGCTCCTGCACTTTTGTCAACTGAACTAAATTTTTTGGTTTTAATAGTTTATGATACGTGCAGCCTACTCTGCACTAATTTTTGCAATTTTTTGAGATTTTTCTTGGTGATTCCAACTTCCTCCTACTCCACTTGTCTCTCTAACCTAACCCTAACTCTTCCTTCTCTTCCTCACTCCTAACCCAAAACCTAAAAACTCATTACACACACCTCAAGGAATGTGAAGTAACAAGTGCTGAAGTGTCTGACTAATTGCCACTAAACGAATTCACCTCTACAAGTAGGATTCCTTCACTCCAGAGCTATAACCATCACCAAGGCACCTTGGTCAAGTTTGTTCCCTGACAACGGTGCCAAAAACATGTGTATCTAAGTCACGAGGTCTTAGGGAGTTATGTCAAAGAGACTAAATCTCATTTGCCCCACAAGTGCATATAGTGGTGGATCGATACACGTTTACTTATCAATCCGAAGAACCACATGAACCAAGTGTATGAGGACATGTGCACACGTGATGGAAAGTGAAGTGGCTCAGCTACAACGCATATGAAAAGACTAAACTACCTCTCCAACTCTTTAAATCTATGGAAATGTCTGTCGTGATACCACTTACAGTAGTAAGCACAAATTCGAATGTTTCTCCTAGCTCCGAACTCCGAATATGGACAATAGCGGGTTCCTTTCAAAGCTCTCGATGAGATGCATCTATTGCTCATATTTTCACTTGAATTTGACAACCGCTCTTCAAGTTATGACCAAAACAATGAATGGTGGAAAACACCTACACTCACTCCACAACTCGTATTGGCTCATACACACACTACAGTCGTTCAAAAGTGATGGGGAGGGATAGAAAATAGTCCTACACACACCTTTCAAGCATCACACATTCACAAAAGATCATAGAGAAGATGAAAATCAAAAGGGAAGAAGCAAATTCGAAATTTCTATTCTCCTCCTTCACAATGGCAAAAAGTGTTTACAAAGTTTCACAAAGTGACTTATGTGCCCTAAAAATGGTCCTTTCACACATGAGACCGGCACTTTATTGAATAATCTCTAATTTCCTACTATTTTACAAGAAGTATATTACAATGATATGGGGCTTACACATCTAGAGGATTCCTCTACTGCAATTACATAGCTTCGAGGGAATTTTCTAGGATTTTGAAGAAGAAATTTATGCCCATTAATTTGAAAATTTTGGGGCTCCTCTTTTGTGCCTCTTTTCTCTGCGACAGTAGCTATTCAACATGCCCATCACTATTTTTCCCTTTACCTTTAGCATTCTTTAACGCACAGTTGTCTCTCTTCAAGTGTCCTTTCTTATGATAGTAATAGCATTCAATATCCCTCTTCCTTGATTTACTTCTACTCTTACTTTGTTGACCATTCTTTTCCTTGTTCTTGCTCTTGCCAGATTGTTCATTCTTTCCTTGGTAAGAATCACGAACATTATATGCATCTCCATTCTGAGTGCCAACCATAGATTTTCTACAAAGATCCTCACTCAAGAGTGCTCCACATATGTCAACATAGACCAATTTACAACCAGGTGACTATTGCTAATAGTTATGGAAAACATATCCCATGATGATGGCAAGATGCATAACAATAAGACTATTTTCATTTCATTATCTATATCCATTTTGTGAGCTTGTAACTGAGAGCATATAGCATCAAACCCATTTAGATGAGCATCAACACTATTTGTGTCCTTCATGCAAAGGTCATATAACTTTCTCATTAGACACTTTATTTGATGTCGTTTCTTTTTCATATGTATTGCATAACTTCTTCCAAAGTTCTTATGCACTTTCACAATCTAATACTGTAAAGTAAACATTATCTTCCATGTGCAATCGAATGGTAGAACTGGCCATTTCATCTAACTCATCCCAATCATCTTCATCCATGTCAGCAGGCTTCTTTGAGATTCCATTTACTGGTTTGCATTGCCTCCTCTGAATCAACACATCTTTAATTTGATTCTTCCATAGAGCAAAGTATAAGTTTGTGCCATTGAATTTTCGGATCTCAAAATGGTCTTTGTCCTATAAATTATAGCTCCTCCTCAGAACACTAGCACTACACCCTGATCCATCACACATGCCTGAGACCTCTGATGCCTTGATTATGAAGAACTAAATAGAATGATAATGGAGCTAGAAGAATCCAAACACCACTAAGGTTCAAAGAAGGATGACTAAGTATCAAATTCTAGAAAAAAAATCAATAGCCTTCCTAGAAAAATGACTTAATGAACACTAATCAACCACTATATAGTTGACAAAACCAAAGAATCTAGAAAACTTTTGCCAAAATATCCTATGCAAAATGAGCATATGAACAGTATCAAAATCTCATAAAACTGCATGTATTGACATAACTTGCATATGAATCATTGACTCCACTGCATATAATGAGTTACCTAAAAGAAAGCCAACTAGGCTTATCGACACCTATGAACAACCATCATACATCTCCTATAGCAAAGCTAGGTAATTGTTCCACCTGCATCACCGAAGAGACCCCAATATCTGGTGTCTCCTAGTTAAGAAAACCTCACCACAACCCTCTTTATCAAACGTAAAAGGATTTATGCAAAAACCTAACTGCTATATCAATGACCACATGGACATACATAAGGGGTATCCACATAAGCGTACATAGTGTGTACGTGCTCAATATATAGAGTGAAATGGCACTCAAAGGTCCAATTCACAGTCCAAACACTAGCCAACAACACCTGCAAGTGTCTATCAACTCTGTTCTTTAGGCTCAAAAAACTTTCATAGACTTGCGGTGGTTGCTCCTATCACAACTAAAAACCTTTCAAGAAACATGTAGATTTCCTAGTGTGGCTAAAAACAGAGCACCAAAAGGTGAGCTTTTGTTTTTA
This sequence comes from Ceratopteris richardii, assembly GCA_020310875.1. NCBI lineage: Eukaryota > Viridiplantae > Streptophyta > Polypodiopsida > Polypodiales > Pteridaceae > Ceratopteris > Ceratopteris richardii. Next base: position 12,739,979 of record CM035435.1, on the reverse strand, counting down.
AATAAGTACAAAGAGCACTCTTCTTGATGTTCTTGAGCTTGTGTAAAGAGAACTATGCATAAAAGTACTCCAAAATGGTGCCAAGAATCACCCTAAAAATGCTTCAAAATAGGCTCTGAAAGCAAGAATGAAGCTTTGAGGGACCAAAAGATGTTCAAGCTAATGTTAACGTCAATCCTTCCCCTTCTTAAAACACCATAAGAGTATAGCTTAGGGGCAAGAGAACTTGTCAATTAAGCGGGCTTTGGGGAGAAGAAACTTGGATGGGTGACCTCCCAGGAAGTATCGGGAACCTCCATCTCCCTTGATCGTTGAGGTCCTCCCTTGCATGTAGCCAATGGTGACATCGATGACTCGGATCACAAGGTATACCAAGGTCTATGCCTTGGTGGCTGCCTTAGTCATCACCTTAGTCATAAGCCTTGGAGAAAGCCTTAGGTGGGTGGGTGGATGCTCACTTCGCTTGCACAAAAGGAACAAACCTTTGGCATCAAAATGCTCTAATACCAATGAAGTATTTTGATGGCAATGCATCACGCTGAAATCTCCTTCTCCAGAGCTCATTGCGCCCGCTTCGCTCGCACAAAAGGAACAAATCTTTTGCATCAAAATGTTCTAATACCAATGAAGTATTTTGACAACAATGCATCATCCTAAACTCTTCTTCTCAAGAGCTTCATGATGATACCCTTAGACTAAAAAATCGAGCTGTTATTTTTGGAAGAATTTTGCATTATTGATCTTTGGCCATCAAAATAAGCTTATTCAATGAAGAACCGCGTGGGTCTTCCTTGCTTTAAGCTTTGGTGCATCTGCACCCTTGAATGTAAGCTCATCCTGATCGTACAACATGGTTTAATCATCTTTTGCTATGTGGCAACCCTTCAAGCCTTCAATTTGCTTAATCTAGAAAACTATGGTGACCCTAAAAACTGGATTTTTTGCTCTTTGACCCTCCAAATATGCTTTAATGAAGATGAAACTTTGGAGGGCTATGTTTTGAAAGGTTTCCTTTAGGATTCTGCAGAAAAAACTCCCATTTGAAAATCTCCCTTATACAAGTTTGACTACATTTGGAAGTTTGCAAGGTGGCATTAAGGTGTGTAGCAAGCTCTAATAGCCTTGAAAATTTGTAAAAATGTGTAGCTACATATGATCTTTAAACATGCTAGACCATATGTATAACAAGAAATTCCTATGCAAGATTTTGTAGGGTATAAGTAGAAAAATTATATTTTTACAAAATGCACATGGCATATCAATGTGCTAGAAAATCCATTTATATGTGAAATGCAGGCTATAGACTGGCTTTGATAGGCTTTACAAGTACATGAATTTTCATGTGATTTGGTGACAATGGAATTTTTGCCCTAACTTCCAAAATTTGACTAGCTTTGACCACTACCTTGGATTTTCTTGATTTCTTCCAAACTTTGCATGTGAACTCCCTTTGACATCCTTAACGCATCTTCCACTTCTCATGGAATTCTCGCTACCTTCACCAAATATGTTTCCTGTAGGCCTTCATAAGTGAGAGAGGAGAGAAAATCTCACCGATAACGGGGCCTCCAAAATTGATGTATTTAATTGAAAAACGCATTGCTATCGCTTCAAAAAAGGATCTAGATATGTAGAAACACTTTCCAATCCAGACTTAAGCTCAAATTATGCATGAATGAAACAATTATTCCCTAAGGATTTAGAGAAATTTTGTTTAAGTCTACCCAAAAAATGGTTAGTTTCTTGGATATATTTCCTTGTGAGTACTTCCATAAGGTAAATAGACACCACAATCTTAGGTTATATGATTCTATCTAAGTTTTCCACAAGGATTTCTATGATGAGCCAAGGAAATCATCCCTCCGTATGGTTCCTATTTCAGTTTTTTCTCACTAGAGTTATATCTCTTGGGATTCACCAAAGTGCCATCTAGCTTTATGCTCTCTTGAGTTTACAAAATTTCCTTGTTTTCGAGACTTGATCTTAGGGCATTTCCCTAGCAACTAGGTAAATTTTACCTTGAGATCCTCCAAGGTTTTTTGGCCATGGGTGGTTAAGACACTTAGAATGAAGTTACCCTTATCTTACTAACTTGTAAAGCTCCCTATAAGCGATATTTTCCTCCAAACCCACCTTAAAAGGGGCCACAATGTCCAAGATACCAAGGATATTATTTCCTTTGATTCAAGTTTTTCTTACACGTTTTAAGTGACTTTGACTAAGCTTTCTTTCATCAGCACTCTTAGGATTTAGTTGCTTCAAAATCCTTCATAAATGTGCCACTTTCTTTGTTTATTCCCAAATGATGTCCATAACCATCTTACGGAAATTGGTGTTACAACAATGAGTTTAGTTTATCTTCTTCTAGGTTTCTTCCAATAGAGTTTGTTAGGTTTTAGTGATATTATCTTCTCCTCCATTTTTAGAGGGTTAATAGCTCAAGCTTTTTATGAATATCCAACGATCTTCCTAAAGCCAAGATAGAGAAATTGCTAGGGTCGTTCTTTCTCTTAGTTCTCAATCTTATCCCTTTTGTCTTTTCATTAATTAAACCACTTGTGCTTCACTCTCTAACACTTCAATGACTTGTTTAATGAAGAATTTTGGTACTTTTATAGAGCATGATGTCTCTTAGTAGTTGGCAGTGATATCACTTCGACTTCGCTCGCTAACACTTTAATGACTTTTTAATTTCATTCATAATCAACCCCTTCCTACTCATTCAGGGAATTCATTCTCCTTACGATCTCAATTTCATAACGTGTGTACTTAAGTTTCTCACAACTTCTCTTCACACTTGGCATCCTTGGTCCTTGTCCTAATGATGATCAAGGCTAAGGTCAACAAGCCTTCTTCTTGCAAGCTCACGACGACATTCCACGATGTCTCTACTTCTCCTTGGTAGGGAGATCATGGGTGCCACATATCTTCTCATGTGAGCCATAAAAGATGGCTCTACCACTTGGATTTTACTCCTCTACCCAGTGCTAAATTCCTCTATTGTCTTTGTCAAGAAGCTCATTCAATGAGTTGATGTGGGAGAAGTGCAATTTTTCTACCCACATCCATCAAAGAGCCATAATTTTTTATACCTTCCCATTCAAATGTGCAAGAAATGCCCTATTCTTGACAAGGGTATTACTCCACAAGCCTTTCACTTCACCATTCTATCAATCTTTATTCAAAACACATGCAACAAGCATATTTTGGCCAACAAAGATATCACCCATTCTTGTTCATGGTAGAGAAATCCTTGACCTTTTTTTCCCCTAATAGTTGTGTATGTTCTTCCCTTTCCCTCCCTTTGTGCTACCATCTTCTATGACCCCAACTCTCTGTTTCACCCTCTTGACAACAACCAAGCTTAAGCCAACCCCTTATAGGTGCCACAAGAAATTTCCTTCTTATCCACCTATCAATCAAAGGCTCTAAGATTTCATTTTCAACAAACCCAATGGAAAAATGAGGTGAACATGTATGTTTGGAAGCTACACTTGGTACCCCCATTAACACACAAAGAAGTTTCTTGTTCAAAAATGTGAGGCACACAACCTCATCAACATTTCTACCTTGTTTATGAAGCTTTAGACATTCAAAAATTATGAGAGCTATCACACACTGCTTGTGCAATGAGCTAAACAATGTATGGATTAAGGAGATCTTGGAAAAAATTAAAAAAAACTTAACTCTAACCCTTATTTTTCTCTTTCTACCTTCCTACTTACCTAGTCTATCTAAACTAATGCTGCAAATTATAATCATAACCTCAAATCATAAGCAAATCAGCTCCAAAGAAACACATAGTTTGCAAGACACAAACCTCTAGTGTGATGATGGACAAGACTTCTCCTTGACAATAGTGTCACGGTGCTCCATGTAAGACCTATGAACACAACACAATACAAACCTATATCAAGCAACAGATCCTTGCCCACAAATTGTCATCCACCATGCTAGTAGACATGCATGCATATGAGTCATCACACACATGCACAAGCATATGCACTAAAGCATCCAAGCAAGCCTCATTCATGAACAGGACACGAGAGCTTCCAAGAAACTCACACATGCTTAGAAACGAGAATGAACAAGATTCTAAGAAACTCACACTCAATAGAAAAGAATGAACAAGATTCTAAGAAACTCACAAATGAGAGGTAGTTCACTATTATAGGCAAGTTTTAGAAAGTGACTCTCTTCATACTCTATTGTTTGCCCTATTTAAAAATATGTTGTCAACCCTCACTTGGTGTTCAATTTCAGGACAAGAAAATGGCTTCCATAACTATTGTTTAGGTTTAATTTTTAGATGTTAATGGTCAATTTGATGGAGAAGTTTGATGGACAAGAAAATAGCTTCCATAACTATTTTTTAAGTTGGATGTTTAGATGTAAATGGCCAATTTGATGGGAAATTTTGGGAATTTTGTGGCACATTTTGGCCCTTCATTTACTTAGACAGACACCTCCAACTAGCTCCTTAGCTTCCATTTTCCACAATCTTGATCATCTTCTCTCTCTTTTGGCTTCAAAAACATCTTTATAAGTCTCCATCTCCAACATTTGGCCTCGCTTAGCTATTCTCTCACCAAATCTAGAAATTCTTCTTTACAATTTTTGAATTGCACCAATCTTTGGATTGGTGAGACTCAACATCTATCCATTTGGAATATTCTACTCTTGATCTTACTTGTTGCTCAATCCTTGAATTAAGTTGCAACTAGATCATAGTTTCTTACATCATAATATATTTCTTTCAATAAATATCTTCAAAATTTAGCCCTAAAGGACAATGTTATTAGCATAATACTCTATCTAACAAAAATCATAATTGACTATTGACTATCTACAGCCAATCATGTTGAACTTCCAACTCCCTTTATGATTTAGAGTGGCTTGTGAGTAATATTCATGCTCATGTTCTTGAACTTATACTTTTGAAATGTGATCTCTAAGCTTCTTCCTTTTCTTGTTAACTTTGATGCAAACATCTAACATCTTGATTAAGTTGGTCATCCTCTTCTACTAAACAATAATAATTATCCTTGAATAACAAAAGATGACTAGTTGGCATAGCCAAAATGTGAACTAATTTGCAATATGTCCTAAATTGAAATCATATTCATTCTATAGCTACACATAAGATAACTAGAAAATACTAGATTATTAGTACAAAACACAAAAATTAACAAAACCCTTCATTAATGATTTCAAGATCAAAATCCTCAACCATAGATGTGGGTAAAAGGAAGGGAAAAAAAGTAGGACGAATAAGTTCTTCGATCATTCAGGTTTGGACATAGAACATAATAATTATCTGCAGTTGATGAAATATGGTTAGTTGACATTGCCAAAATATGGAGTAAAATTTCCAAGTAAACCAAAGTCATATTTATTCTATAACAAGGAACACCTTAGATTATTGGTCTCCCCATATAAAATTTAACAAAATATGTAGAAGAATAAAAAAAGGGAAAAAGGAATCTATCTTTTATTCATCAATTTGTTTTTCCTAAACTCTTCCCACTCCATCTAGGCCAACGGTTTTGATGGTTCTCTCTATGGGGCTTTTTTAAGGATAACTTCTCTCTTACTTATGACTTGTTCTTATAAGCCAATGGCTACCGATTCGGAAGCCAATGTCAAAATGGAACTTCAAATTTTGCATCTAATGCTTGGCTATACAAGAAAGGTTACAACATTGAAAAAGCATATGCAAGAACGAAAATAGCAAGATGTATCCAAGCTTTGTGTCACCAATCATTGAGAACATTCCATCTAATTCATGGCTGCCTCTTCCATGAATGGATTAAAATGCGATGCCCACTACAAAATGTTTTGTTTACATATGGAGGATTTTGACCAAGAAATACAATAGATACAAGTGAAGACTCTAGGAGCTAAGGTGACTAATTTATATAAATTGCTTATTGAGGCACGGAGCACCTTTAGCACATCATTCACATACTATGGTCTCATTGTTGGCAATGTCATTGAGTGGTAAGAAGAGCTTCAAACTTATGTATTTTTTGGATAAACAAAATGGGATGGCTACTGATTAGCTCTATCGGAATTGACAAGTTATGAGATTTTGATATTTCTAATTGTTATGCAATCTCAGCAATCCATGGATGGGCTAGAGAAAAACCACAATCCAACAAAGTGAGGGCATCAATCTATTTTGCTTCAACCAAGTAATCGTCCAAGAGATTGGCATACGAAGAGTGAAATCATAGAGTATACATGCAAGAGAAGCAAATTTCCATTATTATAACCGAACATTACATATATTAAAAGGTTTGAAGGTACTTTCTATCCCGTTCCAAGAATCCATTGTTCGAAAAATGATGACACGAAAGATGGAAAATCATAGCAAAGCTGGACTTCAAAACTAACGCTTTAGGATAGGCTGGCTTGAGTGAAGCTGAGCAACCAACAATGTACATATAGATTTATCACATCAAGCCCTCGAAAAAACATACTTGTAAACAAAATCCGTCAGATATAACTATGCCGTGCAAAGAGCCTCTAGGTTTTTGTATTCAAAGAACTGCTGTTCCCGGTAGAAGCTGATTGCCTTGCTGAAAAGACTGCCGTTTTTCTCGTCCCACTAATAAGGAAAAACAACGTTATACCTTACAGGTAAAAAAAAACACAAACAAAACCGTCGAATAGAAAATGATAACTCATCGTACTAAAAACTGTTGGGTAAAAAAGTACATTATGATCTAGTGTTCTTTTGAGGCTTTCAATCAAAAGAACATTTTTTTCTCAGGCAAAAATAATGAATAAGCCCGAAAGTTATTGTTAGACTTAAAAGCTATTCTGATCTACTACCTTTGGGATGTTAATTAGAAGAGTGCCTCATATACAATGATTTGCTTGGAAAGAATGACTTGTTAATTCTTTGGGAACCCACCACAATTCTATCTTTTAAGCAGCTGCTCCAGATTGACCATCAACTAGTGCTATCAAAAACCTAGCGTTCGATTTATTGAGATTCTTGGTATCAAGCACTCTTTTATACTGCTTAGAGATGCTTCTAAGTATGTTGATTCCTTGGAATCGATTTCTACGATACTCAAAATCTTTTATTAAGTATGCGTCGCTCATGTCGGACTCGTTGCCATAAAAGAGATCTAAGCTCAAAGTTCCTTTGAGATATCTAAATACATGTTTCACTGCTTGCCAATGCTTAGTGCTAGGGCTATGCATGAATCGAATCAACTAGGAAAGTGCATATTGTATATCCATCCTTGTGCTGCATGCATATATAAGAGATGCTTGCTGATAAAGAGAAGTGTCAAATAAATCACTAGAATCCTCAATTGAGAGCCTAGATCCTATCTCATGGGGTGTAGAAACTAGCTTGAAATCCACAAAGTCAAAATGTTGAAGTAGTTTTTCAACATATTCTGCTTGATGTGTAACAACTCCCCTCTCAATGGATACAAATGCGATGCCAAGATAGTATCTCAAAAGACCAAGATAAGTGACATTAAAAGTATACTTCAAATCAACCACAAGATATCAGTTTTCAGAGATGGATATATCCCTGCAGTTACGTCTTCATTGTAATGAACATGTCAATGCAAAACAATCTCAAATACGGTGACAAAATACAACGGATAGACCTTTATTTATTTTCTACAAAGTAGCAAAACCGTTGGAGAAATAGAAAACGAGGCCTGAAGTAGAAGGAGAAACGGAGGGGAAGAGAAAAGGGCCGAGGATGGCCGGGTGGATTATATGATATAAACTACGTCGAATACAGATACAAAGCCATCAGTCAAACGACCACACGAGTGAAGATGGTCTTTTACGAAACACATCATCGCCATCTATCATGAATTTTTTTCTTCCGATGCTATAACTTCTTTTGCTTCTTACTCATGAAGTCTGAAAAGGAGGGGATTGAGGGAAGTTGTGAGTCCACTGCCCCAGGAGATTTAAATTCTGATACAGAGACTGGCCTTTTGTGTTCTACCTCTGGCCTTATTGGTGGACTGCTTTTTGAGGAGTTTTTGGGGATGACATTTTCAACGGGCGAGTCCTTCAGGTTCTTAGATGTACTGACATCATGAATATGTGATTGTAAAGCTTCACGTGAAGATTGCAGTGAAGAAGCTGACGCAACGGATGACATCAGGGTACTTTCACATGCTTTTGATTCTTCATTTGACGCTTGAAAGGCTTCTTGAGGGACCCGTGTCTTAAGATCTGCTAATGATGAGCAGGACGATAACCACCGTGTAGTGCTTGCAACTTGAGAGTTATAAAAGGACCTGCCTGACTTTCCATATTTCTTGAAGCAGTCCATTTCTAATGCTTCCACCACCATTTTTACATGCAAGCTGATACCCAGAAAACATACAACTCAGAATAAATTAGTCTTCTCAATTTCACAAATATGAATACTTAAAGAATCGAAAAAGGGATATCAGATTCTAAATCAGTACCCTCTTGTATGAAAGCGCTCCAATGTTCGTTCTAATGAATCTGTAAGCTTCTGCTTGGCCGCCTCTCTCATTGCTTCTGTGATTACGTTCTTTTGTGTGTCCTTCCTTCTCTGCTGAAAATGGAGATAGGCACCCGATAGGTTCTTGGATGAGCATTAATAGAAATCTTGAACCCTAAACTTGCAATATGGCACTCTACTTCACGAGATAGCGTATTCTAACATTTGTTCAAGCAACTAAAAGGTAATTATTGACGTGTCAAAGCTAGATTCCACTGGCGTATTTCCATAGATATGAAAGAAAGCATGCATCTACATGCGATCATTGCTCAGATACTTTATATATACATCCTTATTATTAACAGTGTGTTCAGGGGTAGCATTCACAAGAAAGAAAATACCTCGTAGACAGTATTACTCACCTCAGAACCGTGCTCAAATCTTCTATTATACTCTGTCTCTGCCTTCAGCAGACTATCAAGCCTCGAGTCAAGTTGTTTATTCTTTTGTCTTTGCTTTGACATTACTGTGCCAGCTAATTTTGTTGCTTCATCTAGACAGGCGTTTCAACAAACAAACATTGATGAAAGATGTTATTCTTGTTGTATCACCTAGTAAAGCAGAAACAGTTCAATATATTTACCATGATGGCAGCAAATTACAGAAGCATGGTAGTATACATACACTAATTAATTACTACTGAATTACAATTCTAATATGTAATACAATGGCGGCAGTTCATGAAGCCACTTAATGAAAATTAAGGGTGTTAGGGTATAGAAGGAAAGTCCTTGTTTAAAGGCAGGAACAATACTTATGAAATCTCATCTTTGAAGTGTAGACAAGTGTATAAGCATAAAATGAATATCATAGCCCGACATACATTGATGTGAATATTTACTATATCATTAAACAGGAGATGCTACGTACTTTGAATTTCCTTTCACCATTATTTTTGCTTTCCTTTGCCACCTGTCTCTCCTAGCAGGCATAGGTGAATTATTTATGATAAGGACGGGTGATAGTGAGATACCATCAGAAATCATACCATTAAACATGATATCTATGCAGTTCGAATCTCTATTCAGTACTGCCTCCACTAGCAGAAACAGGTGAACAATTATGATGAGTACAGGTAATAGTGACATACCATCCGAACTCGATATATCTTCTCCAGCTTCACTTTCATCAGACAGATTCCAGAATTCACTTCTAATATCTTGATTCCCTTCATTGCTGACATCAGATGCAAATGAAAATACATAACACGTGTTTAAGATCAAGGTAAACAGAATGTTCCCTCAAGGAACAAAGAACATGAAGCTAACCTGCTCATATACACATGGAATTTGCCATGGCTCCGCGTACTTGCAACTTCAAAAAGCTGCTGCAAGTCGTCAGAAACTTGTGATGGATGACAACAGAAGTCGCAAGTCTTTGAACATATTACTGGAGTTGCCTTCATCATGTAATAAGGAGCTAAGAATACAGAAACAAAGAATAAAATTATCAAAGAAAACATTGTAACAACATACCTCCTCTCCAAAATGGCCAAGGAGTTTTTGTCTTCGACACCCCGGAGAATCACAGTAAGATGCAATCTAAGAAAACGTATATGCTCATAAAATTAGAATAAGAAGGCAGAAGAGACAAAAGTTACCAAAAGTCTGAAGTTCACCAGCACACACGCATGTACACATACGTGCATGACCGCACATAACGCACGCACAAACAGACACAAACACACGTGTTTTTGTGTGTGTGTGTGTGTGTGTGTGTGTGTGTGTGTGTGTGTGTGTGTGTGCGCGCGCGCGCGCGCGTGTGTGTGTGAGAGAGAGAGAGAGAGAGAGAGAGAGAGAGAGAGAGAGAGAGAGAGAGAGAGAGAGAGAGAGAGAGAGAGAGAGAGAGAGAGAGAGAGAGAGAGAGAGAGAGAGAGAGAGAGATTTTGACATCTTTCTCAGGCTGTAATTGGCCTATGAGACATATCAGGTGTACATGATATGTGTGACATCTACAAGAAACACAAACGAAATCAAATGAAATAAAACTGATACAAACTAAACAAGGCTCAACATAGGTGGAGATATGTACTCTGGATGGTGGTAATGGTATGAACATGGGGTATTTGAGGAGGGATGGAGCTCCTCTGTAGGGGGATGCATGTCTATATGTCACGGATAATCTCCTGTGCAAATGGAGTGATGTAATTTATGGTACATGGGCGGGTATGGTACCACACCTCATAGCGACAGGGGAACGCATCCCCAAACCCTAGGGACGTCAAGATGCCGTTCCGCAAGACATATCATGGGGATGCCCAGCCAGGATGGTTGCCTATTAACAACCTTTAAGAGAGGCTTTGTGACACCTCAAGGCTCAAACACAGTCCAAAATTTAGCTCCAGCCTTTTATGCTCAGCTTTTCCATTCAGCCTTGCATATTGAGGCTTGAGCAGTCCCCCTCCATCCTCTTAACCCTCTCTTTCCAATGTCTATTAACTATGCGACTTTTGATAGTCGAGTTTTTGACATATGTTCTCATGATAATGTGATATGCCACATGATCATTGAGTCTTAACTCTTGTTATTTATATGATATGATGATAATGATAATGTTGTAGTCTCGTTTTTCTTTTGACGTAATGAATGGCATATGACTTTTAAGTTTTGATACTTAGTCCAATCAAATTATAAATATATGAATGCCTACTTTTTTCTTTACTTTTGTTTTTCTAATCTTTTCATATGTTAACCCAGTCATTGTACATGACTTTCATTTGATACTTTGAGAAATGAACAAATTTTTAGTGTCGTCCCAGGTACGCATCCCCGGGACACTTTAGGGTCTATCCCCGTCTCGAGGACACTACCATTCCTGGGACCGGTCCGTCCCCTAGTGACTTTGACGCACTTGCTCATATGGAAGTTGTAGGGTCAGCCCTTATCTGAGCCACTCTCTCCTCAGTAGCACTACAATCTTGAGTCAAGATCTCCTTGATCTCTGGATGGTGGAGGCACACACCCCTGTAGCTTGTGACTAATCATCATCTAGCGCGGCTTGCTGCCACATGTGGGAATGTCACTCCCCTTTGAGGGTCAGCTGAGGGGCTGAAAATCCTCTAAAAGGAGTCTATCATCCCTGACAACTGCCCCTCTGTTTGTGTTGGTGTGTGTGGCTGTAATAGCATGTCCCGATGGCTCTATATCTCTAACAAAAAATGCCCGAACTGCCTTTGATCTCGAAAGCCCATGATCTCTCAGAGAATGGGCTGTCCTTTGAATAGGGCATTATCCCAATCTCGATCTCTAGCCTATGTGATCCCACCTTCAGATGGTGAATTGCCACCCATGAGCTATGCGGCATGTATGTGTCCATGTAACGTGGGCTCTATATTATATACCAGAATGAATCCAGGCAAACCTCAAGTTCACTCTAAAATAGAAGTGCAACTATAAGCTCATGGTCCTCAACCACAAGACTAAATAGCATATCATCTCCACTTGGCAAAGTATCGACTCGATACTATGACATCCCCACTAACATCATCAGTGCCCGATAGTGGGTATAGAACTACAAGTGAATACATGTTCCCACATGCACCCCACAACGTGCACACACCACGAGCATGAAGTCACAAGAAGCTCTCCGAACTGAGTTTCTATCACGTCTGGAAGTGATGTGCAAACTCAGCCATAATGAAGCCTAGCACAAAATGCAAACAAAAGATAGGAAGAATTACGAAAAATGCATAATTGATAGGGTATACACACCTATCAACTGGTCGCAACTCGGACGACGAATCCACATGTGAACAATGTATGTTCACCAATACAACAATCATATATACTAGAATGAATCCAACGAAACCCCAAATTCACCCTCAACTGGAAGTGCAACTATGAGCTCACGGTAGTCAACCACAAGACTATATAGCATGTCAGCTCCACTATGCATAGTACTGACTCAATACTATGACATCCCCACTAACATCATCAGTGCCCAATAGTGGGTATAGAACTACAAGTGAATACGTGCTCACACACACATGCCACAATGCACACACACCACGCACATGAGCTCACAAGAAGCTCTAGGAACCAAGTTTCTATGACTTCCGAAAGTGATGGCAAACTCAGCAATAATGAAGCCTAGCACAAAATGCAAACGAAAGTGATGGCCTCTATATTAACCCTCCATGGAGTAGAGTGCGGAACTAGTCTCTATAATCTAGCATCCCTATCCTCAAGCTAGGTGACTCCCAAACCCTCTTGATGTATAGCTACCAACGGTCTTGTCTCGGGAGTTGTGTGGGATGGTGTCTCTAGTGATGGAGAAAGACTAGTCTGTATGGTCCTCTCTGATGGGTATGGGTGGAATAGAAAAGGATGTCATGAGGTGTGTGGTTTCTCCAGGTCCTAAAATATAGTCCCCTTGTAGATCAATTTCTTGATCTATATGCTCGATGTGGTGTGTTCTCTTAAGTGCAATATGCACTGTGGGTTGCAATTTGAAGACTCAATGGGGAAGAGAAATAGCATATACAATGACACAATGAAATAAGCCAAAGAAGCTGAAATTAGGAGTACAAACAGCTCAAAGAAGATTAGGAGCCATAAGCATACACCTTCATTCTCAATGTTGGACTTCGATTCTAAACATACATGCTCAAGACTCTAGTCTTCCAACTAGCTGCCCAAAAGAAGATTGGCCAATCACTGCTTGCCCACTACTCACTCAGAGTGCCAAGCTAGCTGATTCCAAATCTACCAAGTGGAGCACTAGTGGTAAGCTAAGAGCTCTACACACACAAAAGAAGGCAAAGCTTGAGCTTTGCATTCCTTCCTCAAGCCTCTCTCTGAGCTTGTCTCTCAGCTTGTCTTCCCCCCTTGTGTTGAAGGAGAGGTCTACTTATATAGTTTTCCTAAAGTGAAGGATAGCAAAAGGGAACAAAATTAGTTTCTTCTTTGGTAGAGAGCATCTGACACTTTTGACAATTTTGGTATTCTGAAAGCTTCTTCTTGGTCCACTTTTCCTACACCGTCACTATCTTCCAAATTCTTGTATTCGGCACCGTCCACCGTCCATGAGTTCTCCGCCGTCCATGAATTCTCTACGTGCAAGTGGCTGAAAATTTAGAATATATGCAGATCTGGGAAATTTAGTCACTTTTTCAAGTGAAAAAGTAGACTAAATCAAAAGTACAGCCTTTTCTTAAAAATTAGACTACTTTTGAAGTAAGTAGACTAACTTCATAAAATTTGGTGAACTTTTGAGTAAGTCGACTAACTTGTAAAATTTGACTAAAAAAATCGACTATTTGGTCAACTTAGGAAAATTAGACAACTTAGAGATTTGGCTTTAAAAAATCGACTATTTGGTCAACTTAGGAAAAAAATAGGTCAACTTGGGAAAATCGACTAATTGGACAACTTAGGAAAATTAGACAACTGGGAGAATTAGACGACTTGGGAAAATAGGTGAAATGGGAATTTAGACAACTTGGGAAATATGTGAAATGGGAATTTAGGCAACTTGGGAAAATAGGTGAAATGGGAATTTAGACAACTTGGGAAAATAGGTGAAATGGGAAAATAGGCAACTTGGTAAAATAGGTGAAATGGGAATTTAGTCAACTTGGGAAAAGAGGTGAAATGGGAATTAGACAACTTGGGAAAATAGGTGAAATGGGAAAATAGTCAACTTGGGAAAAGAGGTGAAATTGGAATTAGGGAACTTAAGAAAATAGGTGAAATGGGAAATTTGGCCTTCTTCATGAGCTGGATCCCCCTTCCACCTTTTTCTTGCTCTTCGCTTCTTCTCCTTCTTCTTTTGTTCGAAATCGAGGTAACCTGCCTTGTGCTTGGCTTCTGCATCTTTGAAAAAAAAAACAAAAAAATACATTATTTTAAGGGTGTATCAAAGTACCCCGCTACAGGTTGCCCACCACTTAGACATTCTCCGTCCTCAAAGAAAAATAATATTCTTTTTTCTTCTGTCTTTTCTTTTTCTCTCTCTCTTTTTTTTTTTTCTTTTTTTTAGTCGATCTGCGGTGATCAATTTTCGACTTGCTCCTCGGAAAGAACTTTGCCGAGTAAGAACCAATTGTGCTGCTGCGCTGAGAAGTGACTTCAAAAAAATCGACTTTTGTCTTGCTGCTGCCTTCAACTATTGTGAGGCTGAAATCTACTAAATATGTGAAGAATAGACTCAATTGAGTGACTAACAAATTGACCAAAAAAATCGACTAAACTTGCAAAAGTCGTGCTTTAAATTTGCCTAAAAAATTTAGACTAAAAAGAAATCAACCAAAAAGTTTAGACCTTAAAAATCGACCCAAAAATTTAGGCTAAAAAATTTGACTAAAAAAATCGACCTATTAACTAAAACAAAATCGACTTTTCCTTGAGAAAAAAAATCGACCTAACTAAAAAAATCGACTTTTTTTTTTTTAAGGATTTGAAAAAATTCGACTTTTTTTTTTCATGAACTTAAAAAAAATCGACCTAACACCAAAAAAAATCGACTTTTTTTTTTTTTAAATTTATTTATTTGTTTGGATTGAGTTTCAATTTGGCTTCTCTGTAAGCACTAAAAACCTGTTCCAATTGCCAAAGATGATCAGTGAAGTTTTCCACTGGAGTAGAACATCCAGTAGAACATCCAGTGCCTGAAAAAGTGGAGAAATCGTCCATAAAGATCCTCAAGAATTTTGGCAACAATGATCGGAAGATTGAGTAAACCACTCAATTGAAAGAGGCGGGAGCATTGCATAATCCAAAAGCCATCTTAGTATATACATACGTACCCCATGGAGTTACAAATGCAGCTTTAGCTTGGTCCTTTGGATGGATGAACACTTGGTTGTATCCGCTAAATCCATCCATGAAACTGTATACAACATGACCAGCCAGATCTTCCAAAACTTGTTCTGAAAATGGGGGTTGGAAACCCATCGGGAATCGTAACCTTGTTGAGAGCCCGAAAATCGATACAAACGCGTATCTTGTTGGATTGCTTCTTTTGGACTATTACCATCGATGATAACCATTCAGAATGCTCCACTAGGACAATGATTCTCGCATCCTCTAGCTTTTCTATTTCTTTGTTGACCGCTTCTGCATACTTTGGATTAAGTCAATAAATCCTTCCTCTTACTGGCTTAGCATCATGAATCAATGGAATAGAATGCTCTCCAAGATGAACAAGAATTCCTTCTAAGTCATGGTAACTCCATGCAAACAAATCCTTGAAGTTTTGCATGAAAGTGGTTACCTGATGGAGCAAGGATGGATGATCCCAAAGCCATGTTGCTAGTAAGATCGGTTGTGAGTGTTCCTCATTTCCAAGATTGACTTGCCTTACAAGTTGAGATGACATGGCTGTGTTCGTTTTCATCTTCAAAAATGCATTGTGGATAGGCCGGCGATTCCTCTATGTTGATTTTTGATTCCTTTTCTTGCATCCATGAAGGTGAAAGCTCTTTCATCCACGGTATGTCGGATGGTATCAGTAAGTCGTCTATTGCAGCTCTTTTCTCCTTTCCTTGGTTCAAATCCTTCGAGACTCCTTTCTTTCCTCTCCTCAAGTCCATGACGGGTTCTCCAAGCCCAAGAGTTTCTACCTGTTCAGACTCTCCTTCACAAATAGATATGCCATAACATGGAAAGGCTTCCATCCATTCAAAAAGATCTTGGTCATCGTTTATTTCAATTTCATTACATGTTTCTTGGTCCACTTTTCCTGCACCGTCACTATCTTCCAAATTCTTGTATTCGGCACCGTCCACCGTCCATGAGTTCTCCGCCGTCCATGAGTTCTCCACGTGCAAGTGGCTGAAAATTTAGACTATATGGAGATCTGGGAAATTTAGTCGCTTTTTCAAGTGAAAAAGTAGAATAAATCAAAAGTACAGCCTTTTCTTAAAAATTAGACTACTTTTGAAGTAAGTAGACTAACTTCATAAAATTTGGTGAACTTTTGAGTAAGTCGACTAACTTGTAAAATTTGACTAAAAAAATCGACTATTTGGTCAACTTAGGAAAATTAGACAACTTAGAGATTTGGCTTAAAAAAATTGACTATTTGGTCAACTTAGGAAAAAAATAGGTCAACTTGGGAAAATCGACTAATTGGACAACTTAGGAAAATTAGACAATGACTTGGGAAAATAGGTGAAATGGGAATTTAGACAACTTGGGAAATATGTGAAATGGGAATTTAGGCAACTTGGGAAAATAGGTGAAATGGGAATTTAGACAACTTGGGAAAATAGGTGAAATGGCAAAATACCCAACTTGGGAAAATAGGTGAAATGGGCATTTTGTCAACTTGGAAAAAGAGGTGAAATGGGAATTAGACAACTTGGGAAAATAGGTGAAATGGGAAAATAGTCAACTTGGGAAAAGAGGTGAAATGGGAATTAGGGAACTTAAGAAAATAGGTGAAATGGGAAATTTGGCCTTCTTCATGAGCTGGATCCCCCTTCCACCTTTTTCTTGCTCTTTGCTTCTTCTCCTTCTTCTTTTGTTCGAAATAGAGGTAACCTGCCTTGTGCTTGGCTTCTGCATCTTTGAAAAAAAAAACAAAAAAATACATTATTTTAAGGGTGTATCAAAGTACCCCGCTACAGGTTGCCCACCACTTAGACATTCTCCATCCTCAGAGAAAAATAATATTCTTTTTTCTTCTGTCTTTTCTTTTTCTCTCTCTCTTTTTTTTTTCCCTTTTTTTTAGTCGATCTGCTGTGATCAATTTTCGACTTGCTCCTCGGAAAGAACTTTGCCGAGTAAGAACCAATTGTGCTGCTGCGCTGAGAAGTGACTTCAAAAAAATCGACTTTTGTCTTGCAGCTGCCTTCAACTATTGTGAGGCTGAAATCGACTAAGTATGTGAAAAATAGACTCAATTGAGTGACTAACAAATTGACCAAAAAAATCGACTAAACTTGCAAAAGTCGTGCTTTAAATTTGCCTAAAAAATTTAGACTAAAAAGAAATCAACCAAAAAGTTTAGACCTTAAAAATCGACCAAAAAATTTAGGCTAAAAAATTTGACTAAAAAAATTGACCTATTAACTAAAACAAAATCGACTTTTCCTTGAGAAAAAAAATCGACCTAACTAAAAAAATCGACTTTTTTTTTTTAAGGATTTGAAAAAATTCGACTTTTTTTTTCTTTAATGAACTTAAAAAAAATCGACCTAACACCAAAAAAAATCGACTTTTTTTTTTTTAAATTTATTTATTTGTTTGGATTGAGTTTCAATTTGGCTTCTCTGTAAGCACTAAAAACCTGTTCCAATTGCCAAAGATCATCAATGAAGTTTTCCACTGGAGTAGAACATCCAGTGCCTGAAAAAGTGGAGAAATCGTCCATAAAGATCCTCAAGAATTTTGGCAACAATGATCGGAAGATTGAGTAAACCACTCAATTGAAAGAGGCGGGAGCATTGCATAATCCAAAAGCCATCTTAGTATATACATATGTACCCCATTGAGTTACAAATGCAGTTTTAGCTTGGTCCTTTGGATGGATGAACACTTGGTTGTATCCGCTAAATCCATCCATGAAACTGTATAAAACATGACCAGCCACATCTTCCAAAACTTGTTCTGAAAATGGGGGTTGGAAACCCATCGGGAATCGTAACCTTGTTGATAGCCCGAAAATATACACAAACGCGTATCTTGTTGGATTGCTTCTATTGGACTATTACCATCGATGATAACCATTCAGAATGCTCTACTGGGACAATGATTCTCGCATCCTCTAGCTTTTCTATTTCTTTTTTGACCGCTTCTGCATACTTTGGATTAAGTCAATAAATCCTTCTTCTTACTGGCTTAGCATCATGAATCAATGGAATAGAATGCTCTCCAAGATGAACAGGAATTCCTTCTAAGTCATGGTAACTCCATGCAAACAAATCCTTGAAGTTTTGCATGAAAGTGGTTACCTGATGGAGCAAGGATGGATGATCCCAAAGCCATGTTGCTAGTAAGATCGGTTGTGAGTGTTCCTCATTTCCAAGATTGACTTGCCTTACAAGTTGAGATGACATGGCTGTTTGTTCGTTTTCATCTTCAAAAATGCATTGTGGATAGGCCGGCGATTCCTCTATGTTGATTTTTGATTCCTTTTCTTGCATCCATGAAGGTGAAAGCTCTTTCATCCACGGTATGTCGGATGGTATCAGTAAGTCGTCTATTGCAGCTCTTTTCTCCTTTCCTTGGTTCAAATCCTTCAAGACTCCTTTCTTTCCTCTCCTCAAGTCCATGACAGGTTCTCCAAGCCCAAGAGTTTCTACCTATTCAGACTCCTTCACAAATAGATATGCCATAACATGGAAAGGCTTCCATCCATTCCAAAAGATCTTGGTCATCGTTTATTTCAATTTCATTACATGTTTCTTGGTCCACTTTTCTTGCACCGTCACTATCTTCCAAATTCTTGTATTCGGCACCGTCCATGATTTCTCCGCCGTCCATGAGTTCTCCACGTGCAAGTGGCTGAAAATTTAGACTATATGGAGATCTGGGAAATTTAGTCGCTTTTTCAAGTGAAAAAGTAGAGTAAATCAAAAGTACACCCTTTTCTTAAAAATTAAACTACTTTTGAAGTAAGTAGACTAACTTCATAAAATTTGGTGAACTTTTGAGTGAGTCGACTAACTTGTAAAATTTGACTAAAAAAATCGACTATTTGGTCAACTTAGGAAAATTAGACAACTGGGAGAATTAGACGACTTGGGAAAATAGGTGAAAGGGGAATTTAGACAACTTGGGAAATAGGTGAAATGGGAATTTAGGCAACTTGGGAAAATAGGTGAAATGGGAATTTAGACAACTTGGGAAAATAGGTGAAATGGGAATTTAGACAACTTGGGAAAATAGGTGAAATGGAAAAATAGGCAACTTGGGAAAATAGGTGAAATGGGAAAATAGGCAACTTGGGAAAATAGGTGAAATGGCAATTTAGTCGACTTGGGAAAAGAGGTGGAATGGGAATTAGACAACTTGGGAAAATAGGTGAAATGGGAAAATAGTCAACTTGGGAAAAGAGGTGAAATGGGAATTAGGGAACTTGGGAAAATAGGTGGGAATTTTAGCCTTCTTCATGAGCTGGACCCCCCTTCCATCTTTTTCTTGCTCTTCGTTTCTTCTCCTTCTCCTTTTGTTCGAAATCGAGGTAACCTACCTTGTGCTTGGCTTCTGCATCTTTGAAAAGAAAAACAGAAAAATATGTATCAAAGTACCCCGCTACACCCCTCCCTTTTCTACTCCATGTGGCCTACAAGTGAAACCCCCCTTGAGGTGGGCCACTCGACCATCGAGTTATAAATAATGATGCAGTGCTCGAAATCAAGTTAAAGTAGATGTTGTCCATAAGCTCTAAGTGGAGCTCTATGTGTTCTAGCTCTCAAAATGACCTTCTCATAAAGAGTGTGTAATGCCTCTCAATCACATTACAACTATTGTTACGCGCTTTGAAATCTCCGATAAGGAAGACCTTAAGTGTGGAGTACTCAATGATCCCCTACAAGAGGCATGCATAAGGTGAGGCCTCTACCAATAATGACTCATGCTCAGTGGAGGTGAATTTGGACCTTGTGGGAGCAAAATAGCATGAGGCAATGTAGATCATCATGTCCCCTGAGAACTTGAGGTGAATCCACATGTAGATATGTGGGTCTCGGGCAATAATCTATACTCTATTGTAAAACTCTTGTCTAAAGAGTATGGTCACTTCTCTTGATCTGTAAGAGATGTGATGGCATGCACATCCCCGGTGTAGAGATTCTCACTAGAATCCATGTTTCCATGGTAGCCCTTGGTAACCATTTGTCTAGGCATTCACGTGTGTCTGTAAGTAGAATGATATCTACATTCTAGGCCTTTTCATCACCTCCTCAAGCCTCTCTGAGTATGTCCATAGATCTCGATTATGATTCCAAACCGTAGTGTGAATCTTCTCTCATGTTCCATAGGCCGAGAGTCCCCATGTGATGATTTTGCTCTTGATGATGACACTACCATCTCAATACATCGAGTTATTCCCTTCTTCGTATGCTTGTTGGACTCTAGGCATAAACCGATGGTGATGATCTTGTGGCATATTTATGAGCTCATCATGAAGGTAGATTGGAGGGCCTTCTAGCTCTCTCAGGATGATCCTCTTTCAGAGGAAAGAGGTTCAAGACTCTTTGAAGGGGAATTGGAGGATGAGGGCTCTCTCCATTGGGACTTTGTCAGCTCAAAGTAAAGCTTTGGGAGAAAGGGAACTCCTCTTCCTTGGAGCCGATTTTCTTGCACAAGGCTTTCCCGTCGCTTGTGGGTGTGGCTCCTTCTTTGAAGCCCTTCAATCTCACATTAAGGAGACGAGCTTGTCACATGTTCTCCTCAATAGTTGTGCGTACGAGCACTCCATCATTTTGGGCCTCCTCTCTTGCTTCCTCCTAGATGTTGTTCTTGACCACTTAGATCCATTCTACTTTGGTGGCCTCGAGCTTTACCTCCATGCTTGCGGTGAGGGCTTTGGTAATCTCCTCGTTGTCTCTCCTTCTTAATAGTGTAAGGGATGCAATAGATGCATGGAGGATTTCAATTTGTGCCTTCCTCTCTTCCTTCTCTTTCCTATATTTCTCATTGTTGGTAACAAAACCTTTGTGTATTTTCCTTTACCTCTCCCCTCCCCCCACTTCCTCTTCAAAGTGCATCAAAGTGAAACTGAACCTCTTTACTCTTCCTCTCTCTCCAAGTGGCACTAGATTTCTTTGCCCTTTCCTCTCTTGCCAAATCTACTCGTCACGAAACCCTAAATCCGCCTGTTGCTCTGTACCCGACCCTAAATCTGTACCCGAGCTGGGGGGCACAACTTGGATTCTAGGGTTTCAAGTCTGTATCCGAGCTGGGGCACAACTTGGATTCTAGGGTTTCAAGTCTGTATCCGAGCTGGGGGGCACAACTTGGATTCTAGGGTTTCAAGTCTGTATCCGAGCTGGGGGCACAACTTGGATTCTAGGGTTTAGGGTTTCAAATCTCCCTATCCCGGACTAATAATTGCACAACTTGGATTCTAGGGTTTAGGGTTTCAAATCTCCCTGTCCAGGACTAATAATTGCACAACTTGGATTCTAGGGTTTAGGGATTCAAGTCTCACTGTCCCGGATTAATAATTGTTGCCTACAGTTATTAGCCACTCCCACCCTTGCTCCATCGCGCATCGGGCGCGCTCCCGTCTTCATCGCAAGTCTTTGGGCTCAGCACACTGAGCATTTTTTTCTCATCTTCGAATGCAATGAGCGCTACGGCTAAGAAGGACGATTTGATGAAAATGGAGGACAAACTGACCATAGCTATCAAAGAAAACAAGAAGATGGTGGACTCCACTATCACGGCCATCATCAACCGCCTCTCAAAGCTCGAGAAAGAAGTAGAAACATATCACAAAGAGAGGGAAGCATGGCAGAAAGAGAAAGAAGAGTGTGAGAGGGAGAGAAACAAAGAAAAAGAAGAATGGGCTAAGGAAAGGGCAAACATGAAAAAAGAATTGGAGCTGATCAAAGCTTCAATGGTATCTCTCACTACCGAAGAGCGAGAGATTCATATGAACACGACAGAAGCTTTAAAAGAAGAACTCACCAAAGCTTTGACCGCGAGCATGGAAAACAAATTAGAAGCCACCAAAGAAGGATGGATCGACATAGTGAAAAAGAACATCAAAAAAGAAGCCAAAGAGGAAGCACAAAAGGAAGAAGCACTCATCGTGCACACCACCATTGAAGAAGAAAAGATGAGACATGCCCGTCGTCTCAATGTACGCATCACGGGTATTGTAGAAAAAGAAGGCTCTACACCCGAGTCCGACGGGAAGACACTATGCAGGATGCTCGGCTTGGAGAATGGGACGAGACCCCACGAAGAAGAGAGCTCTCATTCTACACTTCCCTTTAGAAGATGTAAGATCTACTTTCCTACGCAAGAGGGTGATTCTGAGAGCACTTGATGGCCCCCCCATCTACCTTGATGATGATCTCACACCCATGCAAGTAGCACACCGCCGTGCATGCATGCCAAGAGTACACCAAGCTCGCAAAGCAGGAAAGAAGGCTTCATACAGAGATGGTCGTGTCATCATTGATGGCAAGGCCATCCCATAGGGATTCGCGGCCTGTGAGACACTCGAGGAGATACACCTTGCAGTTCGGAACTGCAATGGAGACCTATGGACACACCCAGAGAGGTTGGAAGAGGTGCGCAAAGGCAAAGACATCATTATGCTCACAGAGACACATGAGAGCCCAGACCGGGGCCTACCTCGAGTCCACGGTTTCCAGTGGGAGTCCACATACAGAGAGTGTACACGTCAGCATACCACCAGAGGATCAGGAGGAGTAGCCATACTCTTCAGAGATGGACTTCAGAGCAGGATACAGATAGTCACACGTGACTCACAGGCCAGATATCTTTGGATTCGACTCAAGCTCTCACAGGAGGGGATCATCTTCATAGCTTTATGCTACTTTGCTCCCTCTAGCTCGCGATTCGCTATCATAGATCGAGAGGAGGACTCACCATACACTTGCTTGTCAGAAGAGATTACAGAGTACTCAGCACTAGGGGAAGTCTTCCTTATGGGAGACTTCAATGCCAGGACAGGCAATGATCAGTGTGAGATATTTGACCCAGAAGACCCACAGATACTACGTACCATAGAGGATGAGTCTACAGCTCGAGCTTCAGCTGACTCTACACACACTCATTATGGCACTCACTTACTCAGACTAGGCTCTCGACATAATCTCGTTATCTATAACGGGATGGCTCAGTGGCCTACCTCAGGAGGATTGACATGCATGCCACACTCAGTCACAGATGGCAGGGGAAGTTCAGTAGATTACGTCATGGGATCTAGAGAGGCCATTCACCTACTTACCTCATTCACCATCCCACCTATACCCATTGGGGCCGATCACGCATACCTCGCTCTCTCCCTCAAGGGAGACACCCCTACACGCACACCCGCAACACGCATCCCACACACCACCATCCACTTCACACACGAGCTAGCTCACATATATGCGGCCCAAGTCGAGAAGGGTCTTCTCTTGCTTCACCCTGACACTCCACTATCCCTACTCACCTCACAGATAGCATCAGTTCTTCAGACATCCGCCATCAGCTCCTTCCCACACACCATCCATTCTAGTCACACACCCCCCCCCCCCCCAGGGACTATGCCACAACATCGTTGGTATGATGAGGAATGCAGAGATACCTAGCGCCAACTACGAGCTCAACGAGCATTGGGAGAGATCACAGAGAGACAGGCCACAGGACAGATGAAGACTCTCACACGTCGGAAGAGGCGAGCCTTTGAGGAGGCACGGATGCTTGAGCTATATCATCTCTTTATGAGTATGGACAGTGCTGCAGCATGGCGTACCCTACGAGAGCCACGCCCGACCACACCTATTGGGGACCTACACACATGGCATGATTATGCTCAGAGATTATATGAGGTGCCTGAGCAGCCTCCCATTCCGAGCCACTTGAGCCTCGCCCTACTAGTTCTTCTCTTTTCACAGCAAAGATGGTTGAGAGGGCCATAGGACGACTGCGACATGGACGTTCGACAGACCATACGGGATTGCATAGCGAGCACCTCATATATGCATCCTCCACTATAGCCCCGTTGATTGCACATGCCTTCAATCGGGCTATAGGGGAGGGCTTCCCAGAGGAGTGGACTAGGCACACCATTGTGCCTATCCACAAATCTGGCGACACCCTGGATCCAGGGAATTACAGGACCATCATGATTGGCCACACCATGGCCAAACTATACGGTGCCATACTTGAGGCAGAGCTCAGCTCATATGCAGAGACTGAGGGGCTACGAGCACGAGGCCAGGCAGGTTTTCGGCGAGCTTTCTCTACTATTGATCACATCTTCATTTTGCGCTGCGTCATTGATGGGGCAAGGGTGCGGAAGAAGAGACTATATTGCTGCTTTGTGGACTTCCGCAAAGCTTTCGATACAGTGCCACGAGAGAGGCTCTTCCAACGCATTCAGAGCTTGGGAATACCATCAGGGATGATTTGGGCCATCTATGCACTCTGAGCAGGTGACCGGGAGAGTACAGTGTCCAAGAGGTATGTCTGAGGTCATTGCTAGCACCATCGGTGTTAAGCAAGGCTGCCCGCTCTCTCCCACTCTATTTGGTCTCTACATCGATGAGATTGAGGACTACATTCTCCGAGCTGGAGGAGAGGGTGCAGACCTCGCAGGTACACCTGTCCACATGACAGGCAGCCACCGATAGACTCACACGAGCATATGCAGCTTTAGCCATGTTAGAGCGGAGATGTCACCAGGCACACTTCCAGGAGCCCCGCATGAAGGGGTGGCTATTTGACACACTAGTCCGACCAGCTATGATGTATGCTGCGACAGTTTGGGCCCCAGGCCTCACAGCCACCCAGTGGAGTGCGATCGAGAGGCCCCAGGTGCGTATGATCTCGCGACTATTTCGCGGGAAACAGTCGGTACCACATGACATCATCAGGGCAGAGCTAGCTGCACCACCCATGGTAGTAGATGCACTATTCCAAACTATCTGCTTTATTCAGAGGATGAGGGAGCTCCCTACAGACAGACTCACACGCAGAGCTTTTGAGGCATCTATACAGATATCGAAGTCAGGATATGAGAGAGCTTGGTACACTCAGGTTAGAGTATGGTTTGATAGTCATGGGCTTGATATGGACAGATTACCGCCTTTTCAGTACGACCCAGACTCACCTCACATCCACCTCTCCCGTCATGAGAGGAATGTTGTGTTGAGACAGGATCTTTGGCAGCGCTACATTAGTCAGACATGGCACACACCACACATGGGATCGAGACTATTGCACTATCGAGACCAGTTCTTAGACATCCTAGCAGACGGTTTCATCCGGCGGCCATGTTACATGGATACTTACATGCCTCATAGCTCGAGGGTAGCGATTGGCCAGTTGAGAGTCTCATCACATAGACTAGAGATTGAGACGGGCAGAGCCGCAGACATTCCCAGAGAGGAGCGGGTATGCAGGGTTTGCAGAGTAGAGATAGAGGATGAGGAGCACTTTGTATGCAGATGTAGCGCATATGATGGCATCAGAGGTAGATACGGGACTCTATTTACGTGGCAGCCCACCCTCCGAGAGATCATGGACTCTAGAGACCAGCGACAGCTCGGGCGATTCCTACTAGAGATACAGAGTCACAGAGATTCCCTACTCCAGCCTACTACTGTAGCAGCCCATACAGGAGGGAGACAGAGTCAGCTCATGGAGTTCTTTATTCCACGACGTGCTGCAGCCCTCCCCCCCTCAGCCCACACACCGAGAGGGGTGACTCTTCAGCAGGCTCATGCTGCTCGAGCTAGGAGACGACCCCGTGCTAGAGGATATCGGGCCCCGAGACATCACCGACATCAGATTGCAGAGATCCATGCTCGTCACCATGGCGCCATGGAGGAGAGACGATTCCAGATGATGGCTGATCCCGTTGCAGCTATCACGATGGCCCTGACTCCACCTCCACCTATGTATCACATCTTACACCCGCCCACTAGCGCAGGATGGAGCTAGTTAGTCGTTTCAAATGCATTCCCATGCTTGTTGTACTACCCCTTTGCATATAGACTGCCATAGATATCGCACTCCATACACCCCCCCCTTTCATGGGTATCTCCACACGCATTTCACGGAGATATGTATCAGCTTTACCAGTTTCTTTTTCAGCACTTTTATCTTCTCTGATAGACAAAAGATACACCCATGTACATCGATTTGTCTCATAGGCCGAGTTCGGCCTCCTAATAGACGTAAAAACACTTTCTTTCTTTCTTTCTTTTTCTCTCTCTCTCTCTCTCTCTCTCTCTCTCTCTCTCTCTCTCTCTCTCTCTCTCTCTCTCTCTCTCTCTCTCTCTCTCTCTCTCTCTCTCTCTCTCTCTCTCTCTCTCTCTCTCCACCGAAAATGCTCTATTACCGTGAGCATTTTCTACATATATCGGACGAGGGCTTCATCGAGATTCCGAGATACATGCAGACATATCTACCCCACCAGCTTCGAGTCGTCATTGGGAAGCTCTGGGTTTCATCACATCAGCTCGAGATTGAGAGGGGTCGATCCAGGGGAGTCCCCCGTGAGGAGAGGTGGTGCCCAGTATGCGAGACAGAGCTAGAGATAGAGATACGAGCACATTTCAAGATAGAGGAGTCACTCCAGTTATGCATGACTATGGGAGACCAGCGACGCTTGGGACGCTTCCTCGGAGCAGCATACGAGAGGCGACATCGGTCACTCCAGCCCACACATCAGCCACGGGTGAGTACGCAGCAGACCATTACCCAATTTTTTCAGCGAGCTGAGCTACATCAGAGAGAGGTCCATCTATAGGGCTCACACTCCACCAGGGAGCAGCACAGAGAGCACGGCGCTGACCACGCATGGGCAGATATCATCGACCACGACTATATCAGGAGGATATCTCATGCATCGGGACATCCTACCACCACATGATGGAGCATAGGCGCACCACCACCCCATGGGTTGTCTTCCTTCAGGAGGCACTCAGACCACCCCCGATGTACCACATACTACACCCACCTCCACCCATTCACCGGTAGCTAGGGTGTTTTACTCACACTTTTACTCACACGTCCCCCATGTATTAGGTGGCCACTATCTGCGGAGTCAGAGCCACATCTCCCCATCCTTTTCCAGCTTTATATATATCTTTGTGTTGCGATATACCTTTTATTTCATTTCATCCTCTACACAGGGTTACTACACTTGTACATGGTTTTTGTCTCATAGGCCAAGTTTGGCCTCCAGAAGACGTTAATATGACTTTCTTTCTTTCTTTCTTTCTTTCTTTCTTCTCTCTCTCTCTCTCTATCTCTCTCTCTCTCTCTCTCTCTCTCTCTCTCTCTCTCTCTCTCTCTCTCTCTCTCTCTCTCTCTCTCTCTCTCTCTCTCTCTCTCTCTCTCTCTCTCTCTCTCTCTCTCCCCCTCTTTGGTCTCTACATTGATGAGATAGTAGACTACATACAGCAGCAGGGGGGTGATGGCATTGAGGTACGCGGGTCCACTGTCCATATTCTTTTATATGCAGATGATATTGTACTGGTTTCAGAGTCTGCAGAAGGTCTACAGCATCATCTACATGGCCTAGATGAATTTTGCACACACAGAGGGTTATCTGTGAACCTTGGTAAAACCAAGGTCATGATCTTTCATACATCAGCACAGGTACGCAGACATAGTTTGTTCCGCGCAGCGGGTGGACCCATTGAGGTGGTCGGATCATATGTTTACTTGGGAGTGACATTTACAGCAGCATCAGGGGTCTTCTCTATGTCTCAGGCAGCATGTGACTGCATCACACGTGGGTATGCAGCACTTGCTTTGATGGAGAGACAGTGCCACCAGGCATATTTTCAGGAGCCCCGCACAAAAGGGTGGCTCTTTTCGACACTTTGGTTACACCAGCGCTCATGTATTGGGCAGCCATATGGGGACAAGGATTAGCCACACCAGTATGGACAGCATTAGAGGGGCCACAGATCCTCATGATTTCCAGACTTATCCGGAGCAAGCCTTCAGTACCACATGATATCATTAGAGCAGAGCTCGCTGCACCACCGATGCTAGTTGAGGCACTATTCCATACAGTATGCCTATTACACAGACTCCCAGCATGGATACAGAGCGCATTGCTTATCGGGCTTTCCAGGCATCACGGGACATGGCATTAGCAGGCGACACCTCCTCATGGTATGCACAGACATGAGACTGGCTGGCCCACCACGGCTTTGACATAGACAGGCTACCACCACTACAGTACGACTCACAGGCACCCACCGACTCGCTCTCTCATCAGGAGAGGAATAGGATCATTCGTTAGGAGATATGGCATACATACATACAGAGGACATTGGTGAGCCGTAGGGGTATATTGCCACCGAAAATGCTCTATTACCGTCAGCACTTTCTACATATATCGGATGAGGGCTTCATCGAGATTCCAAGATACATGCAGACATATCTACCTCACCAGCTTCGAGTCGTCATTGGGCAGCTCCTAGTTTCATCACATCAGCTCGAGATTGAGAGGGCTCGATCCAGGGGAGTCCCTCGTGAGGAGAGGTGGTGCCTAGTATGCGAGACAGAGGTAGAGAGTGAGGAGCATTTTGTTATCAGATGCCCAGCATATGTAGACCTACGAGCACATTTCCAGATAGAGGAGTCACTCCAGTTATGCATGACTATGGGAGACCAGCGATGCTTGGGACGCTTCCCCACAGCAGCATACGAGAGGCGAGATCGGTCACTCTAGCCGACACATCAGCCACGGGTGAGTACGCAACAGACCATTACCCAGTTTTTTCAGCGAGCTGAGCTACATCAGAGAGGTCCATCTATAGGGCTCACGCTCCACCAAGCAGCAGCACAGAGAGCGCGGCGCCGACCACGCATGGGCAGATATCATCGACCACGACTATATCAGGAGGATATCTCATGCATCACGACAGCCTACGACCACATGATGGAGCATAGGCGCACCACCACCCCATGGATTGTCTTCCTTCAGGAGGCACTCAGACCACCCCCGATGTACCACATACTACACCCACCTCCACCCATTCACCGGTAGCTAGGGTGATTTACTCACATGTCCCCCATGTATTAGGTGGCCACTATCTGCGCAGTCAGAGCCACATCTCCCCATCCTTTTCCAGCTTTATATATATATCTTTGTGTCAGGATATACCTTTTATTTCATTTCATCCTCTACACAGGGTTACTACACTTGTACATGGTTTTGTCTCATAGGCCAAGTTTGGCCTCCAGAAGACGTTAATATGACTTTCTTTCTTTCTTTCTCTCTCTCTCTCTCTCTCTCTCTCTCTCTCTCTCTCTCTCTCTCTCTCTCTCTCTCTCTCTCTCTCTCTCTCTCTCTCTCTCTCTCTCTCTCTCTCTCTCTCTCTCTCTCTCTCTCTCTCTCTCTCTCTCTGACTGTGACAGCGGATGGTTTCATTCAGAGACCACGATACATGGATACATATATGGCACCAGTTGAGAGAGTGGCCATTGGGAAGCTCAGAGTATCATCACACCAGCTCGAGATTGAGATTGGCCGAGCCACACATACCCCTAGGGATGAGCGACTATGCAGGATATGTAGAGAGGAGGTGGAGGACGAGGAGCACTACACATGTAGATGCCAAGCATATGAGGACATCAGAGACCGCTACCCACAGCTCTTCAGGGGGCCTAGAGAGATCAGGGCTTTATTGGGGACAGAGGACCAGCGCCCTCTAGGTCGTTTCCTAGTAGAGCTCCAGCACCGCCGCGCATCACTCCTCCAGCAGCAGATGGAGATAGACCTACCCCCCCCCCCCCCCCTCAGACTTATATTACAGATTTTTTCAGACCCACATACACTCGAGGGCCCAGCTCGATGCGGGGTGTCACATTACACAGAGCAGAGGAGCTTAGACGACAGCGTCGACGACCGAGACCCCTTGTCCGGAGAGCTCGTCCACATCAGAGAGAGATTCAGGCGATTCACGCACGCCATGACATGGAGATACAGAGACGTCAGCAGTGCACCCCTATCGATTTGGACACCCAGAGCATTTTGAGGATCGCCATGATGCCTTACCCACCGATGCATTATATCCTACACCCACTCCAGGCATTTAGGGGGTTGTGATACCATCGAGCCTCCCCTCCCTATGCATATCATATTTGTATCTCACCCATTGAGCATAAAGAGTGCATACCCATAGCACCCCACACCCTTGATGCCAGCTACTATCCCTCCTTTTATACCCGTTTGCAGTACTCACACTTTATTTTCGTTTTGGATCACAGTGGATTGGATCATATTGATGTATATGTTTTGTCTCATAGGCCGATTTTGGCCTCTAATAGACGTTGAAAAGTCTTTCTTTATTTCTTTCTTTCTCTCTCTCTCTCTGTCCTCCCTCCCTCCCTCCCTCCCCCCCCCCCTTCTCTCTCTCTCTCTCTCTCTCTCTCTCTCTCTCTCTCTCTCTCTCTCTCTCTCTCTCTCTCTCTCTCTCTCTCTCTCTCTCTCTCTCTCTCTCTCTCTCTCTCTCTCTCTCTCTCTCTCTCTCTCTCTCTCTCTCTCTCTCTCCCCCCCGTCGTCTGCTGCTGTTGTCCGAAACCCTAGCCGCGGCCCTGCTTCGCCTCTGCCCCGCCCTGCCGCGCCCTGCTCTGCCTCCTGCCCCGCCTTCTCTTCCTCGCCTTGCTCGGCCTCCTTCCCTGCCCTGCCCGCTTCGCGCGCCCACCCCCTCTCCCTTCCCGCTACTCGCGCCTCTCTCTGTCCCGCCCGCTGCATGCACGCCTCTGCCCCGCCCTCTGTCAGTACCCCTACCACGCCGAATCCCCTCTCCTCTCCCTCGGGTTGAACAACCACTCCGATGGGTCCTGCAAACAAGAATAGAACACCCGGGGATACAATCCTAACATACCCGAAACCCCAGCTGCAAACTGATATGAAACCATAACCCTAACCCTAAACACCAAAACCTAACATGCCCACCTGCCAAACTCCCAAACTAACCCTAACTCCAGAACCCACATCTCCAAAAGTATGTGCAACCCTAACCCTAACCCTAACCTGAACCCTAACCCTAACCTGAACCCTAACCCTAACTCTAGAACCTAATCCTAATCCCTAACCCTAAGAAAAACCCAAATCCTCTCTCTCTCTCTCTCTCTCTCTCTCTCTCTCTCTCTCTCTCTCTCTCTCTCTCTCTCTCTCTCTCTCTCTCTCTCTCTCTCTCTCTCATGGCTCCCAAGCTGGAGGAACAGTTGGCCACCTTAGAGCATGCCCTCCGAGAGTTGATAGGAAAACACAAGAAAGAAGGAGATTTTGCACTGAACGAGGTTACCCGTAGAGTTGTCGCCCTCGAAGCCAAGGTGGCAACCTTGGAGAAGGAAAACGAATCCCTTCGGGAAGAGCTTCTCGCTACCCGCAAACAGCACTCACGGGACCTGGAGGAGTTGCACACTGCGCTTACTGATATGAAAACGAAACTGGACAGCATGCACGAGGAGGGGGAGATCGCTCCACATCTAGAGGACATTCGGATGACTATCAAGAAGGAGTGTATGGAGGTGGTGCAGAACTAGCTTGAGACTAAGAGAGATGGATGGGTCGAGGTTCTCAAAAAGAACCTTCGACAGGAGGCAAAGAAGAACAACCACCATGAGGAGATCCACATAGTGCATACCACCATTGAGGAGGAGCGGATGCGACAGGCCCGCAGGCTCAATGTTCGCGTCTCCGGCCTCACAGAGACAGACGGATCACCAGAGCAGGACGGGCTTCGCTTGTGCACATTACTTGGATATTGCGCGGATGAGCCTCTCCCTTTCACCAGAGTATGGAGAGCAGGACGGGACACCACACGGAGCAGAGCACTTATCCTTCAGTTCTCAGATGAGGCCAGGAGGAGAGACTTTCTCAGACGACGGGCGGTACTACGCACTACACCGGGCACCCCCATCTATTTGGATGACGACCTCACACGGATGCAGGTAGAGCACAGACGGGCATGCATGCCACGTGTCCTCCAGGCAAGACGAGAGGGACATCGTGCCCTCTACAGAGACGGTCGGATCATCATTGATGCACGGCCCATTGACTAGGGATTCGCGGCCTATGAGACAGCACACCAAGAGGTGCACATTGCAATCTGGAACTGCAATGGATCTTTATGGACACATCCAGGGCGCCTCGAGGAGGTGATGGAGGGAAGAGACATTATCTTCTTGACAGAGACACACGACAGCCCGGGGAGGAGCCTACCGAGGATTGAGGGCTATATGTGGGAGTCAGCTCACCGCCGCCAGATGAGACAGCACACCACACGGGGATCAGGAGGAGTAGCCGTGCTCTATAGACAGTCGTTACAGCACAGGGTACAAGTGGTAGCCAAAGACCCAGAGGCACGTTTCATGTGGATACGCTTGCAGCTATCAGAGGAGAGAGCAGCGTACTTCGCCGTATGCTATATTGCACCCATTGGTTCACGCTTCACACATTCTCCTGAGCAGCTATCAGGAGGGGAGGGACCAGACACCACATCGCCATATGACTCCCTCAGTGACACGATTATGGAGTATACCGGGATGGGTGAAGTCTTCCTTGTAGGAGACTTCAATGCCCGCACTCAGAGCCACCAGTGTGATATCTACGACTTTGACGACCCTGAGATGCTTCGTACCATAGAGGACATGCCTACACTCAGAGCCTCAGCCGACACCGCCACACCCACCTTATATGGTCGACACTTACTCAAGATGGGAGCACCACACCGTCTCGTTATATATAATGGGATGGAGAGCTGGCCCACCTCGCGCGGTCTCACCTGCATTCCACCCACGACACCACAGGGGGGCAGTGTGGTAGACTATGTTATCGGACCTCCGGAGGCGACACATCTGATCACCTCATTCACTATCCCACCCTTACCGATTGGAGCTGATCACGCATATCTTGCCCTATCCATTCGCGGCTCACCATGCATACCCCACCCCGTCACCATACAGCCACGAGCCCGTACCACCATTCACTTTAGACATGAGCTAGCACATATCTATAGCTCCCATGTTCGAGAGCGCATCTACTCCCTTGATCCCTCTGCCTCCTTGGACACCCTCACCGCCCACTTCTCCTCTATCCTCCATACATCCGCTACTCTCAGCTTCCCATACACCACCCACAACACTGCACATCCGACACGACTGGGGCATACACCCCAGAATAGATGGTACGATGAGGAGTGTAGGCGACTATACCGACATCTCAGAGCACAGAGTATCTTGGGATCCATCACAGAGAGGGAGGCACGACGACAGATGCGAGCCCTCACACGCCGGAAGCGGCGAGCTTTCGAGGAGCGACAGGAGGCAGAGTTGATCGACCTTCTCATGAGTAGGGATTGTGCCACCGCGTGGAGGGCACTACGTGAGCCACGTCCACCTACACCCATAGCAGATCCTTCGACTTGGCACACCTACGCCCAGAGGTTATATGACGTCCTAGGACAGCCACCATTACCGATTCCTTCCACACCGCGTCCGGTGATATCCACCCTCTTCACAGCAGGCATGGTACGACAGGCCATCCATAGGCTATAGCATGGCCGTTCAGCAGACCACACGGGGCTACAGGGAGAGCACTTTATATACGCAGCAGATGTAGTTTCCCACTTGATCGCCCATCTCTTCAACCGTGCTTTGGTCGAGGGATTACCCGACTCATGGACTATGCATACCATTACGCATATCCATAAGTCCGGCGATATGATGGACCCAGGGAACTACATGACTATTATGATAGGCCATATCCTGGCCAAGATCTATGGGGCAGTACTAGAGGCAGAGCTCAGTACACACACTGAGGCAGCGGGGATCAGAGCACCTGGCCAGGCAGGCTTCCGCCGCATTTTCTCCACCATCGACCACATCTTCGTGCTTCGTTGCTTGATTGAGAGCGCGAAGGTGAGGAAGCAGAGACTATACTGTTGCTTTGTGGATTTCCGCAAAGCCTTCGACATGATCCCTCGAGAGCGACTACTACGGAGGCTCCAGGAGTTACAGCTTCCATCAGACATGCTATGGGCCATCCACGCTTTCTATGCACGAGTCACAGGCAGGGTACGCTGCCCCGGCGGTCTATCAGACAGCCTTGTTAGCACCATTGGTGTGAAACAAGGTTGCCCTCTCTCACCCACTCTCTTCGGTCTCTACATCGACGAGATCACGGAGTATATACAGCGAGCAGGAGGGCGAGGAGGAGACCTCGGAGGTACACCAGTACATATCCTATTATATGCTGATGACATTGTCCTGCTCTCAGAGTCACAGGAGGGGTTGCAGTCACATTTACAGGCGCTCGATACCTTTTGCATGGAGAGAGAACTCACAGTGAACCTTGGCAAGACCAAGGTCATGATCTTCCATACCTCAAGGACAGTACGCCATCGCGCCTCTTTCACAGCAGCTGGAGGACAGATTGAGGTAGTTGACTCCTACGTCTACCTAGGTATCACCTTCTCGGGCAGCACAGGGGTATTCTCCATGGCACAGGCTGCGAGAGATAGATTGACGCGAGGTTATGCGGCACTTGCAGGATTGGAGAGACGCTGTTTTCAGACACATTTTCAGGAGCCCCCGACTAAGGGGTGGCTCTTTGACACTCTAGTGACACCCGCATTGATGTACGCAGCAGCAGTATGGGCACCAGGGATCACAGAGGCGATGTGGACGCAGATTGAGAGGCCCCATATCACCATGATATCACGCTTGCTGCGCAGCAAGCCCTCCGTTCCACATGACATTATACGAGCTGAGCTTGGCACACCACCGATGCTAGTGGAGGCCCTCTTCCAGTTGGTGACCTTTATTCTGAGAGTCAGAGAGCTCCCCACTAGCCGACTCACCAGGCTTGCATTTGAGAGCTCTAGACATTTGGCAGAGACAGGGCATGAGAGAGTATGGTATGCACAGACTTACCGATGGTTAGCAGACCATGGCATGAGCATTACGGATCTCCCCCCTTTTCAGTATGACCTCTCTTCCCCCCACATTACCCTCTCTCGTTCGGAGAGGAATAGGATCATCCGTCAGGACCTACTATAGATACACGTCAAGGAGACATGGATAGCACCACGGGAGCCTCTTCCCACAAAGAGGCAACACTACAGAGAGCACTTCCTGACTGTGACTGCGGATGGTTTCATTCAGAGACCACGATACATGGATACATATATGGCACCAGCTCAGAGAGTGGCCATTGGGAAGCTCAGAGTATCATCACACCAGCTCGATTTGAGATTGGGCGAGCCACACATACCCCCAGGGATGAGCGATTATGCAGGATATGTAGAGAGGAGGTGGAGGACAAGGAGCACTACACATGTAGATGCCAGGCATATGAGGACATCAGAGACCGCTACCCACAGCTCTTCAGGGGGCCTAGAGAGATCAGGGCTTTATTGGGGACAGAGGACCAGCGCCCTCTAGGTCGTTTCCTAGTAGAGCTCCAGCACCGTCGCGCATCACTCCTCCAGCAGCAGATGGAGATACACCTGACCCCCCCCCCTCAGACTTATATTACAGATTTTTTCAGACCCACATACACTCGAGGGCCCAGCTCGATGCGGGGTGTCACATTACACAGAGCAGAGGAGCTTAGACGACAGCGTCGACGACCGAGACCCCTTGTCCGGAGAGCTCGTCCACATCAGAGAGACATTCAAGCGATTCACGCACGCCATGACATGGAGATACAGAGACGCCAGCAGTGCACCCCTATCGATTTGGACGCCCAGAGCATTTTGAGGATCGCCATGATGCCTTACCCACCGATGCATTATATCCTACACCCACTCCAGGCATTTAGGGGGTTGTGATACCATCGAGCCTCCCCTCCCTATGCATATCATATTTGTATCTCACCCATTGAGCATATAGAGTGCATACCCATAGCACCCCACACCCTTGATACCAGCTACTATCCCTCCTTTTATACCCGTTTGCAGTACTCACACTTTATTTTCGTTTTGGATCACAGTGGATTGGATCATACTGATGTATATGTTTTGTCTCATAGGCCGATTTTGGCCTCTAATAGACGTTAAAAAGTCTTTCTTTCTTCTCTCTCTCTCTCTCTCTCTCTCTCTCTCTCTCTCTCTCTCTCTCTCTCTCTCTCTCTCTCTCTCTCTCTCTCTCTCTCTCTCTCTCTCTCTCTCTCTCTCTCTCTCTCTCTCTCTCTCTCTCTCTCTCTCTCTCTCTCTCTCTCTCTCTCTCTCCCCCCCTCTTATGGGTCTCATTATCTATAATCGGATAGCGATGTGGCCCACCTCGGGTGGTCTCACCTACGTTCGACCCACGACACTGCATAGAAGCAGTGTGGTAGACTATGTTATCGGGTCCCCGGAGGTGACACATCTCATCACCTCATTCACCATCCCACCCATGCGGATTGGAGCTGATCACAAATATCTCGCCCTATCCATACGTGCCTCAGCAGGCATATCCCACCCTGCCACCATACAGCCACATGCCCATACCACCATTCACTTTAGACATGAGCTAGCACATATTTATAGCTCCCATGTTCGAGAGCGCATCTACTCCCTTGACCCCTCGGCCCCATTGGGCACCCTCACCACCCAGTTTTCCTCGATCCTCCACACATCCGCTACTCTCAGCTTCCCATACACCACCCACAGCACTGCACATTCGACATGGATGGGGCATACACCTCAAAATAGATGGTACGATGAGGAGTGTAGACGATTATACGGACATCTCAGAGCACATAATATCTTGGGATCCATCACGGATAGGAAGGCATGAGCACATGTGCGAGCTCTCACACACCAGAAGAGGCGAGCTTTTGAGGAGCGACAAGAGGCAGAGCTGTTTGACCTTCTCATAAGAGCTGTTTGACCTTCTCATAAGTAGGGATTGTGCCACCGCGTGGAGGGCCCTACGTGAGCCACGCCCACCTACACCCATAGCAGATCCTCAGACTTGGCACACCTACGCCTAGAGGTTATACGACGTCCCAGGACAGCCCCCATTGCCGATCCCTCGCACACCGCATCCTATGATATCTACCCTATTCACAGCAGGCATGGTACGACAGGCCATCCATAGGCTACAGCATGGCCGTTGAGCAGACGACACACTACAAGGCGAGCACTTTATCTATGCAGTCGATGTAGTTTCCCACATGAGCGCCCACCTCTTCAACCGTGCTTTGGTTGAGGGGTTACCTGACTCGTGGACTATGCATACCATTGCTCCTATCCATAAGTCCGGCGATATGATGGACCCGGGGAACTACAGGACTATAAGGATAGGCCACATCCTCGCCAAGATCTACAGGTACTAGAGGCAGAGCTCATTACACACGCTAAGGAAGCTCGGATCAGAGCACCTGGCCAGGCAGGCTTCTGTCGCACTTTCTCCACCATCGACCACATCTTCGTACTTTGTTGCTTGATTGAGAGCGCGAAGGTGAGAAAGCGGAGACTATACTATTGTTTTGTGGATTTCTGCAAAGCCTTCAACATGGTCCCTCGAGAGAGACTACTACGGAGACTCGAGGAGTTACAGCTACCATCAGACATGCTATGGGCCATCCATGCTTTGTATGCACGAGTCACATGAGGGTGCGCTGCCCCGACGGATTCTTCCGGGGGCCTAGAGAGATCTCACGCTCCAGCGGGCAGCGGCATAGAGAGCATGACGTCAACCACATAGGGCTGGATACGGACGGCAACGACTGTAACAAGAGGATATGTCACGCATCAGGATAGCCCATGACCACATGATGGAGCACAGGTGCACCACCACCACCCGGGTAGCCTTCCTTCAGAAGGCTTTAGACCGCCGCCAATGTACCACATACTCAACCCACCTCCACCCATTATTTATAGTTAGGATATACATATTCACTCTTGTCATGGGGCCCCCATGTATTAGGTGGTCATTATCTGCAGAGCCAGAACCACATCTCCGCACGCACCACTAGATTATCCCCACTACCTCTCCATCACCCGATACACTATCCTGTGGTTATTTCGAGCCTTTTTCAGCCTAGACAATTTTGTGTACCGAGTACTATTCCGTTTTATCTCTACATAGGGGTTACTACAGTTGTACATGGTTTTGTCTCATAGGCCAAGTTTGGCCTTCGGAAGACGTTAATATCACTGTCTTTCTTCTTTCTTTCTTTCTCTCTCTCTTTTTTTCATTCATGCGGCACTTCAGGGATATCTTTGCAAGGAGGTACGAGGATTTTGAAGGCATTCCAACAAGCTTAGGACTCCACACTATCCCTCTCAACCAAGAAGTGGATGCTCAAACTGCTGCAGCATATAAAAGTGATGGAATGAGGCCCAGAAAAAGGCCTAGCATTTTCTCTTGGGTTGGGAAAGTGATTTGTATTCTCTTGTCAATCTATCTTTAGCAGCATGTGCCCTATAGAATCAACCTGTGCATGCAATAGAGTTGAAAGTTAAGAAATTTTGTTTTGCAAAGGTTCACCACGCGCCGCCATCATAAACAGAACTCATCTAGAGAATATAGACGAGATTATAGTCCCATCTCAGACTCGAATATATCATCAGCATATAGCATAATGTATCTCTTTAAGTGTCAGCTGTGATAGCACCACTGCCACCTTGTCTCATGATGTTCTTGATCTCATCAATATATATGTGCCAAAAAGTGTTGGTGAAAGTTGCCACCCTTGCTTCACCCCAATGGTGCTAGTTAAGTCCTCGGATAAATACCAAGACATGACCCGGCCTGAGACTTGCTCTTAGATGTAACTGTATACTATAAGAATGCAAATATTATAGTTTTCATCTGTGATACTCATGGGCATTGTATAGAGCTTAAATGTTGTCTCTCACTAACTCCATAAGAAGTAGGTAAGCTGTCTCACTTTGCTTCCTCTGAAGGAGCTCTACGAAGTACTAAACTGTGTCTCTGACTATATCAAGATTTCCTATCCCCTGACTATGACAAGGCTCTAGATGCTGAAAAACTCTGTGGGACAGACGATTTGGATTTAGATCATACTCTATGGATAAATTCCACCATCTGAAGCAATACCTCCACTAGCATGGAAGCATTGCAAATTCTGCTCTGCCAATATCATGTGTTATTGAGTAATGAAGAAAGAGATATTGAGTAATGGAGAAAAAGACAGGCTTGGCCAAAAACATAAAAATTGAAAAACAAAAGGGGACAAAACATTGAACTAAATTTGAAGCACAAATCAAAGGAGGAAATGAAGGCACAAAATTTTATATTAATCAACAAAAAATAAAGGCAAATATGTACCTCCTGGAAATCTTCCATGCCCTTCTTCAACAGATTTGCATCCTTTATCTTCTTTTTGGGAGCGTTTCGTAGGATAAATTCCTGATGTACCATAAAAGATTGTTAGTCTACTTCTCATCCAACCACCCCTACAACTACATTCTTTTTCACGAAAATATGAAGTACTAGTTAGCACAAATTCGCCAGAGGCAAATCTCACAGAAGACAATAAGAAATCAAGTCTAAAAAAGTAAATACAAATTAAACAGATCCAATATCCTAACCTGATTGAGGTGCCTTTTAGAGATTAAGGACAAAAGGAAAAGGAAAAAATAAGAGGAAAATCAGATGTAACAGCTTCAAAAGGCTAAGCCTGTGAGACTGAAAAGGCTAGTTCTTGTGGCCAAACTCAGTGGATTAGAAAAAACCTACATAACCATCTTGTTGTCTAAACCTGGCATCACAAAGATACACTTGCTGAAAAAACAATGTGAAAAGTGATATGTTTAGAGGTATGCAGACAGTGGTGTACAATAGCTATTACAACAAAGAACCCACATAATATGAAAGTTCCCAGATGAGGCAAACAACCATATGCTATGTACAGAGTGCAATCGTAAGGATGCATCCCGTGTAATCATAAGGAAGCAATGTACTGAGTAACATATCATGTGCTTCAACCCATTGAATAAGTACATCATCTCGGACGTCTAAGTTTAAGCCCTCTAGGTCATGGTTGCTCAAAAAGGGCTTTCCAAAGAATAAGACCAGTCACCAGATAAATGTGCCTATTCACAAATCTAGACATACCCTGAACCCTCCGGAAATGCACCACTATAAAGATTGGCCTTATATTATCAACTACATATGGCAATACTCGATGCTGAGCTCAGTTCGTATGAGAGGCTGAGGAGCTATGGGGTAAGTTAAACTGTACATTTCTATGCAGCCGGATAGATATCCTGATGAGGCACCCAAGGTCGGTTTTATTGGAACCCTGCTCTATGATCAAGCATTATCATGGTTCACACCAGACTTGGAAAAGAACATGGAAGCAATTAATGACTACGAAGGGTTTCTTAGAGAGCTCACCTCCACGTTTGGAGATGTAGACACCAGCCGAGTGGCCTTATGAAATTGCTCGACTTATGAAATTGATCATGCCTAAGAAGACCCTCTCCCTTACAGCCTTACCCAATTCGAGAGCCTCCTCATGTTTCATCGATGAAGGATTGGTAAAGAAATACATGATCCCACTACTTCAGAAGAAAAAACCAATAGTAGCTGAAGTAGTAGATGGACGACCTCTAGCATCCAAGAATTTACCAAGGAAACCACACCATTAAAAGTACACCTCAATGATCATGATTCCCACATATGTTTCAATGTAATATCAAGTCCGATAAATTTTGTTATCATTGAAATGCGTTGGCTAAAGAAACATAATCCAAACATTGATTGGGAAAAGATTTATGCCATACTTACTCATGCGTCCAAGAAAGATGATCCAATGAAGCTATGTACCCTATACCAAGATTTTCAAGATGTTTTTGAAAAGAAGAAGGCAAATATCCTCCTAGAGCGTAGACCTTATGATTGTGCCTTTGAACTTCAAGAGGGAGCACAACCACCCTTTGGACCAATCTATAGACTATCCCTAGAGCAACTTACACAATTACACAAAAATATTGATATAAAATCTAGCCAAGGGGTTTATTTGACACTCAAAGTCTCCTGCAAGAGCCCCTATTCTATTTGTAAAGAAGAAGGATGGGACTCTTTGAATGTGTATAGACTACTGTCGACTAAATAAAGTCACCATAAAAAACAGATATCCTCTACCATTTATAACAGAGCTCTTGGAATGCCTTGGAAAAGCAAAGTTCTTCACAAAGATTGACCGTCTAGGAGCTTACAACCTTGTCAAGATCAAAGAAGAAGATGAATGGAAGACAACATTTCAAACAAGGTACAGGCATTTTGAATATGCAGTTATGCCATTCGGTCTCACAAACCAACAATATACATGATGGTGTGACCATAAGCTCGTAGAAATGCATGTAATTGTTTTTTTTGAGGAGGGGGCCTCGTTTTCTTTTCCCATTAAAGGGGGGAAGGGAGGATGCGGGATCCTCTAGAGTAAAAGGTGTAAGATTTGAGGGGAGTGACCCACATATAGACTAAGGCCATTGTATGACGATACTTGCATGCTATTGGATGTCAATCCCCACAATGCCACTGCCGACAAACTAAGGACATCCATACTAAGACATGTCTAAAAGCTTAAGAGAGCCAAGCACCGATAATGACCAATAAAAACACTCTTCATCCAAGTAATCCTACTTCCCGAATGCCCCCACATATTGTCTCTTATCCACCTGCTACCACACAATGGAGCTAGTCATCTACGAATATACATGATGATGCTACCATAAGCTCATAGAAATGCATATAATTGTGCCCCTTTAGCTCTATCTCGCCTTCA
This sequence comes from Ceratopteris richardii, assembly GCA_020310875.1. NCBI lineage: Eukaryota > Viridiplantae > Streptophyta > Polypodiopsida > Polypodiales > Pteridaceae > Ceratopteris > Ceratopteris richardii. The sequence continues at coordinate 12,698,104 of CM035435.1, read as the reverse complement.
AGAACACATTATGCACCAAGTATTGTACCTTGTAACAATTTTGCTTGTTAGATTCAAGTTTCTCTAATGGTAGGTGTTAGGCATACACACATGGATAGTTGATTTGTCTCGTAGGCCAACTTTGGCCTCTTATGGAATTGATTCGTCTCATGGGCCAAGTTTAGCCTCCTATGGAAGTTAAAAATCTTTCTTTCTTTATTTCTCTCTCTCTCAACCTCTTCTCAAGTGACTCCTCCCTTGCTAGGAGGACCCATCATTGTCTCTAGCTAACTCAAAAAGAAGTGGACAAGCTATCATATCCCTCCCCTCCCCCATGTCTATCTCCTCTATGAACCAAAGCATCTCTATGTCTCTAAAGCTCAAGTGTCCCCTCAAACTACTCTAAACTGATGTCCTTCATAGTTTCGATAAAGAAAGAGAAGAGCAAAAAATACCACTATAGTGTCCTCTTATCTATCAATAAGCATGGTATATGCATGCAATCCCATCCTCTATAGAAACTCCTAAGATTTGGCCTCTCACTTCTCAAGTTCATGCTAGGAAACTCTTAAGCTCTTCAATAGCTCATAGGAGTGCATGTCGGAGATCTAGGTTCAAGTACCTTTACTCATCAATAAAACCCAAGATGTGCATGAAGTGATGCTTGTAGTACTACATCTTCAAGGGAAGTAGCTTCGTGGTGCTGTTCCATCTCTGTGTGTGTGTGTGTGTGTGTGTGTGTGTGTGTGTGTGTGTGTGTGTGTGTGTGTGTGTGTGTGTGTGTGTGTGTGTGTGTGTGTGTGTGTGTGTGTGTTAGGTCTCCTGTCTAATCACTTTGATCCTCTCAAAATGTATCATCAGCAGAATGTGATGTTCATGGATGGTCAATATTCAATCTATATTAAAAAAATATATGCCCTCATTTAACACTAATGTAAGGTTGTGCCCCCTGAATGTGAAAGATAAATAGATGCCTGAAGTGCTCTCCATAATGGTGCCTAAATGCATATCTAAAACCTGTTAGATGAAACCCTCACTTGAAAAAGTGCCTCTCCTAGCACAAACAGCATAGTAAACTGAGCCCTGACAACGTCATCTCGGACTAGTGAGTTGCTATAAATAAGAAAAGATACAGAGATACAATAGACTATGATCTAAATAAACTGAATAAGGACAGCATCTCAGTACCTGAAAAATGAATAAAAAGAGCTTATGAATGACCATAATTACAAAACTCTCGTATGATGAAAAAATAACAGCAACACTCATAAAATGAATCTCCTCAAACACAGTGCTGTAGACCTCACGCAACATGAACAAATGGATGAAACACCAACAACAGGAGGATATCAACACGTTATGAAACACGACATCTGAATTGTAAAAAATGACTCAAAGAAATATGACTATAAAAATATAGACTTACAGGTAGGCGTAGTACGAACAAGAGAATTAATTCGTCAGAAGTAATTCAAAAAATATTCATTTAATTCATTTAGTTTGTTCAAAACCAAAATAAAATTTGGGAATTTTATCTATTTATAGAGAATTTTAATTTTTTTTACAGATAAAGTGTGTGTGGGCGTGTGTGTTAAATGGTTGAAGGCTAAAGCCTAACTTTTAGCCTTGAGGGAAGTAGGACTAGGTAGTAGGAGGTCATTGTTGAATCGTAAATCTAGTAGCTAATAGCTATGGGAGCAAAGGCAGCAAGCTTGAAACTCTAAGTCAATGAACACATGCAAGCTGCATGTTGGCATCACAAAGAATAACAAAACAAGCTTCGCAACTTGATAAGTGAATGTGATGGGCATTTTACGAGGTCAAAGTGAAGTTCAAAAATTCGGAAAAAGAAAGGATAAAATTCGCTCTCCACGAATTAATTCGATGCAGAATTTTACGAATTTTATAATACCTATTAATTTGCGAATTTTTTACACTATGCAGGCAGGGCAGAAAGCAGCTTGTTCAACAGGTGGATCTTTGAAGAGGCTGGTGGGATAGGTGAGAGCCGTTGTAAAAGAAGAATGGCTGATGTGACGCTGAGAATATGCACTGAAAATGCTAACCTGTATGCCAGAGAACAGAGCCCATAAATGAGGAAGAAAAGGCTGCATAAGTTTCTTTTTATACAAAAGAATCCTTTATGCAAACATTTTTAGCCTCCTCTTGTGAGAAAGACCAGGTTCAATGTAGTTTAGATGTACGAATCAAATGCACCAAAGTCTGTCCAAATTTGCTACCACTAAGGTCGATTTTGACAGAAATTTTCTAACTAACTTTTATGAGCATTCCCTGATAGGGAGGCTATAGAAGGTACCCAAGCACATATTTGCATACCATGTATGAAGTGCCAAAGAACCACCCCTTCATATAGGACTCATGGAAAAATGTCCAATGGCATTGACTCTCTGAATATTAACACATGATACCCAGCACATACACACTGTCTACTTGATGTCCAGTGACATCCGCATTAGTGTAAGCCAGAACATTTCTTACCTCCTATCCACTTTCACTTAAATAGTGTTATTACATTTTGTTTTACCCAGACACAGTATCAAATCCACCAATGAAGCAACTATATTGGTACCATAAGTCATTTTCAGCCCTCCAAAAGCATTCATATATCATTTCATTCCATTTTAACAAACATTCCTTTTTAACAAAGACAAAACAATGTATCCCACTCTCAATCAACCTTTGCCCATTTGTATCATCCTAAACCTGCATCTGGATGTAGGTATCTATTGGTTGCCTCCTTTTTGCACTCCAGACCAGCCTAATTTTTTTCTTCACAGCACCTCTATGTGAGTGCACAATTGTGCATGGCTGTAATTCATCCATCGGTTGATGGAAAGAAAGCAGCCATCTTCCTTGGGGCAGCAGGGCGTCATTAGGCCAGCTGTATTAGATGGGCAATGATTTTTTTTTACCTTGCAAGCAGCCATCTTCCTTGGGCAGCAGGCCATCATTAGGGAAGTTGTATTAGATGGCCAATGGTTTTTTTTAACCTTGCGCAAGTGATTACTTGGGCAGCAAGGTGATTACTTGGGCTGCAAGGCGATTGCTTGGACTGCAAGGCAATTACTTGAGCTGCAAGACAATTACTTGAGCGGCACTGCATTACTTGGGTTGCAAGGCAATTACTTGGACTGCAAGGCAATTACTTGGCCTGCAAGGCAATTACTTGGCCTGCAAGGCAATTACTTGGCCTGCAAGGCAATTACTTGGACAACAGGAATCTTCCATTCGGGATCTTCCACATGGTATATATTTGGTGGACCCACATCATCAAATTGGGCGCATGCATTCTCCTCCATACATTCCATATGGCTGGTATTACTTGGGTGATGTGTACAATTAAAAAGTTTTTAAAACTTTCTAAATCAATTAAGTAGTTGGAAAATCCCGGAGGTGGGAGGATCTTAATTTAGGAACATACAAATGGGCTTCTTCTCTCTTCATCTTGGCATAGCATACATTCACCAAGATTGCACATTGAGAGAAGAGTCCTTCACAACTCAGCCTCCATACTTGCACTTTCAGCCACTCCACCTTCTTTGTCATTGAGACGGGCTACGTCCTGAAAGGAGTCTTCTTACCCAGCACTTCCATAACATCGAGATTTATAGATGGATGCATAGATTAGGAGGTGGGTATATTCAGATTTTTAACTCCATTAGATGAGCCATGGCAACTATTCATGGTCAAGTGGGGTCCTTTGCCCAAGATTTGAGCATACCCATGGTGTGCTTGAGATGAAGGGCATGAGTACACTCACTTTCCTCTTTGATTAGGAAGTGGCAGGGTGAGACCCTAGATGCATATTCACGGGGATTCTGAGGATCTTGGGCATTGACCCAAAACCTCAAGGATCTATTCAATCCTATAGCTACTCAGATGGAATGGGGATGCTGAAAGATGTACTTCTTTAAAGTGCAGTGGAGGCCCACTGGGTGTGCCTACAGACATGAGAGGGATTGATTAAGGTGCAGCCTTGATAATCCAATGAAATCCTTGGGGAGGATTTTGCCTACCAAGGTCAGGCGGCAGCTAGATAGTCGAAGAGACGTATGGCGAGGGTCATGCCTTGCAAGGTCTAGAGCCTTCGTGGAAGGGATTTCCACTTGATTGCTGTGGCTGATGGTTGAGGGTCATCCTGGTGAACCTATGGATATATATCAGCTGCTTCCACGATGATAGGCTTACTATGGGACAGAGCGAGAGAGTCAGCCACCTCATGTCATATGGCATGACCAAAAAGACTAATTGGTTTCTTTGGGGATCGTTTATGAGATCCAAGCAATTAACCGCCACATGAGACGCGATCTTAGGTATACATAGATGGGTCCTTTCAGGCATGTAGAGTTTTCATACCCCTGTATAGCAAGTCTAGTCTCTCTCGTAGGTCACTATATGTGCTCAGGGACACGAGCTCAGGGATTGGTGGATGATTATTGAGGTGGTATGACTACCAACCTTCACATCCATACGCATTTCATTATGAGAGCATTTCCAAAGGCTAGGTCATAGGCCTTATTTGCCATAAGACCACCTAGAGTGGACCTATGCACATGTTTCTATTGTATATACCCTATGGGAGTCATTAGAAGATGGTTGCCATGAGAGAGACGATAATGGGTGCCTCTATACCATCAACGAGATCTACCATGTTATAGAGGACTCATTCCATGGGCTTAGCCACCAATGATATCTACCTTGCGATGAGGACTATGGTCTTGAGGAGTCACGTAGGGGGTACTTGTCACGAGGTTGAGGAATGTATTCCTCAATAGGTCACTGGGGAAAGATGCATCCACATGGCATGACTGGATTTGATGCATTGTTTGCACAATCATTTTCACTTGATTACTGGAGCATTCATGGATTTTACTTCATTCTTCTTCTACATCTTTTTTCACTCATGAGATCACGCTTTGGTCTTTGTTTTGGCATGATGTGGATGCACTCTACCAAAGGGGCTAGCGGGTAACCACTAGTAGGTGGACTCATGATAGTTATCGAAGAGAGATCATGTGTTCATTATTCTCCACATTAGGACATCATGAGGGATGGAGGACTAGCAAGAGGAGAGTGGTGTTATGGGATGAGTTGATCATTCACATGGTAATGCGCACCTTTAGGATGAATCATGTTTATGGCATGACGATCACAGACTATGTTTAGCTATTGGCATCTTCATTTTCTTGATGAAGGAGATTGAGATAGCAAACATGGTTCTAGTCCACGTGGTGGAGATTGGAGTTCATTAGTGTTTTTTGACACCAGGGCAGCATGTGATCTATTTTCTATAGTGAGTCGTGAGCTTTTTGTTGACAGATGCCTTGGCCCACAAAAATATGTGCATTGGACACTAGAATCAAGGTGATTCTGGCTAATGCACAAGTATTGGAGCTCCTTGTTAGTTATTCCTATGTCGGTCAGACCACCTTGGCAGATATGCCAAGGTGGACTTATGAGATACCTTACAGTGGTTGACCATGACTCTTCGAATTATGAGGTTGCTCTCTCTGGTTCCATAGAGATCTTGGCTATCTGCGTCTTTCTCTGGGAGGGGACTGCCATATGATAGCCATGTTTCGGATCAAGCACTTACTCCTATACAGTTGGCTGACCCAATATTCATGGATCCCCACTACCTAAATGATTGGTCACAACAAGAGAAAGATGTTAGGAAGATATTCCAATATTACTGGATTGCTTCTCAGATAGGGATAGGTGGGCATAGACTAGGATGGGGTTATGCCAGCAATTATGCCCCATCATACATGGTGCACATTGGCCCTAGTAGGCTGGTATTTGTTCATCCGTACAGGATATATTTGTGCATCAATACAGGATGGGAGACCTTTTGTATGAAGTGTCCATTTGGATACACATGGTCTCAGGCTAGCATGGGCTAGGCACACGGTACATGTGTATATTCGAGATAGTATGTGCAGAGATACATGTATTGCCATGCCAGTATAGATTGAGCACGGGATACATGGATAGGATGAAGACCTTTGTCTAAAGGTATCCATCAGGATGCATGTGGTGCTATGCCTGTGATGGTTGAGCACACAGCACATGCATCGCCCCTTGTTCAGAGTCTCAACATGTGAAAGCTAGCACCACTATAAACCCTATCATGAGATAGTTTTTGACCTTGTATGGGTCAAGTTGCCATTGTGGTCGTCAAGAGACAAGTCCAGTTATGGCAAGGGTCCTAGTCATAGTTCCACTGTTCGAAGGTGGGCTTTGCTCACCTTCTTGTGGAGCTATTATGTCCATTACATGATGTGCTCTGAAGGGAGTTGTTAGTGATATAGAAACTCTTGGCACTTGGTTCCCATTGGGACACTTGTTAGTTATGCCCAAAAGGGAGTTGTATTGACTGCCCGGAAGGGAGTTGTGTTGTCTTCTTGAAAGGGAGTTTCTAATATGCGAGAGATTCCTAGCGTCAGGTTTCCTTTGCGTGTACCGTTTATACTTACCCTAAGATCATTTAGATCAAAGGATCGACCCTAGACCATGGAAATATGTTGGTGGTGTGATGATCATGCATTCTATGACGTCGGACAATCATAGATGGTAGAGATACCTATGTAGATGTGACCATCATGGAATCGGATATATTATAAAGGATGTTTGCAACAAATCAACGATTACGACCACCACATGCTAGAGAGATGACTCTCCTCCCAACCAAATGCCTCTATATATAGCTCTCTCCAGGGGACTACCTTCTTGGGCAGGTGGATACTAACCAGCCAAGTGTCAGCCATGTAACTACATGTGCGCCAAGTGTCCAGTGGATGCTTCTAGAAGGTTCTAGAGCTCTTTGGGCAAAATACTCTTCCCATGTACCTCATGGGGATTGAACCCAAGACCTCGTCCTTCACATCCTTGAGACTTAACCACTAAGCTAAGTGGTTCACTTGTTCACAAGAGCACAAGACCTCCTAGTAAGTCTAAACTCGAGATCTTTGGTCATACACACGGATGACCAAACGGTGTCCGATTTCAGATCTGTCTGAACCGGCCAGACCCTTGGATCATAGACTTACTTTATTACATTCTTCCCCCCTTGGAAAATATTTTCGTCCTCGAAAATAGAGCTATATACATACTGTAGGCAACCCCCGAGCCTCATGTTCTAAAACTGGAAGAACATGATCATGTTCTAGAACTGGAAGAACATGTCTCATCTCTGTGGTGGCATCCTTGCCCAAATGATTCTAAACACTATCTCGCTTTGCACTTTGATAAACTATTCAAAGTACAAAATAGTGAATGAATAATAAAGGTGGATCTAAACACATATCCCTGGCTAATTCACAGTTTCTGGATGTGCGATCTAGGCACAAACATGTGAATTAGGTGGATTCAAATTACTAGTCCATTTCTAGGCATGACTGGTGCATGGGCTTAGTAATGAAGGTGGGATTCTTATCCCTCGCAAGACTTTGAGAATTCTTGATTCACTTGAATTTGTTTTGGAGAACTTGAAGTGTGGTTGTCCCATACATCTAACTTTAGATGTCTGTACAATGGTTTACTTTTATCTAACAGTTACTTGATTTTTTCACCCGACTAGAGGACTACTTTGTCCTTATGAGTTTAAAAATCCTTTGTAAACTGTAGGAGAAAGTTTACCATTTCGGTGGAATCAACCATACTAACTTCACCAATTCAAATTCAAAATGAAAATTGTCCAACTTAGGACTTTTTTCAAAGACTTTTAACTGAAAGTTCTTGGGAATTGTCAATCTGCTGAGCAATTCCTAACTTCCCTATTCTAGAGTATACTGGACTCCAGGAAATCATTTATGCTATAACTTGAAGCAAAATCAAATGAATAAGTCTACTTAGACTTATCATCTTTTGAAGATTGAAAAGGTTCTTGTACATAACATCTATCTAGGATGTTCAAGTTAGTTATCTAATTCTAACCGGCTATCCCTGGTCTTTTGCAAAAGGAATCAGATACCATATCTGAGTCAATTCCAAAAGATTTGGAAAGCGGAAAGAGATAACTAAGACTTTGTACAACCAATTCAAACTTCGCACATACATAAACTTGCTATGAGTCAAAGTCTAGTTGACTCAGGACTTTAACTTCTCAACGATCTATTTCAATAAGATATTGAAGCATTGTCTTTATCTTTCAGAGAAATAAGCTGGATTCTCAAAAAGATTCAAAGGATATCAAAAACATCATCCTACCACAAGATACTAGTGTGGTAATCAACATCAGTGTGTCGACCCACTGAGGTTCTGTCGATGAGTTTCGTATTCAAATAATGCTTCACTTGAGACTAAGTTCAGATCACATTCAATCTTTTTGACTCCTAATCGTGAATGCAATTCTTGTGCATTTCTTTAAGTCAAAAGAGTGAATTTATCAAGTTACACTAGAAACTTGATACTTGACTTAGTCAATTGAATCTTTAGTTGAAAAAATCAACTCAAAGTAAAAGTCCAACTTCTTTCAGAAAATTTATCAAATATTTCTGATCAATAACACTTAAACTTGAAGTGTTCTTAGAAGATCTTGGAAGTTACTTACTTCATATCTTCAGTTTCCTTGATCTTGAAGTTACCTAGAAGTATCGTAAGATACTACTTTCATCCTTTACGAATTAAACTTTTCCTTGAAGTCTTAATTCCCTTGAGGATGAAACCTAACTTCAAAATCCAAACTAGGACTAAAAGATAATCATCATCCCACGGTCCGATGTCCCATTCCATCTTTCCTACATCAATCTGAGTATAAAATCTGGTGTCCCATACCACCCTATTTTATATTCACATTAATGTGTGGGTGATTCTTATCCTAAAGTCTAAACATCTCTTGATAGAGTACCTTATTTCTTCAATTCTTTTACGAGAATTGGAAGTTTCAGGCATTACCTCTAACTAGATTTTCCTAGGTTTTGATTCCTTCGCATGATCACCTTAGAATCATGTGCTTTGCCTTGGAAACTTGAAAACCTCTTTGACAGAATATCAATCAGAATTCCAAGTTCTTGAATTTTCTTGAATTCAAGTTCAATTGGTTTACCCTTGACCAATTTTGTAGCGACAAGAGCTTTTGACTTCTTGTCTTTAGATTCCTTTCTTTACTGTTGCTTTAGGTACCTACCCCGGGGACTTTATTTAGGAATCTCTTTACTGCTTAAGTCTTAAGCATCCGCTCATGCTTTCTGGATTTGTACCAAAATCCTTTTAAGGATAGGCAAACACTTATGTTTTACCTTCCACAGACTTAAATACCGTCTTCACGGTTGCAGACTACATTCTTGGAATTTCTTTACTCTGTTCAAACTTGGAACAGTTTACTTTTTTCACAATTTTTTCCATTCAATAAATGGAACTTGAGTGAATAATTCCCAAAAGGAATTTTATTGCCAATACTTGGGCAATCTACAAAGTAGTTCTAGTCGCACATTACTTGGACAATCATGGCCAAGATTGATCAAGTTTGGTTGATCTTGCGATAAAAATAAAGACTTAGTCTTTATCTTTAAGATCTCTTAAACTATCTTTAAGCTTCTTTGCTTACCTGCAGGATTTTTAGAGATCTTTCCCTTTACACAAGTCCAAGCATACACTTATGCCTCTCAGATTCCAAAGCTAAGAATCTTTGATATACCGTTAGGTTATATCACTTATTTGGACTTAATTAACCAATACTGATGGTTTGGGAATTGCTAATGAACTACTTACAGACTAAAAAGTACGAAGAATTTCATTCTCAATACTTGAAAGAATGCCATTTCTTCAAAGACTTGAGATTCCTTCTAGGGAATCAAATAACTTGAGCAAATGATTCATTTTGGAATCTTTTGCAAAAAGAACATTTAAAAGAAATTCTTTCAAATGATATCCAAAAATTTACTGATTCAATTGTATTTATTTCATGAGTATCAAACTAGAGACGAAATATCACATTTGCCAGTTTGAAAGTTTAAGTTGACTTTCATTTATGTGATATCGACTTCTATTCTTGAGTTTGATACAAAACTCATTATTATTGGTCAATCTTCAGATGTTACTAGAGTCCTTTAAACATATTTCACCAATCAAAATTATGTTTAAAGTCCAAGCATCTATTGATGATTGATCCAATAGTAATGTTATTGTGAACACTTTGAACTTTATAACTTGTTTAGGAGAAGTTCATGGATTCAAGATCCATTTCTTGGAACTTTCTACTCCTAAATAAAAAGTTCACACTTGCTTCAAGTCTTTAGGAACTTATATTATTTCCTAAAGATTGCTTAGCTAGTTGCATCATTTACCAGAGATGCAACTATGGAACCTAACATCCTTTTATTGACGTCAAGGATCAATTGATGTTGAGGTTTAACCTTTGATTTCCATCACCCCTTGGGATGAAAATTTATAAAAGCTTGATACCTTTATATCTTGGCAAAACATTTATATCCTAAAGAGGTTTTGCTTTCATCCTTCCTTGGACCTATCATATAATATGAATTTATGTGTATTTTGGGAAGAGTTCATGAATCAATTAAGATCCTCTACTTGGAACATCTACCTTCCCAAAAATAAATTCATCTTAAACATGGTAGGAGAATGATCTCACAGGAAATAGAAGGCTTGACTATTTCATATCTCAATTCCAAAAAGTTACTTACCGAGGTTTCATCATGAGATACAAATCTTGAAACCACAAAGAAACTTCTTTAAACTTTCGAAATCTGCTAAGTAGAAGAGTACTCAAGGAACTTGGAAATATAGTTGATGTTCTCATCCAACCTTGGGATGCTTGAGAAGTTACATAAAATATATAACTAATCAACTAAAGCTTTATCCGCATGACTTTCTAAGTACATCCAGGACTTAGAGTCATGATACATCACAAAAGAGTTTGCAAGTAATTAAATTTTCTTGGTCATCAAGGAAATTTATTACTTAACTTTCTCTTAGTGCTTACTCATACCTAGCAAGACATCTAACATACTTAATTCTCATTAAGTATTTGTCTTTGATAGAAGAGTATCGACTTGGGAAGAAATCGACTAATTACTTGAGTTGCAAACTAGAACTAGTATGTCTTTGCAACTAACTAGTCCTTGGTCTTCCCTAATGTCAAACTGCGAGCTTTACAAAGTAAGCTAAATACTAAGAGAGTACATTTTCATATCTACTTGCAAACAGCATTCCATTCTATCATGCAAATGCATGTATCCACATGCAAAAGCATATGCTCACATGCGTATGCATGCATGTTCTTTGCATGCCCAACATTCATGCATGAGCTTGATGCATGATTTTTTCCTTGTACTAAGAATGTATATCATGTAATCCTGATGCATGTATATCCTTTCCTTTGTCCTAATGCACTATAATATAAAAACATACCCTTGAAGTGCAATAGAAAACTTACTCAATGGAAAGGAAATATGTATTTAAACTACCAAAATACATTCTTTGATGCACAAGGATCTTTTTGAAATCAAATCTTTCCTTAATGCAAACTAATGCTTGGAATGAGAAATGGATTAATTCATTATTCTAATCTAGACTTAATCAATTGAAAGCTTGGCTATTTCAATGTGCATCTAGGATTAAGTGTAGAATAATGAAAACAAAATAAATCAAGCATTAAGGCCAAGCAGAAACTGGAAAATACTCATCTTCCAATTAGCTACGTCCTTCCATTGACCTCTAGAAAAGCCATTCTCCTTCCTTGTGCCTTTTCTCACCAAAGATATACTCTCAAGTTTGGTTGAGATACGAGCAAACAAAAGTCTCAATTGTGGTGCTTCGATCTGCTCCGTAGTGTTGAAAGATCAACTGCCACCTTTGATGCTTGTTTTCGTGGCTAAAATAAGAATACTTCTCGGGTTCGGCCTGCAACAGTCGAGTGCTACATATATTGCTTGAATCTTCGGCGTGGACTACTGTTTGATAAAGTTTTCTGCGCACATCAATCAGACAAAGGCTTTGAGCGCCTTGGCTATCTCAAGAAGCTCTGAACCTTGCTACCTGGGTTCGAATCCCGGACGGCGCTGTTCAGTAGTAGTAGATATTCTTTTTTATCTCCTAACCGCGACCTTCTGCAACGTCTGAATGAAATTAGAGGTCTCTGCAGGTACATCCCGCCACGAACAGAGCTCGTCCTTCCGGTTATCGTAGAGGTCTCGGACCCAAGAGGTCGGGGGTTCAAAACCGGCGACTGATTTCGCAGAGCTTTTTTTTATTCGCCTAGATGAAGCTTTCTTTGACTGAAGAACATCTATCTATATGTACTGCAAGAGATTTATAAACAAGAACGCCCGTCGACGTTATGGATATGTGAGCGCCCCCTAATCAGGGGGACGAGGGTTCGACTCCGCTCTGTTCCGTGAGCGCCTTTGGGCTTGTGGATAGGCTGAAACCTTTCAAATCAAAGGTTGTGGGTTCGAATCCGCTGCGGGGCTGATGGCAGATATAGTCGCTATCCTTTTGCTACTCAAGGCCATCGACTGCCAAGATAACTTCGGGCCGCCATTGAAGACAGCCGCGTGTAGAGATTCGAAAGAGAGCAAGAAATCCGCGAGCAAAAATGATGAGCAAGATGATGGTGAGCCTATCAAGGTCTCCATGGAAGCTCAACCTTGAGCTCTGATACCAATGCAACAAATCAACGATTACGACCACCACATGCTAGAGAGATGACTCTCCTCCCAACCAAATGCCTCTATATATAGCTCTCTCCAGGGGACTACCTTCTTGGGCAGGTGGATACTAACCAGCCAAGTGTCAGCCATGTAACTACATGTGCGCCAAGTGTCCAGTGGATGCTTCTAGAAGGTTCTAGAGCTCTTTGGGCAAAATACTCTTCCCATGTACCTCATGGGGATTGAACCCAAGACCTCGTCCTTCACATCCTTGAGACTTAACCACTAAGCTAAGTGGTTCACTTGTTCACAAGAGCACAAGACCTCCTAGTAAGTCTAAACTCGAGATCTTTGGTCATACACACGGATGACCAAACGGTGTCCGATTTCAGATCTGTCTGAACCGGCCAGACCCTTGGATCATAGACTTACTTTATTACAATGTTGCCCATGATGGAAGCCTCTTAGCCTCTTAGTTGTGATGGTAGCCCGTTCGGTTTTTCACCCAAGACTTGCTGCCCACAAAGGTATGTTCCATTGTTATGTTAATAAATGGTATGGTTTCACCCAACATATACCTCTCGTTTACTGTACAATTGGGTGAGCGACTTTCCTTGCTTGTTGTATGCTCATGATAGTTTTCAACATGGGCTGATGTATAGCCCATTGATGTTGATATTTAATCATGAGCTAATCTCTTTCTCAACCACGAGACCTAGAGGCATGAATCCTTAGTCTGTAGTAGATACTCCTTCCTAGAGGAAGGAATTATTATAGAGGGAGGAGGAGAACACGACGAAGAAAACCTTGCATTATGTTGTCTTCCTTGCACTTCATTCTTCTCCATATAGATCTTGAAACAATTAACATTGACACTTGCATGATGTTATCTTCTCGATGGTGATCTATATTTGATCACTCATCGTAGATGTATCTTACAACTTGGATCTATCTTGAGGAATCATTAACATCCTGGTTCATTGATAGTTGATAAGTGCCTCTAGTTCAACTGTCCGACCAAATATGAACTGGCCACCAAGCATGAATTGGGCCACCTACTCATTTGAGCCTATAAATAGGACCCATGGGCTCATTTGTGAGGGATTCCTTACATAAGGCACTTGGACTCTTGGCCCTTTGGCAGAGCCTCTTCACTCGTACCGGGGGGGACCGGTGGTATGGGATGCTAGTCCTTTGGAGGTGGCTACCCGCTTGGTTGTAGGCTCCCAGACTCGAGGGTGAGCCTGTATTGGCACTAGAGCTCGGAAGTGAGTCTGATGTCCGCCCTTCTATTGTTTGTGAATATGGCTTGTGTCTTATCTTGTCCAACAGAGAGGATCTTGGAGGTTCTAACACTCATATGGCCTAAGAAAGTTTGGACGGGTTGAGTCTATATATCCTTCCTCTGATAGGTTTAGCATTTTTAACGAGAGGAATGATGTGCTCTTCCATATGTGGAGCTATCCCTTCTAGATCCTCATTAGTCCAAGCAACAACATTTTTAAATTTTTGCATAAATGTGATTACCTCTGTTAGTAGACTAGGATACTTCTACAGCCAAGATGCAATGAGAACGGGCTGAGGCCTTTCATATGTTCCCAAATTAATTTGCTTCACAAGTTCGGAAGACAAAATGGACAGTTACCTTCTTGCTGCTCTTGTTCCTTGTTGTCCAAATGTAAGTATTGTCATAAGTGTCCATACGTGTTAACCAGCAAGGTGTCATTGCTCCAATCATGAATGGCATGATGACGCCTCCGCCAAGGTCTCCCAATGAAGAGAGGATAGCCTCCATCTATGCGTGGAACATCAACCACAACAACGATTAAGAAAAACTAAATCTTTTGGATAAGTATAGGTACTTGCTCCACTATTCCCAATGATTGAACTCTACTTTGATCTCCAAGCGTTATTGTGAAACAAGCCTTCTTTGTCATTTCGAAACCCAAAGAAATCATAGTATAATGAGGCATTACATTAATGTATGATCCTCCGTCGATAATTACTTCTCTAAACGTTTTGCCAACAATGGTCAATGTGATAGGACTTCTAGAGTCAATAGTTGGTGTTTTACCCGTGATGATCATATTCGTTTGCACATGCCCACCACTAATTGTGATCTTAGGGGGTGGAGGACAAAAAATCTCTATTATACATAGAACATCACTTCTAAATCTTGCATCCATCTTGAGGAGGTCATATAAAGATACCTGTTTGGAAGTCTTCCTTAGAACACTCTCTATGTCCATGATGGTGGAATCCATGTTCAGTCCTCCTGATTCTTGTAGATCCTTCACTGTGTCTTTCTAGGCTTTATTTATCTCTTCTCCTCCTCCAAAAAAATATGCCTCTAGATTGGAATCGGCCTCTTCTTGAGAATTGGAACGTTTCGAGGATCTGTTTTCGTCTTGTAACCTTTTCTTCTTAGCATGTGTGAGGACTTCAGCACCTTCCTAGGTTGTGTGCTTCCTCTAGTGATACCATGTTAGCTTGGAGTGATTCTGAAATGCAACTCTGTCGATGGTGTGGGTTGGGTCGTATGCTTTCGAGATGGATTGTTTGATCCTTCTGAAGAGCACACAATGAGACATGGTATTTTTGCTCTTGTTTTTTCTCCAGCCTTGGTATTTGAGAAATTGGACCATAGTGCTGCACATTCAGAGCTGAAATAGGTTAACATTTAGGCATTGGTCCAATTTGTGAAATTGGTCCATTTCTTAAAATTGGTCCAATTTTTGAAATCGGCCCACCTTCTAGATTAAGATTACCCAGAGCATCCATATTCATGATGTCTCCCCATTTGGGAACCTATTCACCTTTTAGAGATATAACATTTACCTGGGAGGATGAATTCCTTGGCTGCAGCCCACATAGTCCTTCATGGCTAATACTTGGACATAATCTTGGACACACACTTTGAATAGTGATCAGTAGCATCTGGGCATAGCTTGCATGAAGGTGATCCTTCCGGAAGAGGACGTGCTCTCCAAATGCCCATATTCGCCACATCTATAACACATGATGGGCTTCTTTTTGTTAATGGGCTTTCTTTTATAATTGTTAAACTTAGTTGTATACATAGTCTCTTGTTGGAGGCCTTGGATATTGTGGTTGAATTGTTCCAGAGTCCTGGTTTCAGTTGGTTTGGATTCCCTTGAGGACATAACAATCTCGTGCTTCATGCCCAATCTTTCCACAAAACTGGCATGTGCTCTTATATGACAGTCTTGATTATTGTGACTTTGTTTATTACAAATAGTACACCATATGAAAGCTTTTACCTCTTTTTGGGCCTTCAACTCCTCTACCTCGTCATATATGTGCAATATTGTCTTCCCTTGAATTCTTCTCCTCCTGGATTGCCTTTTGTAGCTTCAGAGTGTCCCACCCCCTTTGCAAGCTCGCCACAAAATCCCAAGAAGAATTTTCTTGACATTTGTTCTTTCTTTCAAAATGTTGCCACGCTTCTTCAATCCTACTAACAGCACCTTCAAATTTTTGCACAGATGCATCTTCTCTCAATGATTCTCTCAATTTTTGTTGAGAGGATTTTGGAAGAGCCTTTTCCACCCACTCAATGACTAGAAAATCTCTGGGTGGGGCAAGGAGCTTTTTCTCTAAAAACCTTACTCTAGTCATTAAGTCAAAAAATGATTCCCCTCGCTGAAGTCTAAGATTTTCCAAGTCATCCTAGGTTCGTTTTGTGGAATTACCTTGCTTGAAGTTATTAATGAAAGCTCTCCGTAATGTGTCCCACATTGTGAAATATCCATCATTGTACTGGAAGCACTACTCAGCACTACCCTCCAAGGTAGCAAGGAAGAGAGCCAAGGAGTCTTGTCGATCATGGGGCCCCCGGCTCTTGCAACGGGATAAGAACCTTCACACATGGTCATCAAGGTCCTCATGGGAAGCTCCTTTGAATGTTGGAAACTTTACGTTAATCCTCGATAAAATAGCTCATTAATCATCAGCCATCCTTCTTCTGTTGTTGTGAAGAGGTATTCCTTTCGTGGATGAGGATGAGGATGAGGATGAGGATGAAGATGTGAAACCAGTGGGCTGTAGTAGAGGGTTTGGAGGTATTCGAGGTGTGTAGTGAACCATCCTTAAGTGGTAGCTTTTGATGAGTGTCTTGACATGACTTAGAGATCCCCTTTATGAGATCGGGTATGAGTCATAGACTATACATTCTCTGTATGAAGTCATAGAGAGGATGAGAATTTGGACTAAAAAGTTTGACTAAAAATTACAAAACTTGGGACTAAAAAATTAGACTAAAAACAAGATTAAAATTTAGAAAATTTTGAACGAAAAATTTTGGGCCAAAAATTTAGACTAGAAAAAATTGGCCTAAACACTCCAACGAAAAAATTGGACTCAAATTTTGAACTAAAAATTAGAGGAAAAAATTGGCCTAAACACTCCGACGAAAAATTTTGAGAAACGAGTCATAGGATGAAAACAACAAGGTCTAAAAACGAAGATCAAAATGTCACTTAGAGGTATGTAGTGTAGAACCAAACCTGAACCTGAAGGTAGAACAGTTAGGAGAAAAATGCAAAGCAATGCTACCACAGGGCGTGCTAAATTGAGCACCTCTAGAGGAGATTCTTGTTCTTCTTGTGCTCGAGTTGGCTCTTTAAGTAGTGCAGTATGCACTATGTGTATCTTTTGCACAAAACAACATAGAAACGATAAAATGAGACAGCTTCAAACTTGGAACCATCAAAATAAGAGGCACTAAAGCATTAGTTTATTAATATCATGCAAGGAAGAGGTGCAAGATACCCAAATAGGTACACGAAAGAGAACAATGGTTACAAATGGTAGCTTCAAATGCACTACTGAAGCACACAAGCCCTCTGGACTCACTCTGCTTGTCCACCCTCTGTTTGTCCAAGCCTTGGGTCTTGATCGGCTGAGCCATCGACGCACTCCACTCAGTGCTCCCTGAAGTATTACTATGCGTCTGTCTCTCACATATGCCTCAATGTTACCTCTGTGTATCCCCTTTGCTTCTCAATTCCTTCTCTTTATATAATCTACCTTTGCCACGCAGTTACCTCCACTACTCTGACTCTCTGACTGACTTTTCCGGTACTCTGTCACTTCCAACCACCACTTTCTTTGCCTTTGTCACTTCCAACCACCACTTTCTCTGCCATGATCAGCTCAGCCATACTCATGCTTTTCTTGGGTCCTTGGCTCGTAGTGGGCTAATAAAGACCGGTTGTCCATGTACCGGCTCCGAGGAATTTAGACTTTAGAAATTAGTCTCTGTCGGAATTAAGAGGATTTGGGGAAATTGGCCTTTTAGATCACTTTTGAAATTAGACAAATAAGACGAATTTAGAATTAGACCAATGAGACCAAGCTCGAATTAGACCAATGAGAACAATTTGGAATAAGACCCATGATACCGATTTGGAATTAGACCCATGAGACTGATTTCGGGGAAATTGGTCTCTCTTCTGAAATTAGACCGAGAATACTCTAGCTCTAGTAAATAAATCTGTAGGGCCCTTAAATTAGATTATCCAAAGATCCTTGAACTTGCCAAAGTTCAATATTAGACATACATGCGCAAAAATAATTTCAAAGCAATAAGATGTGATCAGACACCTTGCTGAGACTCTAAATATAGAAGTGTCAGTTGTACCAGTATGAATTTGCTGTAGGGTTGACATATGGAAAACCATTCAATAGACTGATATGATTGAACATGATTTGATGAACAGGTAAGTGCCATACCATACTCCTGCGATCATCAAGACCATAATAGAGAACACTCCTTGATCTTTTATTGTCACGTCCAGCTCTTCCAGATTCCTGATAAAAGCTTTCAATTGACTTGGGAATATTGTAATGGCACACAAGCCTCACATCTCTTCTGTCAATGCCCTGTAAAAAACAATAAAATATTGGTACTAATCACCTAAGAAACATCACAAATGCACACAAATACATATGTACATAAACATATATACATACACATGCACATGTACACAAGCACACACATTTTGCAAAAATTTCATTTTATTAATAGTATTTGCAAACGTACACATGCACACACACATACATACATACATATCTTTTTTGTAATCAAATACTTCTATTATTCATTATGAACAAAGGAGCATGTCCTGAAAAAATAGTGAGTTGTGTGGATAATCTAGAAGTACCAGTCGGGTGGCAGAGAGTACATACATTCCTCGGACAATGTATATGCAACGAATTCAAAGAACATAGTTGGCAATGACTTCAAAGAACATACTCGTCTTTTCAAAAAACAGCATACTACAAGACAGCCAAATAAATCACAGTATTCGAAATGCAGCTGCTCGATGCACAGCCCGTGTGACACCAGAAGCTAAAAGTTGTAAGTGGAGAATGCAAGATACAGAAGAGAATCTCAATCCCACCATTATTTAAATCTAATGACGATTGAAAAAATGTGTGTCTTCATTCAGTGCACCACATCAAAGGCAATGAAAGTGAAGATTTTGAGCTGAATGTCTATGCATAAAAGCTCTAGCTCTTGAGTCTTAACACCTCGAACTATAATTCTCCAAAGGAAACTATGATGGTCAAGAGGTAGATGCTTCTTCCAAGCAATAGTGCATGGATGTTTCCCCCAACAAGAGTCTTATGCATACCCCAATAATTGTTACATGTATGCCTGTAATCCAAGGAAGGGGGGAGAAGGATCATAGTGTAAAAAAATTCCAAATTAATAGGGGGTGTTTTTACTTTTTACTCATAATGCAGCATCGAATTATTCCATGGAGAGCAAATTTTATCCCTTTTTCCCCTTGAACTTCACTTAATCTCCTAAAGCGTGCACTTCACATTCACTAATCAGGCTGCCAAGATTTGTTTTCTTGGTTTTTGTGCAGCCGACATGCCGCTTGCATGTGTTCATTGAGCTAGAGCTTCAAGCTTGCTGCCTTTACACCCATCACTATTATAGGATTTGACAATCACCTCCTACTACCTAGTCCCACTGCCCTCAAGGCTTAGAAGTTAGGCTCCAGCCTTCAGCCATCCCTTGGGGGGGAGGGGGGTAGAGAGTGAAAAGGGAAAAAAGGAAAAAGGGCCCCAGGTGTTGTTGTTGTTGGGGGGGGGGGGGGGGGGGGGGGGGGGGAGCTCTCAGTTTAGAGCCTAAGTAGTAGAGTGCTTAGGCTCACACTTCCATTATCCCTTATCCACATCCATATCATTCTTAATAGGAAGAACTCATGTGTTTGACCTTCGTGCTCACATGGAGATGAGAGGCATTGGACCAAATACTTGGGAGTGCAAGTGTTGCCAAGGGATTTATGTTGTCAATGCTTCACATATCCACTCTAGATTACAACAAGAGTGTTTTGGACCCTTCTTAGGACCTCACATGTGACTACCAGAGTTAGCCAAAAACTCAAAAAAACGCAATTGCTCTATGTTCCGAAGGACTCAACCACTGAGATTTTGTACACAAATTAGATCAATGCTTTCCAACAAGCCTTAGAACACTCTAAATGGATTCTAGAAGGTTTGTCAACCTCCCCACATAAGACAAGCTAATCACTATCTAGACATGGTATGTGCATATATTTGCACCCAACTATTTCATAAAACTCAAATTATGCAGTGAGCTATCCAGATTTATACACACAAGAATAAGGAATAACTAATTATAAGATTATGATGAAAGTAATCCTTACAATGCTAGCAACAAGATGAACAAGCTTTGCTTGGTACATATTTGGTTTCAAATGAGCCTCTAAAAGGAATCTCAACTTTTCCAATCACGGTAGTTGAGTCCATTTAGTTAGTTAGAACTCGTGGAAGAGCTTGTTGACTTCACCAAAAAGTGTAGTTGATGTCGCACATTAATCTAAGCCTTCATTCACACATTTGAGCATGCTAAAAGATTAGAATTCTAACACTCCCCCTCAAGCTGAAGTGTGCTAGTCTCCATTGGTCTCCTTCAAGTTGAGGTTGTCCTTGAACTTCTCCAATTTGTTTGTATCCATAAACTTTGTCATGATATCTGCCACATGCTCCTTGGTGTTGATGTTCTTGATATCCACCTCCTTGGTCAATACCCTTTCTCCGATGAAGTGATAATGGATCTATATATGCTTGCTTCTTGCATGGAACATTGGGTTGCTTGCCAATTGAATGTTTGAAATGTTCTCTCCAATAATATAAACTCCTTGACTTCCACATCCAAGTCCTTGACTAATTTCTTTTGCCACACGATCTCACATGTAGCAAGTGCCAAAGCTCTATATTCAGCTTCAGTAGATGTAGATGATAGTGCAACTCTAGGTTGCTTCTTGGTCATCCATGAGATGACTCTTTGCCCTTAGTTTGTACTCCTTCTGCCCTCCTTTGAGCCAACTCGATCAGCATCACCGAATCCCCTGGGTTGTAGTCCATCTCCATAAGGGTAATATTGCCCTTGGTTGACTATGTGCTTGATATACCTAAGCCTTCTCCTCATTGTATTCGAGTGAACATTAGTTGATGCATTCAAAAATTGAGAAAGGACTCCTACAACATAAGCCAAATGACATCATGTGATCGTTGCATAGTTAAGACTTCCAACTACCCTTCTATATGATGTAATGTCTTCAAGTGGCTGTCCTTCACCTGCATATAGCCTTGTGTTTGGATCGAAAGATTGTGTGGGTGGCTTACATACACTCATTACATACATAGCACACCTAGCAAGTACTTCCTTTGTGCTAAGCAAACACCATTTGCAACATAGATTACTTCAATCCTTAAAACTTATGAGTATTCCAAGATCAAAGTTCTTGAGTTCCTTTCCACTTGGCCTTGATTCATTTGATACCTACATCATCACTTCCTATTATAATTAATTCATCCACATATATGCATATGTAATCAACTAATAAGTTTCCTTCTCCCCTTGAAGTATAGAGAAGGGTCTGCATCACTTGGTTGGATGATATCCACACCTGCACAAATACTCCACAAGCCTTCGATTCCAATCCCTGGGGGCTTGCATCAGACCATACAATGCTTTGCAAAGTTTACACACATAATCTATATGCCTAGGGCTTTCAAACCCTAGAGGTTAAGACATGAAAATTGTCTCCCGCAAATCACGATTAAGAAAAACTTTCTTTGTATCTAATTAATAAATGGTGCACCTCTTAGATGTGGATACCCCAATGATAGCCCTTACTCTAGTCATCTTTGCAATAGGGCTGAATGTCTCTTTGTAGTCTATCCCGCATGACCGAGCAAAGCCCTTTGACACAAGCCTTGCCTTGTACCTAGGAATGGAACCATCAAAGTTTCTTTTGACTTTATACACCCACTTATTTCCAAATACCTTCATTCCTTCTTGCCTTGGTACTATGCTCCCAAATGTTATTGTTTTCAAGTGCTTTGTACTCCTCTTCCATAGCTTGTTGCCAATCCTTTGTGCCATTTGCCCCTTCATAGGTGGAAGGCTCTTGATCTTTGATAACCCTAGACATCAATGCAAAATGACTAGGAATGAAGCTACCATAGATTAAACTTGAGATAGGATGCTTTACCCTTGTTGACCTTCTTTCTTCTCTCTTAGGTGGAATGTATCTTCTCTGTCTTCGTGTTTTGATTTTTGCATTTGATGTAGCTTCACCTTCTAACATTGTTCTTCAATATCTTCTACTTCATTTCTTTCTTCATTAAGCTCTATTAATCTTGTTTTCCCCTTATGTTGATTGACTAATGGATGGGCTAAATCCATGAGCGAACACACTAAATGCAATAAAGAAATACTCTCCCCCTCCATCTTACCTTAGGGTTGATGTAACATCTTGACTCCTCTACTTTAGCCTTGAAACTTCTAAACATGTCAAACACATCTGATTTCAGTTTGATGCAATATGACCAAAACCTTCTTTGAGTAGTCATCTATGAATGTCACAAAATACCTATTACTTGCAAGAGAAGCCCTTTTGTTGGTTCCCACACATCAACTTGCACAAGGCCTAGCACACCATGTGCTACATATCCACTCTTCTTGAATGACTACTTGTTAGACTTGTCGAGTTGGCATGCTTCACACATCTCATGTAGCATCTGTAATGAAAAGTGAGATAGTCCCCTTACCAATTGGCTCTCTCCATGTGCTTGAGCCTATGAATGTTGATGTGGCCACACCTCTTATGCCACATATCCAAATCTCCGATCTTCTTGTCTCAATAGGTGATGAACATGGCTTTGTTGCTTTTCCCTTTACCTATATCAAGTATAAACATTCTTCCTTCCTTTTTACCTCTAGCTATCAGCTCATAGCCATTCTTTGGGTCTTCTATGAATCATTCATTGTGCTTGAACTTCACTTGATATCCTCTTTTTACCATCTACTCAACACATATTAGATCCTTAGTAATAGTGAGAACATGCAATACCTCATAAAGACTCTCTGCTTTGTGATTGCCTTCAAGCTTGAAATCTTCCATTTGTTCTATCTCATGCTTTGAGTTGTTGTCTGCCCCCACAAAGCCTCTTCGCTTGAGTGCTTGAAGATTGCTAAAGAAATCCTCCCTTCTTGACATGTGGTTAGTACATCTACTATCTATGTACCACAATGCATCATATGTTTTGGCTTCACTACTATGCCTCACGGCTAACAAGTGCTCATTCTCTGATGTGGTTGAAGAGTTAGCATAACTACCTTGTCCTTTGTATTTGTTTCCTCCTTGATTTTGCCAACAATTCTTTGCACAATGTCCTTGTCTCCCACAACTGTAGCATCCACTTGACTTTGGGTAGTTTCTACCTCCAAATCTGCTTCCTCTATCACTGCCTCTTCCTCTTCCTCTTGAGGATTGACCTTCATCAAAACTTGGTTGGCCCCCTTGATTGTTTGGTTGCCTGTTTGGTAGTTGCTTGTACCTCTTTCTCTTGATCTAGCCTTTGTCTCTTCCTCCTTTGATTGCATAAAAGAGTTGATCTTGGGTGCATTTTGACTTGTTGCTTCCATGGATTGAGCTCTTGAGTCACCATAAGCTAGGTGGGTTGCTCAAAATCTCATAATGAATCCTTAGCATAAACAAAGGTGGTGAATGCCTTTCATTTGTCATCTTCTACAAATTGCAGCAATACTGTGTTCCCAACTTCTCCAATCATGGTATTGAGTTCATTCAGCTAGTTACAACTCGTGGAAGAACTTGTTGCTTTCACCCAAAAAGTCTAGCTGATGTAGCACATTAATCTAAGCCTTCATTCACACACTTGAGCTTGCTAAAGGACTCCACTCCACTTCTAAGAGAGTATCTACTCATTGCAGCCCATATCTAGATGTGATACGAGCTCCACTTCCAAGAGAGTATCTACTTGTTGCAGCTTCGGCTCTTCCTTCAAATGGACAATCAACACTTCCTCATCATCCACATCATTTTTTAGGTTCCTGAGTAGCAAGTTGTCATTTTCCCTTCTAAAGGAGTGTGCCCTGATGTAAATATTTTGAAAATAACAAGAGCATGTTTTCCCTAAATATTTTTATGTATGTATATATGTATGTATGTATGTATGTATGTATGTATGCATGCATGTATGTATGCATGCATGCACATATATATGTATGTATGGATGCATGTATGTATGTATGTATGCATTTCTGTACATATGCAAATATATATGTAAAAAAATATTCTTACATTACTTAGCAGCAAAAACACTTACCATACTGTGGATGTCGCCAAAGCATCAGCCAAACATGAAAGCCACAACAAATTTGAATCAATCATCAGTAACAATTGTTTTTCTCCTACTTACGGTGTGTGTGTGTGTGTGTGTGTGTGTGTGTGTGTGTGTGTGTGTGTGTGTGTGTGTGTGTGTGTGTGTGTGTGTGTGTGTGTTGGGGATTGGTGTGGGGTGGGCTTTCCTAGGGTTTTTTTCTTGGAGTGGTGGGTTTTTTAATCCTCTTTTTTTTTTTTTTTTGGGGGGGGGGGGGGGGGGGGGGGGGGATTGTAAGTTATGCCTGATATTGGATACATCAAACCCATTTCAAATATGCAAAATCACTTTATCTATGCATGTGACCTGCATGTTGTGGAAAAAAAAAGAGGGGAGATGGGGGAATCATACGATATGCATGCCATCAGATGCATCAAACCTATCTGAATGATACAAAATTACTTCAGTCTTGCATGTGGCAGACACTTAAAAATTGAGCGGTATGATTGATTTTATAAAATAGATGGCATGGAATAATAACAGAATTTCACGTTCACGTTGAACCTCCAAAACAAAGGAAAAATTGTGGGGATGAAAGAAGCAAGAAAGCCTTAACATCACTGGAAAGCCTTAACATCGTTGGATTGTAAGTTATGCCTGATATTGGCTACATCAAACCCATTTCAAATATGCAAAATCACTTTATCTATGCATGTGACCTGCATGTTGTGGAAGAAAAAAGAGGGGAGACGGGGGAATCATACGATATGCATGCCATCAGATGTATCAAACCTATCTGAATGATACAAAATTACTTCAGTCGTGCATGTGGCAGACACTTAAAAATTGAGCGGTATGATTGATTTTATAAAATAGATGGCATTTCACGTTCACGTTGAACCTCCAAAACAAAGGAAAATTGTGGGGATGAAAGAAGCAAGAAAGCCTTAACATCATTGGAAAGCGAACACAGGCTCATCAGACAGAGTATATGCGAGGTATGAGACCTATCCATCATAAATATTTGGACAATAGACATATTTGTAAGTGCATAAGCTCTTCCGCACATCCAAACAATCACTCCCATCTTGAGCTGCACCTATTTCTGTTAGGCCCAATGAACTTCACTCTGTATAAAAGTGCTTCCATCAATTGGCATACACTTCAATACTGTGATCAAGTGTCAGCAAACAGCTGCCTCAATATCAGTCAATGCCACTGCCTTACAATTCACAATTCTGTTATTTGTAACAAGCTTAAATGAGGTTGTATGACAGATCCTATTGTGGAATATTTGTTCAAAGAATAATTCACAGCCAAACATAGAACGAGACAATTAAAAAAGAGAGACAAATAGACTAACCTGATTCGTCATTTGATTACATATGATTGTATACAAAAGATCTTGAGATGCCTTGAAAAGATCTGACTACTTGAAAGTGAGCTAATCAATTAATAGCATCTTACTCAGCAAAAAACTTGCATGCATGAATACACCTTGAAGACAACAAAAACTAGGCCGAACTATTTGAAATATAAGAGCTGAGGTCAACAAAAATATGATCTGTTTCTACAGGCTGATTTCCTGCCATGTAAGCTTTTCAGATTGTTGATTTATGATCATTTACTTTGTCTGAAAACGAAATATGTGCAGCACACAGGTTGAACAGATTGAATGCTAAAACAGGTACCAGCTGAATGAAACCAAGAATCAAGCACAATAATCTGGGAGTATGCATGCTGACCGGATTGAGAAAATAGTTAAACAACTGACCTAAGTTGCAAGAGATAAATAAAACAGAACATAGGCTGAAAAGCATTCACCTGAAAATAGGCAGGCTGAGCAGAACTGTTTCCTGAACTAAAGCTGAGATATGGTAGGAGAAATCAACCATGCTGAAGAATCAACAAAGGCTGATGCAAAAGTGATATTTGTTGGAGTTTGAGGACTGCAGAAGCACACGAACAGCACAAGGAAGAAGAAGAAGCTTGGAGAACAACACAACACTGATTCTCACAACATCAGCTCGTGATATAGAGAGGCCGGGCCAGAGGGGTCCCACATGAGGAGTGGTGGTGCCCAGTATGCCACACAGAGATAGAGTGCGAGGAGCACCTAGTCAACAGATGTCCGGCATATTCAGATCTACGAGCAGAGTTTCAGAGAGGGAGAGATCCCTCCAGCAGTGAATGACCACATGAGACAAGCGGAGTTTAGGGCTTTTCCTCACAATGGCATATGAGAAAAGGGCACAGATACTGCGGCCCATACATCCAGCACAGATGAGTACCCCGCAGACTATTACACTGTTCTTCCAATGGGCTAGACCACATCAGACTGACCCCTCCCCCAGAGGCATAGGGCTTACACATAGCCCCACCCATCTCGACGATGACCTCACCTAAATGCAAGTCGCACACAGGCATGCATGCATGCCTAGGGTGCACCAAGCCCGCAAAGAGGGGAAACGAGCAATCTGTAGAGACGGTCCAGTCATCATAGATGGCAAGGTCATTCCATAGGGACTCCTGCCCTGTGGGACGCGAGAAGAGATCCGCTTTGTAACTGCAACAGAGACCGCATGCATGCCTAGGGTGCACCAAGCTCACAAAGATGGGAAACGAGCATTCTACAGAGACGGTCGAGTCATCATAGATGGCAAGGTCATTCCATAGGGACTCCCTCCCTGTGGGACATGAGAAGAGATCTGCATGGCAGTTTTGAACTCAACGGAGACCTATGGACACACCTAGAGAGACTCGAGGAGGTGATGAGAGGTCAGGACATCATCCTACTTACAGAGACACATGAGAGCCGAAAGAGAGGATTGCCCCGGATACATGGTTTCCATTAGGAGTCTCTACACCGAGGATGCACACGGCAGCACACATCTCGCGGATCAGGAGAGGTGGCTATACTTTATCGTTATCAACAGGGACTACACAGTAGAGTACGGATTATTGCCCATGACTCACATGCCAAATACATGTGGACCCGCCTTGCGCTATCATGTGACAGTTTCATCTACATAGCCATATGCTATTTCGCCCCCACAGGCTCTGGTTTCGCCTCCTCTCAGCATGACCCTTCATCTGGGGACACCTCACCTTACGCATGTCTATCGGATGAGATCATGGAGTACTCCAGACCTGGTGAAGTCTTCCTCATGGGAGACTTCAACGCTCACACACACAGTGACGAGTGCGAGACATTTGACCATGAGGATCCAGAGGCACTACATACTCTAAAGGAGGAGACTACCATGAGACACTCCGTAGACAGAGCTCCGGTCACAGTCTATGGACGTCATCTACTTAAGCTTGGCTCTGAGCACCATCTCTTTATTCACAACGAGAGAGGCTTGACTTTTATGCCACATAGATCCGCAGGGGGGAAGGAGAGTCAATTATACCTTGGGAACAAGGGAGGCCACCCACCTTATTACATCACTCACCATCCCACCCATACCCAGCGGAGCTGACCACACATACCTCTCCCTTTCCATTGTTAAGGATAGTACCCCTCATAGAGACATACGAGGTACCCCACACCACACCATTCATTTGACACGTGAGTTAGCCCCTCTCTACTCATCAAGGTCAAGCGTGGCCTATGCTTAGTACATCCATCCACCCCCTTCCAGTTCTCACTTCACATATCTACTCCATCTTACACACATCAAGTATCAGCTCCTTCCCACACACCACCCAGAGGGGACGTACCCCCTCCCTCCGACTAGGCCCCAGAACAGTTGGTATGATGATGAATGCAAAGTGCTTCACAGATGCTTATATACGGGATGAGCCTTGGGAGAGATTACAGAGAGAGACAGAGAGGCAAGTAAATAGATGAAGGCATTGATCCATCGAAAGCGGAAGGCATTTGAGAAGGCACACAAACTCGAGTTATATCGTCTATTCATGAGCATGGATAGTGCGACAACATGGTGCAATGTCCGCGAGCCTCGTCCGACTACACACATTGAGGACCCACACATCTGGCAAGATTATGCACCACGATTATATGATGTGCCTCGTGAGCTGCCCATTCCACAGCCACCCAAGCCTGGACCCATACACTCCTCTTTCTTTACTACAACAATGGTGGAGAGGGGCCATATGCCGCATGCAGCACATACAAGCAACCAACCACACGAGTTTACAAAGTGAGCATCTCATCTATGAACCCTCCATTATAGCCTCTTCAATCACGCTATAGGGGAAGGTTTCCGAAAGGAGTGGAGAGAGTACACTATCATGTATATCCACAAATATGGACACTATGGACACAACAACCTACATGAGTATCATGCTTGGCCACACAATGGCCAAGTTATATGGAGCATTTCTTGAGGTAGAGCTTAGCTCATATACAGAGCTTGAAGAACTCCAAGCACTAGGCCAGGCCGGGTTCGGACAAACCTTCACCACTATCAACCATATCTTCATCCTATGTTGTCGCATTGATGGGGCAAAGGCAAGGAAGAAGAGGCTTTATTATTGCTTTGTGGAATTCCGCAAGGCTTTTGCTACGGTCCCATGCGTGGGGCTATTCCAGTACCTATTGCCTACCGAGCCTTGGAATCCCGACAAAGATCATATGGGCCTTCTACGCTCTCTATGAGGAGGTGTTTAGTAGACTCCGATGTCCTGGTGGTTTATCGGAGCCCATTGCTAGCACCTTTAGTGTTAAGCAAGGTTGCCCACTCTCTCCAACACTTTTTGCGCTTTACATTGATGACATCTCCGACTACATACTATGAGCTAGTAGAGAAGGGAGCGACCTCGGAGATACCGAGGTTCACATTCTATTAAATACTGATGATATTGTTTTGATTACAGAATCACCTGCAGCGACTCCAACAACATCTCGGAGCTTTGGATGATTTCTGTACACATAGAGGATTGACTGCGAACATTGGCAAGACCAAGGTCATGATTTTTCACACATCCACTGCAGTGAAGAGTGAAGCCATTTTCACCATAGCAAGAGGGAAGGTCGAGGTGGTTACTTCAGGTGGCTTTTTGGTACACTAGTCACTCTAGCCCTGATGTATTCAGCAATAGTATGGGCACCTGGTTCTACTTTTCATCAGTGCCCACAGATTGAGAGGTCCCAGGTACGTATGATCTCACGCTTACTTCGTGGCAAGCCGGCCGTGCCACATGACATCATCCGACCAGAGCTCACTGCACCACCCATGGTCCTCAAGGCACTATTCCATGTAGTAAGCTTCATTCAGAGGGTGAGGGAGTTGTCCCACGAGAGACTCACTCGTAGAGCATTTGAGGCAGCTATACAGTTGTCTTAGAGTGGGCATGATCGAGTTTGGTACTCATGTCAAAACTTGGCTCGCGACACATGGGCTAGATATAGAGCGTTTACCACCTTTTTAGTACGACACCGACTCACCTTAATATCACCTCTCCCACAACGAGAGGAATTTTACAGGAATTATGGAGGCTCTACATCACGAGAGTATTGAGATCACCCAGTTTAGAAGGGATGTCATACTATAGAGACCAATTTCTCATTATTTTGAGATGGTTTCCAACAGAGACCACACTACATCGACATCCATATGCCACACAGTTCACGGGTGGCGATTGGTGACCGGACGAGGCATCACATAGACTTGAGATCGAGAGTGGGAGACACAGTCGGATCCCTTGGGGAAGAGCGGATCTATAGACTTTGTAGAGAAGGAGTGGAGAATGAGGAGCATTTCGTATGTCGATGTAGAGCATACTCTCATATTAGAGATAGCTATGAGCCTCTATTTAGAGGACAGACCAACCTACAAGAGACTATGGACTCACAAGATCCGAGATAGCTAAGGTGTTTCTTGACAAAGATAGAGAGAGATACGGACGCACTTCTACTACTAACACACAGCCACATGGATGGAGAGGAGACAGCTCCAGCTCACTGATTTTTTCCAAAGGACGACACACAACCCCCCCCCCCAAAAAACACGATTCCCAGCGAGGAGTGACGCTACAACAGGATGAGGTGAGTCTAGTTAGATGACGACCACGAGTCACAGGGCTGAGAGGAGTGAGGCTACACCATCGCTAGAAAGAGGAGATTTGAGCCACACATCGACACGCAACCGCCGACCAAATAACCCATATGAGACAAGATCCTATAGCTTTCATTCAGGCAACACTAGCATCAGCCCCACCTATCTACTACATCCTCCACCTCACCATTGCCATCGGAAGGAGCTACTAGATGGATTCTCTCTCTCTCTCTCTCTCTCTCTCTCTCTCTCTCTCTCTCTCTCTCTCTCTCTCTCTCTCTCTCTCTCTCTCTCTCTCTCTCTCTCTCTCTCTCTCTCTCTCTCTCTCTCTCTCTCTCTCTCTCTCTCTCTCTCTCTCTCTGTTTACAGGCAGAGCACCTCATCTATGGAGGCACGACTCTCGCACCGCTCATTGCCCATCTCTTCAACCGTGCATTGGTTGAAGGTTCCCAGACTCATGGACTGAGCACACCATAGTGCCCATTCATAAGTCAGGTGATACTATGGATCCAGCTACATACCGGACGATCATGATTGGCCCTATATTGGCCAAGTTATATGGGGCGGTACTAGAGACAGAGTTGAGTACTCTCGCTGAGAGGAAGGGCCTCAGGGCTCCAGGACAGGCAGGTTTCAGACAATATTACTCTACCATTGACCACATCTTCACTCTGAGATGCCTGATCGACCAGGCTAGGGTGAGCAAGAGGAGATCATATTGTTGATTTGTGGACTTCCGCAAAGCATTTGACACTATTCCCAGGGATCGACTCTTCAGACGACTAGTTGACATCGGAGCTCCGAAGGAGATGATATGGGGGATCTATGCCTTATACGAGAGAGTATCTGGTAGAGTCAGATGTCCAGGGGGCTTATCTGATCCACTTGCTAGCACTATCGGGGTGAAGCAAGGATGCCCTCTATCACCCACCCTCTTTGGTCTTTACATTGATGAGATAGTGGACTTCATACAGCAGGAGGGGGGAGATGGCATTGAGGTACACGGGTCCACTGTCCATATTCTTTTATATGTTGATGATATTGTATTGGTTTCAGAGTCTGCAGAAGGTCTACAGCATCATCTACACGGCCTAGATGACTTTTGCAGACACAGAGGGTTATCTGTGAACCTTGGTAAAACCAAGGTCTTGATCTTTCATACATCAGCACATTTACGCAGACATAGTTTGTTCACAGCAGCAGCTGGTGGACCGATCGAGGTGGTCTGATCATATGTTTACTTGGGGGTGACATTTACAGCAGCATCAGGGGTCTTCTCTATGGCTCAGGCAGCCCGTGACCGCATCACACGTGGGTACGCAGCACTAGTTCTGATGGAGAGACAGTGCCACCAGGCATATTTTCAGGAGCCCCGCACAAAGGGGTGGCTCTTTGACACTTTGGTTACACCAGCGCTCATGTATGGGGCAGCCATATGGGGACCAGGATTAGCTACATCAGTATGGACAGCATTAGAGAGGCCACAGATCCTCATGATTGCTAGACTTATCCGCAGCAAACCTTCAGTGCCACATGATATCATTAGAGCAGAGCTCCCTGCACCACCGATGCTAGTTGAGGCACTATTCCAGACAGTATGCCTATTACACAGACTTCGGAGCATGGATACAGAGCGCATTGCTTATCGTGCTTTCGAGGCATCACGTGATATGGCATTAACAGGCGACACCTCCTCATGGTATGCACAGACACGAGACTGGCTTGCCCACCATGGCTTTGACATAGACAGGCTACCACCACTACAGTACGACTCTCATGCACCCACCTACTCGCTCTCTCATCAAGAGAGGAATAGGATCATTCGTCAGGAGATATGGCATACATACATACAGAGGACATGGGTGAGCCCTAGGGGTACATTGCCACCGAAAATGCTCTACTACCGCGAGCATTTTCTACATTTATCGGGCACAGGCTTCATCGAGATTCCGAGATACATGCAGATCTACCTTCCCCACCACCTACGAGTCGTCATTGGGCAGCTCCGGGTTTCATCACATCAGCTCGAGATTGAGAGGGGTCGGTCCAGGGGAGTCCCCCGTGAGGAGAGGTAGTGCCCACTATGCCAGACAGAGGTAGAGAGTGAGGAGCATTTTGTTATCAGATGTCCAGCATACTTAGACCTATGAGCACAGATCCAGATCGAGGAGTCATTCCAGCTGTGCATGACTATGGAAGACCAGAGACGCTTGGGACGCTTTCTCAGAGCGGCATACGAGAGGCGAGAGCGGTCACTACAGCCCATACATCAGCCACGGGTGAGTACCCTGCAGACCATTACCCAGTTCTTTCAGCGAGTTGAGCTACATCAGAGAGGTCCATCTATAGGGCTCACGCTCCACCAGGCAGCAGCACAGAGAGCACGGCACCGACCACGCATGGGCGGATATCGTCGACCACGACTATATCAGGAGGATATCTCACGCATCAAGATTGCCTACGACCACATGATGGAGCATAGGCGTACCACCACCCAGTGGCTTGTCTTCCTTCAGGAGGCACTCAGACCGCCACCGATGTACCACATACTACACCCACCTCCACCCATCACCAGTAGCTAGGGCGTTCTACTCACATTTTTGGATCCCCCATGTATTAGGTGGCCACTATCTGTAGAGTCAGAGCCACGTCTCTCCATCCTTTTCCAGCCCTATATAGCTTTGTGTAGCGATATACTTTTTATTTCATTTTATCTTCTACACAGGGTTACTACACTTGTAAATGGTTTTTGTCTCATAGGCCAAGTTTGGCCTCCAGAAGACGTTAATATGACTTTCTCTCTCTCTCTCTCTCTCTCTCTCTCTCTCTCTCTCTCTCTCTCTCTCTCTCTCTCTCTCTCTCTCTCTCTCTCTCTCTCTCTCTCTCTCTCTCTCTCTCTCTCTCTCTCTCTCTCTCTCTCTCTCTCTCTCTCTCTCTCTCTCTCTCTCTCTCTCTCTCTCTCTCTCTCTCTCTATCGACGCGACTCTCTCTCTCTCGCGACCAGACAGACTCGAGGAGATCGTGGCATCACATGACTTTGCGTGCATCACAGAGACACACGAGAGCCCAGAGAGAGGTCTACCACGCATGAGTTGGGCCACATCAGACGGACCCACCTCCGAGAGGAATAGGGCTCACACTCCAGCAGGCAGCGGCACAGATTGCGACGCCGATCACATTTGGTTAGGTATCGATGACCACACCCGCACTCGGAGGATATCTCACACATCATGATAGCCCACGACTACATGATGGAGCACAGGTGCATCGCCACTACTTCAGCCTTCGTCTAGGAGGTACTCGTACCACCACCAATGTACCACATACTCCACCCACCTCCACCCATCATCAGCAATTAGGTGTACACATTCACTCCCTCATGGGTCCCCCTTGTATTAGGTGGTCATTATCCGCTGAGTTAGAGCCACGCTCCCCCTAGGCACCGCTATTTTATTCCCACTACCTCCTCATTACCAGGTCACCATCCTTTGTTGTTTTCAGCCTACACAGTTTTGTGTAGCGAGTATTTTTCCTTTCCATTGCTACACAAAGATTACCACAGTTGTATATGATTTTGTCTCATATTCTCTCTCTCTCTCTCTCTCTCTCTCTCTCTCTCTCTCTCTCTCTCTCTCTCTCTCTCTCTCTCTCTCTCTCTCTCTCTCTCTCTCTCTCTCTCTCTCTCTCTCTCTCTCTCTCTCTCTCTCTCTCTCTCTCTCTCTCTCTCTCTCTCTCTCTCTCTCTCTCTCTCTCTCTCTCTCTCTCTCCACCATCGACCACATCTTCTTGCTTCGTTGCTTGATTGAGAGCGCGAAGGCGAGAAAGCAGAGACTATACTGTTGCTTTGTGGATTTCCGCAGAGCCTTCGACATGGTCCCTCGAGAGAGACTACTACGGAAGCTCCAGGAGTTACAGCTACCATCAGACATGCTATGGGCCATCCACGCTTTGTATGCACGAGTCACAAGCAGGGTACGTTGCCCCGGCGGTCTATCAGCCTTGTTAGCACCATTGGTGTGAAACAAGGTTGCCCTCTCTCACCCACTCTCTTCGGTCTCTACATCGATGAGATCACGGAGTATATACAGCGAGCAGAAGGGCGAGGAGGGGAGCTCGGAGGTACGCCAGTACACATCCTATTATATGCTGATGACATTGTCTTGCTTTCAGAGTCACAGGAGGGGTTGCAGTCACATTTACAGGCGCTCGATACCTTTTGCATGGAGAGAGGACTCACAGTGAACCTTGGCAAGACCAAGGTCATGATCTTCCATACCTCCAAGACAGTACGCCATCGCGCCTCTTTCACAGAGGCTGGAGGACAGATAGAGGTAGTGGACTCCTACGTCTACCTAGGTGTCACCTTCTCGGGCAGCACAGGGGTATTCTCCATGGCAGAGGCAGCGAGAGATAGATTGACGCGAGGCTATGTGGCACTTACAGGATTGGAGAGACGTTGCTTTCAGACACATTTTCAGGACACCTAAGGGGTGGCTCTTTGACACTCTAGTGACACCCGCATTGATGTACGCAGCAGCAGTATGGGCACCAGGGATCACAGAGGCGATGTGGACGCGGATTGAGAGGCCCCAGGTCACCATGATCTCACGCTTGCTGTGCAGCAAGCCCTCCGTTCCACATGACATTATACGAGCTGAGCTTGGCACACCACCAATGCTAGTGGAGGCCCCCTTCCAGTTGGTGACCTTTATTCTGAGAGTCAGAGAGCTCCCCACCAGCCGACTCACCAGGCTTGCATTTGAGAGTTCTAGACATTTGGTAGAGACAGGGCATGAGAGAGTATGGTATGCAGAGACTTACCGATGGTTAGCTGACCATGGCATGAGCATTACAGATCTCACCCCTTTTCAGTATGACCTCTGTTCCCCCCACATTACCCTCTCTCGTTCAGAGAGGAATAGGATCATCCCTCAGGACCTACTACACATACACGTCAAGGAGACATGGATTCCACCACGGGAGCCTCTTCCCACAAAGAGGCAACACTACAGAGAGCACTTCCTGACTGTGACAGCGGATGGTTTCATTCAGAGACCACGATACATGGATACATATATGGCACCAGCTGAGAGAGGGGCCATTGGGCAGCTCAGAGTATCATCACACCAGCTCGAGATTGAGGTTGGGCGAGCCACACATACCCCGAGGGATGAGAGATTATGCAGGATATGTAGAGAGGAGGTGGAGGACGAGGAGCACTACACATATAGATGCCAGGCATATGAGGACATCAGAGACCGCTACCCACAGCTCTTCAGGGGGCCCAGAGAGATCAGGGCTTTATTGGGGTCAGAGGACGAGTGCCCTCTAGGCCGTTTCCTAGTAGAGCTCCAGCATCGCCATGCATCACTCCTCCAGCAGCAGATGGAGATACACCTGCCCCTCTCCCCTCAGACCTATATTACAGATTTTTTCAGACCCAAAGCCACTCGAGGACCCAGCTCGATGCGGGGTCTCACATTACACAGAGCAGAGGAGCTTAGACGACAGCGTCGACGACCGAGACCCCCAGTCCGGAGAGCCTGTCCACATCAGAGAGAGATTCAGGCGATTCACGCACGCCATGACATGGAGATACGGAGACGTCAGCAGTGCACCCCTATCGATTTGGACGTTCAGAGCATTTTGAGGATCACCATGATGCCTTACCCACCGATGCATTATATCCTACACCCACTCCAGGCATTTAGTGGGTTGTGATACCATCGAGCCTCCCCTCCCTATGCATATCATATTTGTATCTCACCCATTGAGCATATAGAGTGCATACCCATAGCACCCCACACCCTTGATGCCAGTTACTATCCACTCCTTTTTATACCCGTTTGTGGTACTCACACTTTATTTTCCTTTTGGGATCACAGTGGATTGGATCATACTGATGTATATGTTTTGTCTCATAGGCCGATTTTGGCCTCTAATAGACGTTAAAAGGTCTTTCTTTCTTTCTTTCTTTCTTTCTTTCTCTCTCTATATTGTGCTGGTTCCAGAGTCTGCTCAAGGTCTACAGCACCACCTACGTGGCCTAGACGACTTCTGCATACATAGAGGGCTATCTGTGAACCTTGGTAAAACCAAGCCAATGTTGTTAGCAACGTTTTAGCAACGTCAAAGGCAACGTGTTGCTAACACGTTAGCAACATAGCAACGTTTGGGCCTAGACGTTGCTAAAACGTTGCAAACGTTATTTTCTATTTTTTGGGTTTTTTGTTAATATTTTGGTAGTCTAGGCATCCTATAGCTAAGATATGATGAAATGCATGCTTTTAAACATATAAATAAATATACACACATATATATAATGAACTAAAAGTAGATATGCGACATGTAGTATGCATACTATACATGCATACATATATCCATACATATTACATATGTAGATGCATACATACATACATGCTTGCATGCATGCATACATACATACATGCTTGCATGCATGCATGCATGCATGCATACATACATACATAAATACATACATACATACATACATACATACATACATACATACATACATACATACATACATACATACATACATACATACATACATACATACATACATACATACATACATACATACATACATACATACATACATACAAGTAGATACATACATACTTGCATATTACATACATACACATGCACATTTGTAATTATATACATACAAACATACCTATATAGTATAGTATAGGATAGACATGGACATTATAGTATAGATTATTGAGTCTAGATTAGTCCCTAAACAATTCAATATTCACGAGTGATGTTCGTGCTAAGTAGTGAGATCAATCATCATAGAAGACTACCCTTGGCTTTGAAGGGCCAGGGCCATGCATGAAACTTTAGTCCAAGCTCTATAATTGCATTAGAAGATCCAGAATATGGGAAATCCAAAATATTTGGCTAGGTGAGGGTGATAAGGCCCATAAACAAAATCATACATAAATAAATGTCTACACTTTTATAGCTTTTTATGTCTTCCTT
Organism: Ceratopteris richardii; assembly: GCA_020310875.1. NCBI lineage: Eukaryota > Viridiplantae > Streptophyta > Polypodiopsida > Polypodiales > Pteridaceae > Ceratopteris > Ceratopteris richardii. The sequence goes on along the minus strand of CM035435.1, from coordinate 12,660,774 downwards.
ATTGTCCATGTTTTTTTATTTCATTTATCATACATTTTGGAAAAAAATTTAAATAGTTTCTTATCCATCCTAAGGAAAATATAGTTTTGGATTACAAAAAAAATTTGCATGCAAAGCAACGCGTTGTGAACGTAGCAACGTTGCGAAGGTGCGGTTGCAAAGTTGCGAACCGTTCGCAACGCGTTGCGATGCAACTATGAACCAAGCTTATGATTTTTCATACATCAGCACAGGTCAGGAGACATAGTTCTTTCACAGTGGCAGGTGGACCGATTGAGGTAGTCGGATCATATTTCTATCTCGGAGCGACATTCACAAACCACCACCACCACCTGGTAGCCTTCCTTCAGGAGACACTCAGACCCCCGCCGATGTACCACATACTCCATCCACCCCCACCCATTAGCTGTAGTTCGGATATATATATTCACTCCCATTATGGGCCCCCATGTATTAGGTGGTCATTATCTGCGGAGTCAGAGCCACATCTCCCCATGCACCACTACATTATTACATTATCCCCACTACCTCTCCATCACCCGGTACACTATCCTATGGTTGTTTCCAACCTCTTTCGGCCTACACAGTTTTGTGTAGCAAGTACTATTCGCTTTTATTTCTACACAAAAGTTACTACAGTTGTACATGGTTTTGTCTCATAGGCCAAGTTTGGCCTTTCGAAGACGTTAATATCACACAGAGCGTAGGAGCTTAGACGATAGCGTCGACGACCGAGACCCCCACTCCGGAGAGCGTGTCCACACCAGAGAGAGATTCAGGTGATTCACACACGCCATGACATGGAGATACGGAGACGTCAGCAACGCACCCCTATCGATTTGGACGTTCAGAGCATTTTGAAGATCTCCATGATGCCTTACCCACCGATGCATTACATCCTACACCCACTCCAGGCATCTAGAGGGTTGTGATACCATCGAGCCTCCCCTTCCTATGCATATCATATTTGTATCTCACCCCCCATTGAGCATATAGAGTGCATATCCATAGCACCCCACACCCTTGATGCCAGTTATTATCCACTCCTTTTATACCCGTTTTTTATACTCACACTTTATTTTCCTTATTGGATTACAGTGGATTGGATCATACCGATGTATATGTTTTGTCTCATAGGCAGATTTTGGCCTCTAATAGCCGTTAAAAGTCTCTCTCTCTCTCTCTCTCTCTCTCTCTCTCTCTCTCTCTCTCTCTCTCTCTCTCTCTCTCTCTCTCTCTCTCTCTCTCTCTCTCTCTCTCTCTCTCTCTCTCTCTCTCTCTCTCTCTCTCTCTCTCTCTCTCTCTCTCTCTCTCTCTCTCTCTCTCTCTCTCTCTCTCTCTCTCTCTCTCTCTCTCTCTCTCTCTCTCTCTCTCTCTCTCTCTCTCTCTCTCTCTCTCTCTCTCTCACGAGAGGAATAGGATCATTCGTCAGGAGATATGGCATACATACATACAGAGGACATGGCTGAGCCCTAGGGATACATTGCCACCGAAAATGCTCTATTACCGTGAGCATTTTCTACATATATCGGACGACGGCTTCATCGAGATTCCGAGATACATGCAGACATATCTACCCCACCACCTTCGAGTCGTCATTGGGCAGCTCCGGGTTTCATCACATCAGCTCGAGATTGAGAGGGGTCGATCCAGGGGAGTCCACCGTGAGGAGAGGCGGTGCCCAGTATGCGAGACAGAGGTAGAGAGTGAGGAGCATTTTGTTATCAGATGCCCAGCATATGTAGACCTACGAGCACATTTCCAGATAGAGGAGACACTCCAGTTATGCATGAGTATGGGAGACCAGCGACGCTTGGGACGCTTCCTCGCAGCAGCATACGAGAGGCGAGATCGGTCACTCCAGCCCACACATCAGCCACGGGTGAGTACGCAGCAGCCCATTACCGAGTTTTTTCAGTGAGATGAGCTATATCAGAGAGGTCCATCTATAGGGCTCACGCTCCACCAGGCAGCAGCACAGAGAGCACGGCGCGGACCACGCAGCGGCACATATCATCGACCACGACTATATCAGGAGGATATCTCATGCATCAGGACAGCCTACGACCACATGATGGAGCATAGGCGCACCACCACTCCATGGGTTGTCTTCCTTCAGGAGGCACTCAGACCACCCCCGATGTACCACATACTACACCCACCTCCACCCATTCACCGGTAGCTAGGGTGTTTTACTCAAACTTTTACTCACATGTCCCCCATGTATTAGGTGGCCACTATCTGCGGAGTCAGAGCCACATCTCCCCATCCTTTTCCAGCTTTATATATATCTTTGTGTCGCGATATACCTTTTATTTCATTTCATCCTCTACACAGGGTTACTACACTTGTACATGGTTTTTGTCTCATAGGCCAAGTTTGGCCTCCAGAAGACGTTAATATGACTTTCTTTCTTTCTCTCTCTCTCTCTCTCTCTCTCTCTCTCTCTCTCTCTCTCTCTCTCTCTCTCTCTCTCTCTCTCTCTCTCTCTCTCTCTCTCTCTCTCTCTCTCTCTCTCTCTCTCTCTCTCTCTCTCTCTCTCTCTCTCTCTCTCTCTCTCTCTCTCTCATACAGGATCTCTGGCAGCTCTACATTAGTCAGACATGGCACACACCACACATGGGATCGAGACTATCGCACTATCGAGACCAGTTCATAGACATACTAGCTGACGGTTTCATCCAGCGACCACGCTACATGGATACTCACATGCCTCATAGCTTGAGGGTAGCGATTGGCGAGCTGAGAGTCTCATCACACCGACTCGAGATTGAGACGGGCAGAGCCGCAGACATTCCCAGAGAGGAGCGGATATGCAGAGTATGCAGAGTAGAGATGGAGGACGAGGAGCACTTTGTATGCAGATGTAGCGCATATGATGGCATCAGAGGCAGATACGAGACTCTGTTTGCAGGGCAGCCCACCCTCCGAGAGATCATGGACTCTAGAGACCAGCGACAGCTCGGGCGATTCTTACTAGAGATACAGAGTCACAGAGATTCCCTACTCCAGCCTACTGTAGCACTCCATACAGGAGGGAGACAGAGTCAGCTCACTGACTTCTTTATTCCACGACGTGCTGCAGCCCTCCCCCCCTCAGCCCACATACCGAGCGGGGTGACTCTTCAGCAGGCTCAGATATCTCGAGCTAGGAGACGACCCCGTGATATAGGATATCGGGCCCCGAGACTTCACCGACACCAGATTGCGGAGATCCAGGATTGTGACCATCGCGCCATGGAGGAGAGACGATCCCAGATGATGGCCGATCCCGTTGCAGCCATCAGGGTGGCCCTGACTCCACCTCCACCTATGTATCACATATTACATCCCACCCACTAGCACAGGATGGAGCTAGTTAGTCGTTTTAGATGCATTCTCATGGTTGTTGTACTACCCTTTTGCATATAGACTATCATAGATATCGCACTCCATACACCCCCCACCACTTTCATGGGTATCCCCACATGCACACTACGGAGATCTATATCAGCTTAACCAGTTTCTTTTCAGCAGCTCTCTCTCTCTCTCTCTCTCTCTCTCTCTCTCTCTCTCTCTCTCTCTCTCTCTCTCTCTCTCTCTCTCTCTCTCTCTCTCTCTCTCTCTCTCTCTCTCTCTCTCTCTCTCTCTCTCTCTGCTTGATTGAGAGCGCGAAGGCGAGGAAGCAGAGACTATACTGTTGCTTTGTGGATTTCCGCAAAGCCTTCGACATGGTCCCTCGAGAGAGACTACTACGGAGGCTCCAGGAGTTACAGCTTCCATCAGACATGCTATGGGCCATCCACGCTTTGTATGCACGAGTCACAGGCAGAGTACGCTGCCCCGGCGGTCTATCAGACAGCCTTGTTAGCACCATTGGTGTGAAACAAGGTTGCCCCCTCTCACCCACTCTCTTCGGTCTCTACATCGACGAGATCACGGAGTATATACAGCGAGCAGGAGGGAGAGGAGGAGACATCGGAGGTACGCCAGTACATATCCTATTATATGCTGATGACATTGTCCTCCTCTCAGAGTCACAGGAGGGGTTGCAGTCACATTTACAGGCGCTCGATACCTTTTGCATGGAGAGAGGACTCACAGTGAACCTTGACAAGACCAAGGTCATGATCTTCCATACCTCCAGGACAGTACGCCATCGCGCCTCTTTCACAGCAGCGGGAGGACAGATAGAGGTAGTGGACTCCTACGTCTACCTAGGTATCACCTTCTCGGGCAGCACAGGGGTATTCTCCATGGCACAGGCTGCGAGAGATAGATTGACGCGAGCTTATGCGGCACTTGCAGGATTGGAGAGACGCTGCTTTCAGACACATTTTCAGGAGCCCCGGACTAAGGGGTGGCTCTTTGACACTCTAGTGACACCCGCATTGATGTACGCAGCAGCAGTATGGGCACCAGGGATCACAGAGGCGATGTGGACGCAGATTGAGAGGCCCCATATCACCATGATATCACGCTTGCTGCGCAGCAAGCCCTCCGTTCCACATGACATTATACGAGCTGAGCTTGGCACACCACCGATGCTAGTGGAGGCCCTCTTCCAGTTGGTGACCTTTATACTGAGAGTCAGAGAGCTCCCCACTAGCCGACTCACCAGGCTTGCATTTGAGAGCTCTAGACATTTGGCAGAGACAGGGCATGAGAGAGTATGGTATGCACAGACTTACCGATGGTTAGCAGACCATGGCATGAGCATTACGGATCTCCCCCCTTTTCAGTATGACCTCTCTTCCCCCCACATTACCCTCTCTCGTTCGGAGAGGAATAGGATCATCCGTTAGGACCTACTAAAGATACACGTCAGGGAGACATGGATAGCACCACGGGAGCCTCTTCCCACACAGAGGCAACACTACAGAGAGCACTTCCTAACTGTGACAGCGGATGGTTTCATTCAGAGACCACGATACATGGATACATATATGGCACCAGCTGAGAGAGTGGCCATTGGGCAGCTCAGAGTATCATCACACCAGCTCGAGATTGAGATTGGGCGAGCCACACATACCCCCAGGGATGAGCGATTATGCAGGATATGTAGAGAGGAGGTGGAGGACGAGGAGCACTACACATGTAGATGCCAGCCATATGAGGACATCAGAGACCGCTACCCACAGCTCTTCATGGGGCCTAGAGAGATCAGGGCTTTATTGGGGACAGAGGACCAGCGCCCTCTAGGTCCTTTCCTAGTAGAGCTCCAGCACCACCGCGCATCACTCCTCCAGCAGCAGATGGAGATACACCTGCCCCCCTCCCCTCAGACTCATATTACAGATTTTTTCAGACCCACATACACTCGAGGGCCCAGCTCGATGCGGGGTGTCACATTACACAGAGCAGAGGAGCTTAGACGACAGCGTCGAAGACCGAGACCCCTTATCCGGAGAGCTCGTCCACATCAGAGAGAGATTCAGGCGATTCACGCACGCCATGACATGGAGATACAGAGACAACAGCAGCGCACTCCTATCGACTTGGACGCCCCGAGCATTTTGAGGATCGCCATGATGCCTTACCCACCGATGCATTATATCCTACACCCACTCCAGGCATTTAGGGGGTTGTGACACCATCGAGCCTCCCCTCCCTATGCATATCATGTTTGTATCTCACCCATTGAGCATATAGAGTGCATACCCATAGCACCCCACACCCTTGATGCCAGCTACTATCCCTCCTTTTATACCCGTTTGTAGTACTCACACTTTATTTTCGTTTTGGATCACAGTGGATTGGATCATACTGATGTATATGTTTTGTCTCATAGGCCGATTTTGGCCTCTAATAGACGTTAAAAAGTCTCTCTCTCTCTCTCTCTCTCTCTCTCTCTCTCTCTCTCTCTCTCTCTCTCTCTCTCTCTCTCTCTCTCTCTCTCTCTCTCTCTCTCTCTCTCTCTCTCTCTCTCTCTCTCTCTCTCTCTCTCTCTCTCTCTCTCTCTCTCTCTCTCTCTCTCTCTCTCTCTCTCTCTCTCTCTCTCTCTCTCTCTCTCTCTCTCTATCTCTCTCTCTCACTATTCCAGACAGTATGCCTATTACACAGACTTCGGAGCATGGATACAGAGCGCATTGCTTATCGTGCTTTCGAGGCATCACGTGATATGGCATTAACAGGCGACACCTCCTCATGGTATGCACAGACACCGGACTGGCTTGCCCACCATGGCTTTGACATAGACAGGCTACCACCACTACAGTACGACTCTCATGCACCCACCTACTCGCTCTCTCATCAAGAGAGGAATAGGATCATTCGTCAGGAGATATGGCATACATACATACAGAGGACATGGGTGAGCCCTAGGGGTACATTGCCACCGAAAATGCTCTACTACCGCGAGCATTTTCTACATATATCGGGCACGGGCTTCATTGAGATTTCGGGATACATGCAGACCTACCTTCCCCACCACCTACGAGTCGTCATTGGGGAGCTCCGGGTTTCATCACATCAGCTCGAGATTGAGAGGGGTCGGTCCAGGGGAGTCCCCCGTGAGGAGAGGTGGTGCCCAGTATGCCAGACAGAGGTAGAGAGTGAGGAGCATTTTGTTATCAGATGTCCAGCATACTTAGACCTACGAGCACAGTTCTAGATCGAGTCATTCCAGCTGTGCATGACTATGGGAGACCAGAGACGCTTGGGACGCTTTCTCACAGCAGCATACGAGAGGCGAGAGCGGTCACTACAGCCCATACATCAGCCACGGGTGAGTACCCAGCAGACCATTACGCAGTTCTTTCAGCGAGTTGAGCTCCATCAGAGAGGTCCATCTATAGGGCTCACGCTACACCAGGCAGCAGCACAGAGAGCACGGCGCCGACCACGCATGGGCGGATATCATCGACCACGACTATATCAGGAGGATATCTCACGCATCAGGATTGCCTACGACCACATGATGGAGCATAAGCGTACCACCACCCACTGGGTTGTCTTCCTTCAAGAGGCACTGAGACCACCACCGATGTACCACATACTACACCCACCTCCACCCATCACCAGTAGCTAGGGCGTTTTACTCACATTTTGGATCCCCCCCATGTATTAGGTGGCCACTATCTGCAGAGTCAGAGCCAAGTCTCCCCAGCCTTTTCCAGCCCTATATAGCTTTGTGTAGCGATATACTTTTTATTTCATTTTATCTTCTACACAGGGTTACTACACTTGTACATGGTTTTTGTCTCATAGGCCAAGTATGGAATTCTCGAACCTTGATTGGTGCTCTCTGAAGGTTTTCTCCAGGTTCCCAAGTACGATCACTCATGTCATACCCTTTCCAATGAATAAGGTATTCCAATCTTCCTCGGGATATTCTGGAATCTAGGACATGCTCGGCTTCAAATTCTTCATGATCATCAATCTCGATAGGTGGTGAAGGACTAGGTCTCTCCCCCCTCAATGGTGAAATCTGATATGGTTCCAACATGATGGATACATGGAAAACTGGATGTATTCTCATGGTGCTTGCTAGCTGGAGCTTGAAGGTGACTGGATTGATCTTGACCAAGATGGTGAATGGACCAAATCTTTGATGATCTAATTTTGCACAGGGCCTTGAAGTTTGCAAATTGTTTCTGAGTAACCATACTTTATCTCCAATTCGATACGATGGATTCTGGACACGATGTTGATATGCATAGTACTTAAATTGTTCTTGAGCTTTATGGATCTTTTCCTTGAGTTCTTTGTTAATGTCCATCAGGTACTGGGCCTTGTCTCTGGTAGATGGGTTCTTGACATGATTTGAGAGTTGTATATCCATCCTTGGATGTTGTCCATAGTTTGCAAAGAAGGGAGTTTGCTTAGTAGATGCATGAACACTATTGTTATAGGCAAACTATGCAAAGGGTAACAACTCGAACCAATCATTTTGGTGATAGTTGCTAGTGCAACCTACATATTGCTCTAGGACTTGATTCACCCATTCTGTTTGTCCATCCATCTATGGATGATTTACTGTAGATAATTTAACTTGGACACCAAGGAGTTTGCAAAGACTGTTCCAGAAGCTGGATATGAACTCTGGAGCTTGATCACTGACAATATCATTAGGTAATCCATGAAGCCTAAAGATGTATCTGAGAAAAGCATAGCAGTGGCTGCACCTGTGATTGCCTTGGTAGTTGGAATGAAGTGTGCCATCTTTGTAAATCTATCGACAATAACAAGAATGGCATCATACTTATCTGACTTTGGTAGATCTGTGATGAAATCCATAGACAATGAAGCCCATGGCCTTTCTGGAATAGGTAAAGGTTGCAAGAGGCCATGAGGTTTATGTCGGGGTGCCTTAGATCTATTGCAAATGTCACATGTTCGGATATATTCTTTGACTTCCTTCCACATTTGAGGCCACCAAAAATCCCTTGATATGAGTTCTATTGTTGTATTCACTCCAAATTGTCCTTCTGCAAGGTTGTCATGACGTTGTTGAAGTACTTGGATCCTGAGCTTTTCTGGAGGCACATACAATAGGTTCTTATAGAGTAGTAATCCATCTTTTTCCTGAAATTCGTTTACCTCTTCGACTTTTCCTTCTTGAGCTTTCTGCTTGACCTTACAAAACAATTCGTCTTGTGGTAGATTCTCACGGATCAAATGATTCAAGGTTGAATCTTCATGATGGCTTCAAGAGATGGCTGCTAACTGGAGATGCTCAGGCTTGAGTAATACACTCTCCTGTTGATCAAAGGCCTCTTCACCCTTCTTTGGTGCAAGGTAAGATCTTGTAGACAGGGCATCTGACTGACATTGTTGACGTCCTGGACGGTATGTGATGACAAAGTCGAATCTGGATAAAACGTTACTCCATCGAGATTGTCTTCTATTGAGAATGCAGGTGGTCATAAAATACTCTAGGTTCGTGTGATCTATATACACAGTGACTTCATGAGCTCCTCCCTCCCTCCCTCCCTCCCTCCCTCCCTCCCTCCCTCCCTCCCTCCCTCCCTCCCTCCCTCCCTCCCTCCCTCTCTCTCTCTCTCTCTCTCTCTCTCTCTCTCTCTCTCTCTCTCTCTCTCTCTCTCTCTCTCTCTCTCTCTCTCTCTCTCTCTCTCTCTCTCTCTCTCTCTCTCTCTCTCTCTCTCTCTCTCTCTCTCTCTCTCTCTACTTTATATACGCAGCAGATGAGTTTCCCACCTGATCGCCCATCTCTTCAACCGTGCTTTGGTTCACGGATTACCTGACTCCTGGACTATGCATACCATTACGCCTATCCATAAGTCCGGCGATACGATGGATGTAGGGAACTACAGGACTATTATGATAGGCCATATCTTGGCCAAGATCTATGGGGCAGTACTAGAGGTAGAGCTCAGCACACACGCTGAGGCAGCTCGGATCAGAGCACCCGGCCAGGCAGGCTTCCGTGGCACTTTCTCCACCATCGACCACATCTTCGTGATTCGTTGCTTGATTGAGAGCGCGAAGGCGAGGAAGCAGAGACTATACTATTGCTTTGTGCACTTTCGCAAAGCCTTCGACATGGTCCCTCGACAGAGACTACTACGGAGGCTCTAGGAGTTACAGCTACCATCAGACATGCTATGGGCCATCCATGCTTTGTATGCACGAGTCACAAGCAGGGTACGCTTCCCCGGCAGACTATGAGACAGCCTTGTTAGCACCATTCGTGTGAAACAAGGTTGCCCTCTCTCACCCACTCTCTTGGGTCTCTACATCGACGAGATCACGGAGTACCATAGAGGACATGCCTACACTCAGAGCCTCAGCCGACACCGCCACACCCACCTTATATGGTCGACACTTTCTCCAGATGGGAGAAGCACACCGTCTCGTTATATATAATGGAATGGAGAGCTGGCCCACCTCACGCGGTCTCACCTGCATTCCACCCACGACACCAAGGGGGGCAGTGTGGTAGACTATGTTATCGGCCCTCCGGAGGAGACACATCTGATCACCTCATTCACTATCCCACCCTTACCGATTGGAGCTGATCACGCATATCTTGCCCTCTCCATTCGCGGCTCACCATGCATACCCCACCCCGTCACCATACAGCCACGAGCCCGTACCACCATTCACTTTAGACATGAGCTAGCACATATCTATAGCTCCCATGTTCGAGAGCGCATCTACTCCCTTGATCCCTCTGCCTCCTTGGACACCCTCACCGCCCACTTCTCCTCGATCCTCCATACATCCGCTACTCTCAGCTTCCCATACACCACCCACAGCACTGCACATCCGACACGACTCGACTGGGGCATACACCCCAGAATAGATGGTACGATGAGGAGTGTAGGCGACTATACCGACATCTCAGAGCACAGAGTATCTTGGGATCCATCACAGAGAGGGAGGCACGACGAAAGATGCGAGCCCTCAGCCGGAAGCGGCGAGCTTTCGAGGAGCGACAGGAGGCAGAGTTGATCGACCTTCTCATGAGTAGGGATTGTGCCACCGCGTGGAGGGCAGTACGTGAGCCACGTCCACCTACACCCATAGCAGATCCTTCAACTTGGCACACCTACGCCCAGAGGTTATATGACGTCCCAGGACAGCCACCATTACCGATTCCTTCCACACCGCGTCCGGTGATATCCACCCTCGTCACAGCAGGCATGGTACGACAGGCCATCCATAGGCTACAGCATGGCCGTTCAGCAGACCACACGGGGCTACAGGGAGAGCACTTTATATACGCAGCAGATGTAGTTTCCCACTTGATCGCCCATCTCTTCAACCCTGCTTTGGTTCAGGGATTACCCGACTCATGGACTATGCATACCATTACGCCTATCCATGAGTCCTTCGATATGATGGACCCAGGGAACTACAGGACTATTATGATAGGCCATATCCTGGCCAAGATCTATGGGGCAGTACTAGAGGCAGAGCTCAGTACACACTCTCAGGCAGCGGGGATCAGAGCACTTGGCCAGGCAGGCTTCCGCCGCACTTTCTCCACCATCGACCACATCTTCGTGCTTCGTTGCTTGATTGAGAGCGCGAAGGCGAGGAAGCAGAGACTATACTGTTGCTTTGTGGATTTCCGCAAAGCCTTCGACATGGTCCCTCGAGAGAGACTACTACGGAGGCTCCAGGAGTTACAGCTTCCATCAGACATGCTATGGGCCATCCACGCTTTGTATGCACGAGTCACAGGCAGGGTACGCTGCCCCGGCGGTCTATCAGACAGCCTTGTTAGCACCATTGGTGTGAAACAAGGTTGCCCTCTCTCACCCACTCTCTTCGGTCTCTGCATCGAAGAGATCACGGAGTATATACAGCGAGCATGAGGGCGAGGAGGAGACCTCGGAGGTACACCAGTACATATCCTATTATATGCTGATGACATTGTCCTGCTCTCAGAGTCACACGAGGGGTTGCAGTCACATTTACAGGCGCTCGATACCTTTTGCATGGAGAGAGGACTCACAGTGAACCTTGGCAAGACCAAGGTCATGATCTTCCATACCTCCAGGACAGTACGCCATCGCGCCTCTTTCACAACAGCTGGAGGACAGATTGAGGTAGTGGACTCCTACGTCTACCTAGGTATCACCTTCTCGGGCAGCACAGGGGTATTCTCCATGGCACAGGCTGCGAGAGATAGATTGACGCGAGGTTATGCGGCACTTGCAGGATTGGAGAGACGCTGCTTTCAGACACATTTTCAGGAGCCCCGGACTAAGGGGTGGCTCTTTGACACTCTAGTGACACCCGCATTGACGTACGCAGCAGCAGTATGGGCACCAGGGATCACAGAGGCGATGTGGATGCAGATTGAGAGGCCCCAGATCACCATGATATCACGCTTGCTGCGCAGCAAGCCCTCCGTTCCACATGACATTATACGAGCTGAGCTTGGCACACCACCAATGCTAGTGGAGGCCCTCTTCCAATTGGTGACCTTTATTCTGAGAGTCAGAGAGCTCCCCACTAGCCAACTCACCAGGCTTGCTTTTGAGAGCTCTAGACATTTGGCAGAGAGAGGGCATGAGAGAGTATGGTATGCACAGACTTACCGATGGTTAGCAGACCATGGCATGAGCATTACGGATCTCCCCCCCTTTCAGTATGACCTCTCTTCCCCCCACATTACCCTCTCTCGTTCCGAGAGGAATAGGATCATCCGTCAGGACCTACTACAGATACACGTCAGGGAGACATGGATAGCACCACGGGGGCCTCTTCCCACAAAGAGGCAACACTACAGAGACCACTTCCTGACTGTGACAGCGGATGGTTTCATTCAGAGACCACGATACATGGATACATATATGGCACCAGCTGAGAGAGTGGCCATTGGGCAGCTCAGAGTATCATCACACCAGCTTGAGATTGAGATTGGGCGAGCCACACATACCCCCAAGGATGAGCGATTATGCAGGATATGTAGAGAGGAGGTGGAGGACGAGGAGCACTACACATGTAGATGCCAGGCATATGAGGACATCAGAGACCGCTACCCACAGCTCTTCAGGGGGCCTAGAGAGACCAGGGCTTTATTGGGGACAGAGGACCAACGCCCTCTAGGTCGTTTCCTAGTGGAGCTCCAGCACCGTCGCGCATCACTCCTCCAGCAGCATATGGAGATACACCTGACCCCCCCCCCCTCAGACTTATATTACAGATTTTTTCAGACCCACATACACTCGAGGGCCAAGCTCGATGCGGGGTGTCACATTACACAGAGCAGAGGAGCTTAGACGACAGCATCGACGACCGAGACCCCTTGTCCGGAGAGCTCGTCCACATCAGAGAGAGATTCAGGCGATTCACGCATGCCATGACATGGAGATACAGAGACGTCAGCAGCGCACCCCTATCGATTTGGACGCCCAGAGCATTTTGAGGATCGCCATGATGCCTTACCCACCAATGCAGTATATCCTACACCCACTCCAGGCATTTAGGGGGTTGTGATACCATCGAGCCTCCCCTCCCTATGCATATCATATTTGTATCTCACCCATTGAGCATATAGAGTGCATACCCATAGCACCCCACACCCTTGATATCAGCTACTATACCTCCTTTTATACCCGTTTGCAGTACTCACACTTTATTTTCGTTTTGGATCACAGTGGATTGGATCATACTGATGTATATGTTTTGTCTCATAGGCCGATTTTGGCCTCTAATAGACGTTAAAAAGTCTCTCTCTCTCTCTCTCTCTCTCTCTCTCTCTCTCTCTCTCTCTCTCTCTCTCTCTCTCTCTCTCTCTCTCTCTCTCTCTCTCTCTCTCTCTCTCTCTCTCTCTCTCTCTCTCTCTCTCTCTCTGTGGATCCCCCATGTATTAGGTGGCCACTATCTGCAGAGTCAGAGCCACGTCTCCCCAGCCTTTTCCAGCCCTATATAGCTTTGTGTAGCGATATACTTTTTATTTCATTTTATCTTCTACACAGGGTTACTACACTTGTACATGGTTTTTGTCTCATAGGCCAAGTTTGGCCTCCAGAAGACGTTAATATGACTTTCTTTCTTTCTTTCTTTTCTCTCTCTCTCTGACGTCAGATCTGTTGCGTCAGCATCAGATCTGCTCCGTCAGTTCTGACCTGTCAGGCCCGTCAGATCCGTCAGAGCTGCGTCACATCTGCTGCGTAAGAGCGTCAGATCTGCTGCAGTGAGTTCTGACGCGTCAGATCCATCAGAACGCCAGACCAGCCAGCACGTCAGACTTGTCAGAGTACTGTGTCAGAGTTGCGTCAGACTGTCCCGTCAGATCTACTGCGTCAGACCCATCAGACTGCTGCGTCAGACCCGTCAGATCTGTGTCAGATCCGTCAGGCCACTGCATCAGCTTTGTTTTGTCAGACCTGCTGCGTCAAAACTGCCGACCTGTAACCCTAATTTTGCTGCATCAGACCCATCCTCCTTCTATTGTTATGGTGCACGAGGGAACAATGTCTTCCTCCTTCCATTCCTAACTTCTCAAGCGCATACAAATAGGAGGAAAATGGCTCGATTAGAAAGAAAAGAGGTGGAAGAGATGATCTATAAAGCTATCAGAGAAGTAAAGAAAGAGGCAGACAGAGCACTAAATCAAGAAATGAGAAGAGCCTTCGAGAAGATCAAAGCTTTAGAAGACCAAATCAAAGACACCAAAAAAGACCAAGAAATGGAGACATTGAAGGAAAGAGAACTATGGCTAAAGAGGCAGCAAGATTGGGTAGAAGAAAAAAAGATCATGCAAGAACAAATCAAGGCCCTCAAAGCATCAATAGCCTCCATCAGCCCGGAAGAAGGTGAACTTAGAGAACACACAAGAGAAGCGCTTAGAATGGAGCTAACTCAAGCCTTGACTGCAAGCATTGACACCAAACTCGAAGCAACCAAAGAAGGATGGGTTGAAGTAGTGAAAAAAAACATAAAAAAAGAGGCAAAAGAAGAAGCTCTCATTGTACACACCACCATTGAGGAGGAGAGGATGCGACGCGCTCGACGTATGAATGTACGAGTCACGGATATATTAGAAAACGAAGGCTCCAACCCAGAGACGGATGGGAAGACACTATGTAAGAAGCTTGGTTACAAGGAAGAGGAGGCACTCCCATTCATCAAATGTTGGAGAGCAGGAAAAGATCTTTCAAAAAAGAGAGCTCTCATTTTACAATTCCCCTCTGAAGCAATGAGATCCACCTTCATTCGCAAGAGAGTGGTTTTGAGGGGGCTTGAAGGCCCGCCTATTTACCTAGAGATGATCTCACACGCATGCAAGTAGCACATCTTCGTGCATGCATGCCAAGAGTACACGAGGCTCGTAGGGAGGGGAGAAAGGCTTCATACAGAGATGCTAGGGTCATCATTGATGGCAAAGCCGTACTATAGGGATTCGCGGCCTGTGAGACAGTTGAGGAGATACATCTTGCAGTGTGGAACTGCAATGGCGATTTATGGACACATCCAGAGAGGCTTGAGGAGGTGAGCAAAGATAGAGATATTATTTTGTTGACAAAGACACATGAGAGCCCCGATAGGAGACTACCTCGGGTGCATGGCTTCCAGTGGGAGTCTATACACAGAGATTGTACACGCCGCCACACTACGAGAGGATGGGGGGAGTAGCGATACTCTTCAAAAATGGACTTCAAAGCACGATACACATCGTCGCACGAGACTCACAGGCAAGATACCTTTGGATCCGATTACAGCTCTCAAAGGAGAGGGCCATCTATATTGCACTATGCTATTTTGCACCCTCTGGCTCCCGATTCTCTGTCATGGATCAGGAGGAGGGCTCACCTTATACTTGTCTATCAGAGGAGATCACTGAGTACTCTACTCTAGGAGAAGTCTTCCTCATAGGGGACTTCAATGCCAGGACGGGTAGCGATCAGTGCGAGGCTTTTGACCCCGGGGATCCAGTCATATTACCCACTCTCGAGGAGGGATCTATGGCACGAGTTTCAGCTGATTCTACACGCACACTCTACGGTACCCACCTACTCAGACTCGGTTCCAGGCATCGCCTCGTTATTTATAACGGGATGAGACAGTGGCCTATGTCAGGGAGATTGACATGCATACCGCACTCAGTTACAGATGGAGGAGGGAGTATCGTAGATTATATCATGGGACCCAGGGAGGCCACCCACCTATTCAGTTCCTTCACCATCCCACCTATACCCATTGATCAGATCACGCATACCTTGCACTATCCCTCAAGGGGGACATTCACACACACCCCCCCGTGACACATCCCCCACACACTACCATCCACTTCACACATGAGCTTGCTCACATATACTCAGCCCGAGTTGAGGAAAGCCTTCTTTCGCTTCATCCTGACACCCCACTACCTATACTTACCTCACATATAGCATCCATCCTTCAAACATATGCCATCGGTTCATTCCCGCACACCACCCATTCTAGTCACACACCTCCCCCAGGGACGATGCCGCAGAATCCTTGGTATGATGATGAGTGCAGGAGCCTCTACCGTCGACTACGAGCTCAGAGAGCATTGGGAGAGATCACAGAGATTGATGCTAGAAGACATACGAAGACCCTCACACGCCGAAAGAGACGGGCCTTCGAGGAGGCACAGGAGCTTGAGCTATACCATTTACTTATGAGCAGGGGTTGCACTACTGCATGGCGCACACTACGAGAGCCACGACCGACCACACCTATTGGAGATCCACAGATTTGGCACGAGTATGCTGAGAGACTATATGAGATACCTGGACAGCCTCCCCAACCACCTGGACCACGCCCTACTCGTTCCTCTTTCTTCACAGCAAAGATGATCCAGAGAGCCATTGAGCAGCTACAGCATGGGCGTTCGACCGATCACACGGGACTGCAGAGCGAGCACCTCATATATACTGCCCCCACTATAGCTCCATTGATTGCACATGTCTTCAATCGAGCTATAGGGGAGGGCTTCCCAGAGGAGTGGACGAAGAACATCATTGTACCCATTCACAAATCTGGGGATACCTTGGACCCAGGGAACTACAGAACTATCATGATTGGTCACACCATGGCCAAGCTTTATGGGGCGGTTCTCGAGACAGAGCTCAGCTCATATGCAAAGATGGAAGGGCTACGAGCATGTGGTCAGGCAGGGTTCCGGCGGGCTTTCTCCACTATTGATCACATCTTCATTCTGCGTTGCCTCATTGACGGGGCAAAGATGCGGAAGAAGAGATTATATTGCTGCTTTCTGGATTACCGCAAAGCCTTTGATACTGTGCCACGGGAGAAGCTTTTTCGGAGACTCCATAGCTTGGGGATACCATCAGAGATGATTTGGGCCATCTACACACTCTATGAGCGGGTGATTGGGAGGGTTCGATGCCCGAGGGGACTATCAGAGGCCATTGCTAGCACAGTGGGTGCTAAACAAGGCTGCCCACTCTCTCCCACTCTCTTCAGGCTCTACATCGACGAGATTGAGGACTACATTCTTCGAGCTCGAGGGGAGGGTGCAGACCTTGCAGGTACACAGGTCCACATTTTATTATATGCAGATGATATTGTATTGATTTCAGAGTCACCTGAGGGGTTACAGCACCACCTAGATGCCCTCCATGAGTTTTGCACACAGAGAGGCCTCACAGTAAACCTTGGCAAGACCAAGGTCATGATCTTCCACACCTCCCACACGGTGAGGAATGGAGAAGGATTCACAGTTGGCAGTGGACAGATTGAGGTGGTCACTTCCTATGTCTACCTCGGAGTCACATTCACGAGCTTGCCTGGCCCCTTCAGCATGAGACAGGCAGCCACCGATAGACTCACACGAGGATATGCAGCCTTAGCCATGTTAGAGCGGAGATGTCACCAGGCACACTTCCAGGAGCCCCGCACAAAGGGGTGGCTATTTGACACACTAGTGAGACCAGCTATGATGTATGCTTCGACAGTTTGGGCACCAAGCCTCACAGTCACCCAGTGGAGTGCGATCGAGAGGCCACAAGTCATATGATCTCGCGACTATTTCGCGGGAAACAGTCAGTTCCACATGACATTATCAGGGCAGAGCTAGCTGCACCACCCATGGTAGTAGATGCACTATTCCAGACTATCTCCTTTATTCAGAGGGTGAGGAAGCTCCCTACAGAAAGACTCACACACAGAGCTTTTGAGGCATCTATACAGATATCAGAGTCTGGATATGAGAGAGCTTGGTACACTCAGGTTAGAGCGTGGTTTGATAGTCATGGACTTGATATGGATAGATTGCCGCCTTTTCAGTATGACCCAGACTCACCTCACATCCACCTCTCACGTCATGAGGGGAATCTTGTGCTCAGACAGGACCTTTGGAAGCTCTACATTAGTCAGACATGGCATACACCACACATGGGATCGAGACTATCGCACTATCGAGACCAGTTCTTGGACATACTAGCACATGGTTTCATCCAACGACCACGCTACATGGATACCTACATGCCTCATAGCTCGAGGGTAGCTATTGGCCAGTTGAGGGTCTCATCACACCGACTAGAGATTGAGATAGGCAGAGCCACAGACATTCCCAGAGAGGAGCGGTTATGCAGGATGTGCAGAGTAGAGATGGAGGATGAGGAGCACTTTATTTGCAGATGTAGCGCATATGATGACATTAGAGACAGATACGAGACTCTATTTACAGGGCAGCCCACCCTCCGAGAGATCATGGGCTCTAGAGATCGGCGACAGCTCGGGCGATTCATACTAGAGATTCAGAGTCACAGAGATTCTCTCCTCCAACCTACTCAAGCTGCCCAGACACAAGGGAGACAAAGTCAGCTCACTGACTTCTTCATTGCACGACGTGCAGTAGCCCTCCCCCCCTTAGCTCACACATCGAGAGCGGTGACTCTTCAGCAGGCTCAGACCTCTCGAGCTAGGAGACGACCCCGTGCTATAGGATATCGGGCTCTCAGACTTCACAGACACCAGATTGCAGACATTCAGGCTCGTGACCATCGCGCCATGGAGGAGAGACGATCCCAGATGACGGCGGATCCCGCTTCAGCCATCAAGGCAGCCTTGACTCCACCTCCACCCATGTACCACATATTACACCCGCCCACTAGTACAGGATGGAGCTAGTTAGTCATTCAGATGCATTATCATGCTTGTACTACCCTTTTGCATATAGGCTATAGATATAGCACTTCATTCACCATCCCCCCCTCCCACTTTCATGGGTATCTCTACATGCCTGCTACACAGATCTATATCAGCCTTGCCAGCTTTTTTTTCAGCACTTTTATCTTTTTCCGATTGACAGAAGAAACACCCATATACATTGATTTGTCTCATAGGCCGAGTTCGGCGTCCTAATAGACGTAAAAACTCTCTCTCTCTCTCTCTCTCTCTCTCTCTCTCTCTCTCTCTCTCTCTCTCTCTCCCTCCCTCCCTCCCTCCCTCCCTCCCTCCCTCCCTCCCTCCCTCCCTCCCTCCCTCCCTCCCTCCCTCCCTCCCTCCCTCCCTCCCTCCCTCCCTCCCTCCCTCCCTCCCTCCCTCCCTCCCTCCCTCTCTCTCTCTCTCTCTCTCTCTCTCTCTCTCTCTCTCTCTCTCTCTCTCTCTCTCTCTCTCTCTCTCTCTCTCTCTCTCTCTCTCTCTCTCTCACACACACACACACACACCAGGGATCACAGAGGACCGATGGTTAGCAGACCATGGCATGAGCATTACGGATCTCCCCCCTTTTCAGTATGACCTCTCTTCCCCCCACATTACCCTCTCTCGTTCGGAGAGGAATAGGATCATCCGTCAGGACCTACTACAGATACACGTCAGGGAGACATGGATAGCACCACGGGGGCCTCTTCCCACAAAGAGGCAACACTACAGAGAGCACTTCCTGACTGTGACAGCGGATGGTTTCATTCAGAGACCACGATACATGGATACATATATGGCACCAGCTGAGAGAGTGGCCATTGGGCAGCTCAGAGTATCATCACACCAGCTTGAGATTGAGATTGGGCGAGCCACACATACCCCCAGGGATGAGCGATTATGCAGGATATGTAGAGAGGAGGTGGAGGACGAGGAGCACTACACATGTAGATGCCAGGCATATGAGGACATCAGAGACCGCTGCTACCCACAGCTCTTCAGGGGGCCTAGAGAGATCAGGGCTTTATTGGGGACAGAGGACCAACGCCCTCTAGGTCGTTTCCTAGTGGAGCTCCAGCACCGTCGCGCATCACTCCTCCAGCATTATATCCTACACCCACTCCAGGCATTTAGGGGGTTGTGATACCATCGAGCCTCCCCTCCCTATGCATATCATATTTGTATCTCACCCATTGAGCATAAAGAGTGCATACCCATAGCACCCCACACCCTTGATGCCAGCTACTATCCCTCCTTTTATACCCGTTTGCAGTACTCACACTTTATTTTCGTTTTGGATCACAGTGGATTGGATCATACTGATGTATATGTTTTGTCTCATAGGCCGATTTTGGCCTCTAATAGACGTTAAAAAGTCTTTCTTTATTTCTTTCTTTCTCTCTCTCTCTCTGTCCTCCCTCCCTCCCTCCCTCCCCCCCCCCTTCTCTCTCTCTCTCTCTCTCTCTCTCTCTCTCTCTCTCTCTCTCTCTCTCTCTCTCTCTCTCATCTCTCTCTCTCTCTCTCTCTCTCTCTCTCTCTCTCTCTCTCTCTCTCTCTCTCTCTCTCTCTCTCTCTCTCTCTCTCTCTCTCTCTCTCTCTCTCTCTCTCTCTCTCTCTCTCTCTCTCTCTCTCTCTCTCTCTCTCTCTCTCTCTCTCTCTCTCTCTCTCTCTCTCTCTCTCTCTCTCTTTCTGTGTGCTGCGTTCGAGCTCTCTGCTGCGTTCGAACTCCCGCCAGTCTCTCTCTGCCGCCAGTCTCTGTCTGCTGCGTTCGAGCTCCCTCCAGCCCTCTGAGCTAGGGTTCGCGCTCATCATCTTCTGGCCAGCGAGGGTTCGTGCTCATCGTTATCTACTCAGAGCAGCAATGGGATCCACATCCGTCATGTTCAGGAGCTAGGGTTCGTGCCCACCGAGCTGCCGCCCCTTTGCTGCTGCAGCCGCCCCGAGCCCTCTCCCGCCATGCTCCGTCATCCTTTTGCCAAAGCTTAACCTTAACCTTAACCATGCCAAATGTAACCTCTCATCGTAACCCCGTCCTAAACCTAACCCTAGCCCAAAAAACCCTAAATTCTCTCCTACCCCTAACCCTAAACCTAATCCGAAACCCTAATCCCTAATCCCCCACCTTAACCCTATAACCGATCCTGCCCTATGTTGTCCCTTATCATACCTATGCCTAGCTCAGCCTCTCAACCTAACCCTAACCTTAACCCTAAACTGAAACCCTAAACCTTATTCCTCTCTCTCTCTCTCTCTCTCTCTCTCTCTCTCTCTCTCTCTCTCTCTCTCTCTCTCTCTCTCTCTCTCTCTCTCTCTCTCTCTCTCGAATCCTAAACATTGAAATGGCTCCCATGGACCGAAAGGAAGTGGACGACCTTATCGCTAAAGCTCTCAAAGAGGCCAAAAAGGAAGCAGACCGCAACCTCAATATGGAGATACGAAAGATGATGGAAAAGTTCAAAGGACTCGAAGAACAAGTAATGAATAAAGTTAAAGGACTAGAAGAACAAGTGAAGACTCTCACAGAAGAACGAGACCACTGGAGGACAGCTTATGAGCACATGAAAGAAGAGGGGGAGATCTCCAACGTGGAGATACTCAAGGAAGAAATAAAGAAGGAAATCAAAACGGAGGTAGAATCTACTCGAGAGTCATGGGTGGAAGTAGTACACAAAAGAGTTAAGAAGGAAGTAAGGGAAGACGTGCAAAAAGAAGAGCTCACACGAGTCCAGGATACACTTGAGGAGGAGAGGCTTCGACACACTCGAAGACTTCACATTCGGATTACAGGCCTACCCGAAGGGGTATCACCGGAGGCAGATGCCACTGACATTTGCCGTCGACTTGGATACGAGAGCATGCCCTACACAGACGCATGGAGGGTGGGGAGGGATACATCGCGTTTGCGAGCACTCATCCTCAAGATGAGTTCCGAGGAGGCACGGACCGCCTTTTTTAGACGTCGATCAGTACTACGTGGACTACCCGGCGGCACCCTCTACATGGACGAGGACCTCACGCGTATGCAGGTGGCACACCGACGCGCTTGCATGCCACAGATACTCCAGGCACGTCGAGAGGGGAGGAAGGCCTTTTACCGTGATGGTAAGGTCTTCATAGATGGACGCCCTATCAAATAGGGCCATGCGGCCTATGAGACATCACTACACCAGGAGACACCACTCAGAGGAGCAGTGTGGAACTGCAACGGGGCACTCTGGACGCGACCAGACAGAGTCGAGGAGATCCTCGCATCACATGACTTTGCGTGCATCACAGAGACACACGAGAGCCCAGAGAGAGGTCTACCACGCATTGCAGGTTTTCATTGGGAATCTGCATTCAGGACCACGATGAGACAGAGTACAGCACGAGGATCGGGAGGAGTGGCCATCGTATTTCGACAGGAGATACAGAGTCGGATCCATATTATAGGTAGAGATGAGGAGGCACGATACATGTGGGTTCGCATGGAGATAGCTCAGGGGAGCTCGATTTACATTGCTATATGCTACTTCCCACCAGGCGGATCTCGATACGCAGGACAGGATCTGGGGGGACCGATCCGAGATAGAGACTCACCATACACAGCGCTTTCAGATGAGATACTACATTACAGCACACTAGGTGAAGTCTTCCTTATGGGGGACTTCAATGGCCGCACTCAGTCGCATCAGTGCGAGGCATACGACATGGACCACCCACAGATCATGAGGGCCAGAGACCCCGATGAGATAAGCACGAGCAGGGTATCAGCAGATACGGGTCAGGACACCACCGGCTATGGCAGACATCTACTCGAGCTAGGCAGCCGACATCATCTCGTTATATATAACGGGATGAATCGTTGGCCAGGTTCAGGCGGATTTACTTGCTTCCCTCACGGGGGAGGTGAGAGCACAGTCGACTACATTTTGGGTACTACCTCTGGAGCTTCACTCATCCCTTCACTTAGTATTGGACGACGCCCACTCGGTGCTGACCACACATTTATCACATTCACACTCTCATCTCCGATTCCATTAGACCCTCCCTCACCCACTGAGATACATACCACGATACACTTCACACACGAGCTCTCACATGTTTATGCACACCATTTACAAACCCGCCTACTCTCCCTTGATCCATTCTCACCTTTGGACACACTTACATCACATATCACCTCCATCCTACAGGACTCAGCTCTCCGCAGCTTCCCACACCGCACACATAGGCACCCTCCACGCACAGGATCCATGCCCCAGAACCGCTGGTATGATGCAGATTGTCGTGAGCTACGGAAGCACCTACGGATTTTAGAGCATAGAGGAGATATTACACACACACAGGCACAGCGTCGCATGCAGAGCCTTACTCGCCGCAAACGGCGGGACTGGGAGGAGAGACAGTATTGGGATATTTACCATTTGCTCATGAGTCGAGACAGTGCAGTGGCATGGCGACATTTGAGAGAGAGGAGACAGCAGACACCTATCCGAGACCCGAGCACTTGGCATAGCTATGCACGGGGCCTATACGAGATCCCAGGCCAGCCTCCCATTCCCAGACCGCAGAGCTCACGTCCTACTACCTCTGACTTCTTCACACCCGCTATGGTGGGACGCGCTATTGCCCGGCTGCAGCATGGCAGGGCCCATGATCATTTCGGTTTACAGGCAGAGCACCTCATCTATGGAGGCACGACTCTCGCACCGCTCATTGCCCATCTCTTCAACCGTGCATTGGTTGAAGGGTTCCCAGACTCATGGACTGAGCACACCATAGTGCCCATTCATAAGTCAGGTGATACTATGGATCCAGGTACATACCGGACGATCATGATTGGCCCTATATTGGCCAAGTTATATGGGGCGGTACTAGAGACAGAGTTGAGTACTCTCGCTGAGAGGAAGGGCATCAGGGCTCCAGGACAGGCAGGTTTCAGACGAGATTACTCTACCGTTGACCACATCTTCACTCTGAGATGCCTGATCGACCAGGCCAGGGTGAGGAAGAGGAGATTATATTGTTGCTTTGTGGACTTTCGCAAAGCATTTGACACTATTCCCAGGGATCGACTCTTCAGACGACTCCTTGACATCGGAGCTCCGGAGGAGATGATATGGGGGATCTACGCCTTATACGAGAGAGTATCTGGTAGAGTCAAATGTCCAGGGGGCTTATCTGATCCACTTGCTAGCACTATCGGGGTGAAGCAAGGATGCCCTCTCTCACCCACCCTCTTTGGTCTCTACATGGATGAGATAGTGGATTTCATACAGCAGCAGGGGGGAGATGGCATTGAGGTACACGGGTCCACTGTCCATATTCTTTTATACGCTGATGATATTGTATTGGTTTCAGATTCTGCAGAAGGTCTACAGCATCATCTACACGGCCTAGATGACTTTTGCAGACACAGAGGGTTATCTGTGAACCTTGGTAAAACCAAGGTCTTGATCTTTCATACATCAGCACAGGTACGCAGACATAGTCTGTTCACAGCAGCAGGTGGACCGATCGAGGTGGTGGGATCATATGTTTACTTGGGGGTGACATTTACAGCAGCATCAGGGGTCTTCTCTATGGCTCAGGCAGCCCGTGACCGCATCACACGTGGGTACGCAGCACTAGCTTTGATGGAGAGACAGTGCCACCAGGCATATTTTCAGGAGCCCCGCACAAAGGGGTGGCTCTTTGACACTTTGGTTACGCCAGCGCTCATGTATGGGGCAGCCATATGGGGACCAGGATTAGCTACATCAGTATGGACAGCATTAGAGAGGCCACAGATCCTCATGATTGCCAGACTTATCCGCAGCAAGCCTTCAGTACCACATGATATCATTAGAGCAGAGCTCGCTGCACCACCGATGCTAGTTGAGGCACTATTCCAGACGGTATGCCTATTACACAGACTTCGAGGCATGGATACAGAGCGCATTGCTTATCGTGCTTTCGAGGCATCACGTGATATCGCATTAGCAGGCGACACCTCCTCATGGTATGCACAGACACGAGACTGGCTTGCCCACCATGGCTTTGACATAGACAGGCTACCACCACTACAGTACGACTCTCATGCACCCACCTACTCGCTCTCTCATCAAGAGAGGAATAGGATCATTCGTCAGGAGATATGGCATACATACATACAGAGGACATGGGTGAGCCCTAGGGGTACATTGCCACCGAAAATGCTCTACTACCGCGAGCATTTTCTACATATATCGGGCACGGGCTTCATCGAGATTCCGAGATACATGCAGACCTACCTTCCCCACCACCCACGAGTCGTCATTGGGCAGCTCCGGGTTTCATCACATCAGCTCGAGATTGAGAGGGGTCGGTCCAGGGGAGTCCCCCGTGAGGAGAGGTGGTGCCCAGTATGCCAGACAGAGGTAGAGAGTGAAGAGCATTTTGTTATCAGATGTCCAGCATACATAGACCTACGAGCACAGTTCCAGATCGAGGAGTCATTCCAGCTGTGCATGACTATGGGAGACCAGAGACGCTTGGGACGCTTTCTCACAGCAGCATACGAGAGGCGAGAGCAGTCACTACAGCCCATACATCAGACACGGGTGAGTACCCAGCAGACCATTACCCAGTTCTTTCAGCGAGTTGAGCTACATCAGAGAGGTCCATCTATAGGGCTCACGCTCCACCAGGCAGCAGCACAGAGAGCACAGCGCCGACCACGCATGGGCGGATATCGTCGACCACGACTATATCAGGAGGATATCTCACGCATCAGGATTGCCTACGACCACATGATGGAGCATAGGCGTACCACCACCCCCTGGGTTGTCTTCCTTCAGGAGGCACTCAGACGACCACCGATGTACCACATACTACACCCACCTCCACCCATCACCAGTAGCTAGGGCGTTTTACTCACATTTTGGACCCCCCCCATGTATTAGGTGGCCACTATCTGCAGAGTCAGAGCCACATCTCCCCAGCCTTTTCCAGCCCTATATAGCTTTGTGTAGCGATATACTTTTTATTTCATTTTATCTTCTACACAGGGTTACTACACTTGTACATGGTTTTTGTCTCATAGGCCAAGTTTGGCCTCCAGAAGACGTTAATATGACTTTCTTTCTTTCTTTCTTTCTCTCTCTCTCTCTCTCTCTCTCTCTCTCTCTCTCTCTCTCTCTCTCTCTCTCTCTCTCTCTCTCTCTCTCTCTCTCTCTCTCTCTCTCTCTCTCTCCCCGTCGTCTGCTGCTGTTGTCCGAAACCCTAGCCGCGGCCCTGCTTCGCCTCTGCCCCGCCCTGCCGCGCCCTGCTCTGCCTCCTGCCCCGCCTTCTCTTCCTCGCCTTGCTCGGCCTCCTTCCCTGCCCTGCCCGCTTCGCGCGCCCACCCCCTCTCCCTTCCCGCTACTCGCGCCTCTCTCTGTCCCACCCGCTGCATGCACGCCTCTGCCCCGCCCTCTGTCAGTACCCCTACCACGCCGAATCCCCTCTCCTCTCCCTCGGGTTGAACAACCACTCCGATGGGTCCTGCAAACAAGAATAGAACACCCGGGGATACAATCCTAACATACCCGAAACCCCAGCTGCAAACTGATATGAAACCATAACCCTAACCCTAAACACCAAAACCTAACATGCCCACCTGCCAAACTCCCAAACTAACCCTAACTCCAGAACCCACATCTCCAAAAGTATGTGCAACCCTAACCCTAACCCTAACCTGAACCCTAACCCTAACCTGAACCCTAACCCTAACTCTAGAACCTAATCCTAATCCCTAACCCTAAGAAAAACCCAAATCCTCTCTCTCTCTCTCTCTCTCTCTCTCTCTCTCTCTCTCTCTCTCTCTCTCTCTCTCTCTCTCTCTCTCTCTCTCTCTCTCTCTCTCTCTCTCTCTCTCTCTCTCTCTCTCTCTCTCTCTCTCTCTCTCTCTCTCTCTCTCTCTCTCTCTCTCTCTCTCTCTCTCTCTCTCTCTCTCTCTCTCTCTCTCTCTCTCTCTCTCTCTCTCTCTCTCACACACACACCAGGGATCACAGAGGACCGATGGTTAGCAGACCATGGCATGAGCATTACGGATCTCCCCCCTTTTCAGTATGACCTCTCTTCCCCCCACATTACCCTGTCTCGTTCGGAGAGGAATAGGATCATCCGTCAGGACCTACTACAGATACACGTCAGGGAGACATGGATAGCACCACGGGGGCCTCTTCCCACAAAGAGGCAACACTACAGAGAGCACTTCCTGACTGTGACAGCGGATGGTTTCATTCAGAGACCACGATACATGGATACATATATGGCACCAGCTGAGAGAGTGGCCATTGGGCAGCTCAGAGTATCATCACACCAGCTTGAGATTGAGATTGGGCGAGCCACACATACCCCCAGGGATGAGCGATTATGCAGGATATGTAGAGAGGAGGTGGAGGACGAGGAGCACTACACATGTAGATGCCAGGCATATGAGGACATCAGAGACCGCTGCTACCCACAGCTCTTCAGGGGGCCTAGAGAGATCAGGGCTTTATTGGGGACAGAGGACCAACGCCCTCTAGGTCGTTTCCTAGTGGAGCTCCAGCACCGTCGCGCATCACTCCTCCAGCAGCGGATGGAGATACACCTGACCCCCCCCCCCCCCCTCAGACTTATATTACAGATTTTTTTAGACCCACATACACTCGAGGGCTCAGCTCGATGCGGGGTGTCACATTACACAGAGTAGAGGAGCTTAGACGACAGCGTCGACGACCGAGACCCCTTGTCCGGAGAGCTCGTCCACATCAGAGAGAGATTCAGGCGATTCACGCACGCCATGACATGGAGATACAGAGACGTCAGCAGCGCACCCCTATCGATTTGGACGCCCAGAGCATTTTGAGGATCACCATGATGCCTTACCCACCGATGCATTATATCCTACACCCACTCCAGGCATTTAGGGGGTTGTGATACCATCGAGCCTCCCCTCCCTATGCATATCATATTTGTATCTCACCCATTGAGCATATAGAGTGCATACCCATAGCACCCCACACCCTTGATACCAGCTACTATCCCTCCTTTTATACCGGTTTGCAGTACTCACACTTTATTTTCGTTTTGGATCACAGTGGATTGGATCATACTGATGTATATGTTTTGTCTCATAGGCCGATTTTGGCCTCTAATAGACGTTAAAAAGTCTTTCTCTCTCTCTCTCTCTCTCTCTCTCTCTCTCTCTCTCTCTCTCTCTCTCTCTCTCTCTCTCTCTCTCTCTCTCTCTCTCTCTCTCTCTCTCTCTCTCTCTCTCTCTCTCTCTCTCTCTCTCTCTCTCTCTCTCTCTCTCTCTCTCTCTCTCTCTCTCTCTCTCTCTCTCTCTCTCTCTCTCTCTCTCTCACACAGATGAACAGCTATGGACACACATCCTCATGATTGCCAGACTTATCCGCACCAAGCCTTCAGTACCACTTGATATCATTAGAGCAGAGCTCGTTGCACCACCGATGCTAATTATTTTTCCAGACAGTATGCCTGTTACACAGACTTCGGAGCATGGATACAGAGAGCATTGCTTATCGTGATTTCCACGCATCACGTGATATGGCATTAGCTAGCGACACCTCCTCATGGTATGCACAGACACGAGACTGGCTGGCCCACCGTGGCTTTGACATAGACAGGCTACCACCACTACAGCACGACTCACATGCATCCACCTACTCGCTCTCTCATCAAGAGAGGAATAGGGTCATTCGTCAGGAGTTATGGCATACATACATACAGAGGACATGGGTGAGCCCTAGGGATACATTGCCATCGAAAATGCTCTATTACTGCGAGCATTTTTTACATATATCGGATGCAGGCTTTATCGAGATCCCGAGATACATGCAGACATAGCTTCCCCACCACCTCCGAGTCGTCATTGGGCAGCTCCGGGTCTCATCATATCAGCTCGAGATTGAGAGGGGTCTGTCTAGGGGAGTCCCCCGTGGGGAGAGGTGGTGCCCAGTATGCCAGACAGAGGTAGAGAGTGAGGAACATTTTGTTATAAGATGCCGAGCATACTTAGACCTACGAGCACACTTCCAGCTAGAGGAGTCACTACAGCTGTGCATGACTATAGGAGACCAGCGATGCTTGGGGCGCTTCCTCACAGTAGCATACGAGAGGCGAGAGCGGTCACTACAACCCACACATCAGCCACGGGTGAGTACCCAGCAGACCATTACCCGATTCTTTCAGCGAGATGAGCTACACCAGATAGGCCCTTCTACTGGGCTCACGCTCCACCAGGTTGCAGCACAGAGAGCACGACGCGGACCACGCATGGTAGGATATCGTCGACCGCGACTATATCAGGAGGATATCTCACGCATCAGGAGAGCCTACGACCACATGATGGAGCATAGGCATACCACCACCCCCTGGGTTATCTTCCTTCAGGAGGCACTCAGACCACCACCGATGTACCATATACTACACCCACCTCCCCCCATCACCAGTAGCTAGGGTGTTTTACTCACTCATATTATGGATCCCCCTGTATTAGGTGGCCACTATGCTGAGTCAGAGCCACGTCTTCCCAGCCTTTCACCAGCCCTAGATAGCTTTGTGTTTATTTCATTTCATTTTCTACACACTACACTTGTATATGGCTTTTGTCTCATAGGCAAAGTTTGGCCTCCAGAAGACGTTAATATGACTTTCTCTCTCTCTCTCTCTCTCTCTCTCTCTCTCTCTCTCTCTCTCTCTCTCTCTCTCTCTCTCTCTCTCTCTCTCTCTCTCTCTCTCTCTCTCTCTCTCTCTCTCTCTCTCTCTCTCTCTCTCTCTCTCTCTCTCTCTCTCTCTCTCTCTCTCTCTCTCTCTCTCTCTCTCTCTCTCTCTCTCTCTCTCTCTCTCTCTCATGTCCACATTTTATTATATGCCGATGACATTGTCTTGATTTCAGAGTCACCCGAGGGATTACAGCGCCACCTTGAGGCCCTGGATGAGTTTTGTACACAGAGGGGCTTGACAGTAAACCTTGGCAAGACCAAGGTCATGATCTTCCACACCTCCCCCATGGTGAGGAATGGAGCAGGATTCAGAGCTGGTGGTGGACAGATTGAGGTGGTCACTTCCTATGTCTATCTCGGAGTCACATTCACGAGCTTGCCTGGCCCCTTCAGCATGAGACAGGCAGCCACCGATAGACTCACACGCGGATATGCAGCTTTAGCCATGTTAGAGCGGAGATGTCACCAAGCACACTTCCAGGAGCCCCGCACGAAGGGCTGGCTATTTGACACACTGGTCAGACCAGCTATGATGTATGCTGCGACGGTTTGGGCCCCAGGTCTCACAGTCACCCAGTGGAGTGCGATCGAGAGGCCACAGGTACGTATGATCTCGCGATTATTTCGTGGGAAACAGTCGGTGCCACATGACATCATCAGGGCAGAGCTAGCTGCACCACCCATGGCAGTAGAGGCACTATTCAAGACTATCTGCTTTATTCAGAGGATTAGGGACCTCCCTACAGATAGACTCACACACAGAGCTCTTGAGGCATCTATACAGATATCAGAGTTAGGATATGAGAGAGCTTGGTACACTCAGGTTAGAGTCTCGTTTGATAGTCATGGACTTGATATGGACAGATTGCCGCCTTTTCAGTATGACCCAGACTCACCTCACATCCACCTCTCTCGTCGTGAGAGGAATGTTGTGCTCAGACAGGATCTCTGGCAGCTCTACATTAGTCAGACATGGCACACACCACACATGGGATCGAGACTATCGCACTATCGAGACCAGTTCATAGACATACTAGCTGACGGTTTCATCCAGCGACCACGCTACATGGATACTCACATGCCTCATAGCTTGAGGGTAGCGATTGGCCAGCTCAGAGTCTCATCACACCGACTCGAGATTGAGACGGGCAGAGCCGCAGACATTCCCAGAGAGGAGCGGATATGCAGAGTATGCAGAGTAGAGATGGAGGATGAGGAGCACTTTGTATGCAGATGTAGCGCATATGATGGCATCAGAG
>CM035435.1:12590263-12625263 GCA_020310875.1 Ceratopteris richardii | reverse complement strand
CCGTGCTCTATGGATAGTCGCTACAGCACAGGGTAGAGGTGGTAGCCAGAGAACCAGAGGCACGATTCATGTGGATACGCCTCCAGCTATAAGAGGAGAGAGCAGTGTATTTCGTCGTATGCTATATTGCACCCATAGGCTCTCGCTTCACACATTCCCATGACAAGCCCTCAAAGAGGGAGGGACCAGACACCGCATCTCCATATGACCGCCTCAGTGACACCATTATGGAGTATACCGGGACGGGAGAAGTCTTCCTTGTAGGAGACTTCAATGCCCGCACTCAGAGCCACGAGTGTGATATCTATGACTTTGATGACCCAGAGATGCTTCGCACCATCGAGGACAGGTCTACACTCAGACCCTCAATCGACCCCGCCACACACACCTCATACGGCCGGCACCTACTCCATATCGGAGCAGCACACCGTCTCATTATATATAATGGGATGGCGACCTCGCCCACCTCGGGTGGTCTCACCTGCATTCCACCCACGACACCGCATGGAGGCAGTGTGGTAGACTATGTTATCGGACCCCCGGAGGCGACACATCTCATCACCTCATTCACCATCCCACCCACACCGATTGGAGCTGATCATGCATCTCTCTCACTATCCATACGCGGCACACCATGCTTATCCCACCCCGCCACCATACCGCCACATGCCCATACCACCATTCACTTTAGACATGAGCTAGCACATATCTATAGCTCCCATGTTCGAGAGCGCATCTACTCCCTTGATCCCTCCGCCCCATTGGATACCCTCACCGCCCACTTCTCCTCGATCCTCCACACATCCGCTACTCTCGGCTTCCCATACACCACCCACAGCACCGCACATCCGACACGGCTGGGGCATACACCCCAGAATAGATGGTACGATGAGGCGTGTAGACGACTATACCGACATCTCAGAGCACAGAGTATTTTGGGATCCATCACAAAGAGAGAGGCACGACGACAGATGCGAGCCCTCGCACTCCGGAAGCCGGAAGCTTTCGAGGAGAGACACGAGGCAGAGCTGTTTGACCTTCTCATGAGTAGGGATTGCGCCACTACGTGGAGGGCCCTACGGGAGCCACGCCCACCTACACCCATAGCAGATCCTCAGATCTAGCACATCTACGCCCAGAGATTATATGATGTCCAAGGACAGCCGCCATTGTCAATACCTCCCACACCGCGTCCTGTGATATCCACCCTATTCACGGCAGGCATGGTACGACAGGCTATCCATAGGCTGCAGCATGGCCGTTCAGCAAACCACACAGGACTACAGGGTGAGCACTTTATATACGCAGTCGATGTACTTTCCCACCCGATCGCCCATCTCTTCAATCGTCCTTTGGTTGAGGGATTACCTGACTCGTGAACTATGCATACCATTGCTCCTATCCATAAGTCCGACGATATGATGGACACAGGGAACTACAGGACTATTATGATAGGCCACATCCTGGCCAAGATCTATGGGGCAGTACTAGAGGCAGAGCTCAGTATGCACGCTGAGGCAGCTTGGATCAGAGCACCCGATCAGGCACTCTTCCGTCGCACTTTTTCCACTATCGACCATATCTTCGTACTTCGTAGCTTGATTGAGAGCGCGAAGGCCAGGAAGCGGAGACTATACTGTTGCTTGGTGGATTTCCGCAAAGCCTTCGACATGGTCCCTCGAGAGAGACTACTACGGAGACTCCAGGAGTTACATATACCAGCAGACATGTTATGGGCCATCCATGCTTTGTATGCACGAGTCACAGGTAGGGTGCGCTGCCCGGGCGGCCTATCAGACAACCTTGTTAGCACCATTGGTGTGAAACAAGGTTGCCCTCTCTCACCCACTCCCTTTGGTCTCTACATCGACGAGATCACAGACTATATACAGCGAGTAGGAGGGCTAGGAGGAGACCTCGGAGGTACGTCAGTACACATATTATTATATGCTGATGACATTGTCATGCTTTCAGAGTCACAGGAGGGGCGACAGTCACATTTACAAGCGCTCCATACCTTCTGCATGGAGAGAGGACTCACGGTGAACCTTGGCAAGACCAAGGTCATGATCTTCCATACCTCCAGGACAGTACACCATCGCGCCTCTTTCACCGCAGCTGGAGGAAAGATAGAGGTAGTGGACTCTTATGTCTACTTGGGTGTCACCTTCTCGCGGAGCACAGGGGTATTCTCCATGGCACAGGCAGCGAGAGAGAGATTGACGCGAGACTATGCGGCACTTGCAGGATTGGAGAGATGTTGCCTTCGGGCACATTTTCAGGAGCCCCGAACTAAGGGGTTGCTCTTTGATACTCTAGTGACACCCGCATTGATGTACGCAGCGGCAGTATGGGCACCGGGGATCACGGAGGCAATGTGGACGCGGATTGAGAGGCCCCACGTCACCATGATCTCACGCTTGTCCGCAGCAAGCCCTCTCTTCCACACGACATTATACGAGCTGAGCTTGGCACGCCACCGATGCTAGTCGAGGCCCTCTTTCAGCTCGTGACCTTTATTCTGAGAGTCAGAGAGCTCCCCACCAGTCGACTCACCAGGCTTGCATTTGAGAACTCTACACATTTGGCAGAGACAGGGCATGAGAGAGTATGGTATGCACAGACCTACTCATGGTTAGCGGACCATGGCATGAGCATTACCGATCTCCCCCCTTTTCAGTATGACCTCTCTTCCCCCTACATTACCCTCTCTCCTTCGGAGAGGAACAGGATCATCCGTCAGGACCTACTACAGATACACATCAGGGAGACATGGATAGCACCACGGGAGCCTCTTTCCACGAAGAGGCAACACTACAGAGAGCACTTCCTGAATGTGACAGCGGATGGTTTCATCTAGAGACCACGATATATGGATACATACATGGCTCCAGCAGAGAGAGTGGCCATTGGGCAGCTCAGAGTATCATCACACCAGCTCGAGATTGAGGTTGGGCGAGCAACACATACCCCCAGGGACGAGAGATTATGCAGGATATGCCGAGAAGAGGTGGAGGACGAGGAGCACTACACATGTAGATGCGAGGCATACGAGGACATCAGAGACCACTACCCACAGCTCTTCAGGGGGCCCAGAGAGATCAGGGCTTTATTGGAGACAGGCTATTATCCACTCCTTTTATATTCTGTTTTGTACCCACACTTTATTTTCCTTTTGGGATCGCAGTGGATTGGATCATACTGATGTATATGTTTTGTCTCATAGGCCGATTTTGGTCTCTAATAGACGTTAAAAATCTCCCTCCCTCCCTCCCTCCCTCCCTCCCTCCCCCCCCCTCTCTCTCTCTCTCTCTCTCTCTCTCTCTCTCTCTCTCTCTCTCTCTCTCTCTCTCTCTCTCTCTCTCTCTCTCTCTCTCTCTCTCTCTCTCTCTCTCTCTCTCTCTCTCTCTCTCTCTCTCTCTCTCTCTCTCTCTCTCTCTCTCTCTCTCTCTCTCTCTCTCTCTCTCTCTCTCTCTCTCTCTCTCTCTCTCTCTCTCTCTCTCTCTCTCTCTCTCTCTCTCTCTCTCTCTCTCTCTCTCTCTCTCTCTCTCTCTCTCTCTCTCTCTCTCTCTCTCTCTCTCTCTCTCTCTCTCTCTCTCTCCCCCCCCCCTCTTTCTCATAACCAATACTGGGATGGAAGCTACAAAAGTCTACGAGAAAATCTTGCAAGGATGATGAGACCAGAATATGACATACAAGATCATTGGGTTATTAGTGTTTCATGACTTTGACGAGAATAAAAGTAAACCTGATTTTTTTTATTTTATGTTTTTTGAAGAGCACACAAAGGAAAAAGAAACAAGGTCAAAGAGCATCTGTAGCTTACTGGGCAAGTTCAAAGTCTGAAGTCAATTTACTTGAATATAAGCTTTGGTATTGTTGCATGCTCGCTTCAGAGGAGGCAACCATTCATGTCAAATAATCTAACTTTAAAAAAAAATACTAGCACAGAATGGGCAACTTCACACTCTTGCCGTATGAACATGAAATCCTTATGCAAAAACGTTTTGGCAGTAACAAGAAATCATATACCATTCAACATTTTCTCTGTGTCATAAATACTGCTGCAAAACACTCTCATAATATCAGCACTTTTTCATAGGAGGAACAATCATTCACGTAAAAGAATCTGATTGGAAGAAAAACCAGCATGTAGTGCATAGCACAACCATTCCTATCACATAAGCATCAACTTCTTGATTATTTGGATCGGTTGGAACAAGATATCATAAACCATGGAACATTGTCCTTTATCATATCATGACTGCAGAGAAAAACTTATATTCACAAATTTCTGGGATCACTGACAGAAGGTAAGATTAGATTTCAAAACAGCATTGCAAAGCATTGTATGTCTATGCATTACTAACCCAAAAGCAACAGTCCCAATGATTACAGGAACTTTGCCAGATGCCCAGTCATCCAATGCTGCACTACGAATCCTATCTGGTAGACCGGCATGATAGACTTCACAGGGACAGAAAAAGAGGAGTGAAAATTGTTTAACTTTGTTGATACAATCATTACCAAAATAGTAGAATACACTGACCTCGGCACGTAATACCATCTTCCTTCAATTGAGCTCCAAGCTCATCACAAGTGTTGCGAGAGTGGCAATATATAATGGCACATGCCTGCATATCTGCTTTAATCAGCTTCCTCAGATCATCGTATGGATTCTTCAAAAGATCTTTATATCTGACTGCACATTTTTTAAATCAAAATGGGACGTAAACGATATGATCATTGAAGCAGTTAAAGCATACAAGAGATCTTGTGATAATGTCCTTAATCTGGAAAGGAACAAAAAAACAAGAAACAAAAGCATTAAAAGATGCATGAAAAGTTCCAAAGGAAACATGGAAGACTAAGCAAGAAATACTAATTATAAAAGTTTAGAACTTAAAAGCACAAGTGCAAAGGGTGGAAGATGAAATGAGACATACCAAGGCGTCCAAATAAAATGGAGAGATCACTATGAAAGAGATATGAGAGAAAAGATCCAAAAGATAAAAGAAGAAGTGCACAAAACATGGAGGAAGCCAAAAGTGGATGGGTACATTGTAAAGAGAAACACTAAAAAGAACTATGAGAGGAGCACATGGTCCAAGCAACCATTGTATTCCAAGAAGATTGAAGAGTAAAAATACATGATCATCCCTCATATTAGTGATCTGTGGCCATGAGGCTGCCAATACACTATGAAATACGTTTTCGAATCATAACAACTCACTAACGGACACCCCAGAAAATTGGAAGGGATACTGGGGAGTTGTTGCCCCTTTTTTAATTGAAGAAACATCAAATCCTATATAGATACCTACCTTACGCACAAGGTTTTCGATACCACACAACAGCATACCTCTAGAGGATCCGCCAAAGTGGCCATGCTGCTCATGAGAGTAGCTCCATAGACTAATCCCAGATGCCAGATTTTATATGACTTAGACTTCAACTCACCACAATGATCAATATCAAAGTCATCCTATAAGGGCCAAGCCACCTTCTGACTGCACCATAATATCCTATCCCATAACTTCAACAAGGATCTAGATGCTCCAAAAACTCTATGGGACAGACACTCTATAATAAAATGATCTCGTTTCTTGCAATAATGGCATATACCTTTATTTTAAGTAAATGTGGTG
The DNA here is from genome assembly GCA_020310875.1 of Ceratopteris richardii. NCBI lineage: Eukaryota > Viridiplantae > Streptophyta > Polypodiopsida > Polypodiales > Pteridaceae > Ceratopteris > Ceratopteris richardii. The sequence continues at coordinate 12,619,615 of CM035435.1, read as the reverse complement.
AAAGTAGACTTCTCTTTAGGTGTGGTAGAAGTACTGGAACAAGATGTGGTAGAAGAAGTGGATGAAGACTTTGAAGTAGAAGACTTACTTTCCTTTTTGTTGTGCTGACTCTTCTTTGTAATCTCTCTCTTTTTTTTTCCTATAGATGATGATACTATGGTGTCATCATTCTCTTCCATACTCTTCTGTTGATCTTCATCTTGAAGTAACAAGAACTACAACTCTTCAAATGTAATCTCTCTCTACAAGAAAGAGAAGTAATGAAAGAACGAGAGGTAGATGGAAGTAAACTTATGAGGCTATTCATCATTTCTTCATCATATATAATGACTCCAACATTAAGAAGTTGATCTCATAAGTCCTTAAATTTCAAATGTGTAACAGAATTGACTCACCAACTTTCTTTCTTATGTTGGCTTACGGTCTTTTGAGATGAGCTTTCTTAGCAAGTTTCTTCTTTGATATAGGTTCTCAAACTTCAACCAAACTAGACGAGAGGTTCTACAAGACCTGGTCTGTAGAATAATATGCCTCTTCACTCCCATAGCAATAAATGAGAGTGCTTGTGGATCTCTGGAATCCCATATGCACTACTCTTCTCAAAGTTCAATATGCATGTGTGCCCCTCTTATCTCTGGATGAACATATAATAATCTCTTCTTTGCCTTCAGTCTACTAGGCGAAAATTGGAGTGGAAGCCTTCTTGGATGAATAATCAACATCTTCTTCTACTTGTCTTGGCCTAGGGTACTTGCCATTGACAATATCCCATAAGTCCTTCGAAACTAGCAAACTCACCATCATAAAATTCCACATTGGACAGTTAGACATTCCATCAAGTTCATCTTCTTGTTCCTATATAGTTCACTCATCTTGAGTACAAAGGTGTATGTCAACTATGCTCTATACCAAATGTTGAAAGTGTGGTAAGCCGAAACAATAATCACAGGTTAATACAAGAACTTTCGAACACTTGACCATTGAACATAACACATCTTGACTTGATCAAGAGAGACAAATGACAATAGAAAGATGATGAGACAATTATAAAAGTGCAACAGCTCAATGCTACTACACACACTAAATAAATACAAAAAAATCTGAATATAGACTGAATCCAAAGGGTTCTAAGTATAAAAATAGTGTGAGTGTCTAAGAGGTATTGTGTGAGTGAATATGTGCAAAATTATAGAGAAGAACTGTTCAAAACAGTTGTTACATCAAACCTTGATTCTGAAATTGAGTCTTCTCTGATGTAGAGCAGCAGCTATGGTCACTTGTCGCCATTGAGTAATAGATAAACACCTAGTACAGCACGTGAAGAAACCCTAAATTGAACGCCAAAGCTCAACAAAATCAGCATGCACACTTGCTCGTGTGAAGAAAAACAAAGCGAAGCTGCCATAAACTCCTCCAAATCTGCATATACACCACAAAGAGTCCTCTTTACCCTTAACCCTAAAGCTAGTAAGCTTAGATGCTTAGGAGTTGATGATCTAAGAAGCCCCCCTTTATATAGGCTTCCTTATCCTCCATAAAAATCATGCTGAAAAGCATTAAAACCATACGAAAATCAGGTTTTGCATGAGTTCTTTAAAACGCTTACGTGGGGCAACTTTTTCTCAGTCGCATTTGCTTTTAGGGATAAAAATCTGGTCTCCCTGCTTTAAATTAGCTTTTCTTCTCCTTTTATGCGGAAAAATCTGAGTTCTTGCTTTTCAAAAAGTGAAAAGCACATAAAAAGCAGAATTTAGGGTTTTAATTTTGGAAGGTATTTTGATATCAGATGGTGAAATATTATATATCATTGAAAAGCTCTCATGGAGTACTTTTGGATGAGCCAATAAAAATTTTTTACCATCTTTGATCAATTTGACTAAGTACCAAAGCACATTAAAAAGCAGAATTTAGGGTTTTAATTTTGGAAGGCACTTTGATATCAGATGGTGAAGTATTATATATCATTGAAAAGCTCTCATGGAGTACTTTCCAATGAGCCAATAAAACTTTTTTACCATCTTTGATCAAATTTTGACTAAGTATCAAATTAGGGCTACTGGATTTTTTGGCGAATTTGAGCATTCTGACATATTTTTCCAATAAACCATCATGGCTATACTGACTACATGAGTAAAAGCCCAACTTTGCTCCTCTACTCTCTATAATCTGCTTGGTCCTTCTTTTCAATAGTTGTTGGCATAGGATTACTCTGACCATTGAGATGCTCCACCACTTGCCGCGACAACCTTTCTAAGATGAATCTCTTTCCTTTTGGTTCCAACTTGCTCTTCCTTTGACGTAGGACAAGATCATAACACACGCTCAAAAATTCCTAAGTGTGAGACAAATGGATTCTTCCAAGTGTTGTGTCCCATGAACTTGAAGCCTTGAAGCCTTTGCCTCCCATGAACTCTAGTGATGAAGCCTTCAGCTCGTGCAAACTCTAGCATTGAAGCCTTTGCCTCCCACAAGCTATAGCATTTTGGGCTTACTTCCTTTTGTGGAGTGATCTCCACATAGCTTAGCACTTCCTTATACATGAGTGCCAGCTACTTGTTCACCGCATCACTCCCAAGGGGGATTTGTTGATATATTTAGGTAGTGATGTGTGTGAACACTCTAGGACCGCTGGGGCACTTTTTTCCCTCTTTAGGAGGTTCCCCCCCCCCCCCCCCCCCCCGGCTTGTATATACGCTTATTGCCCTAATGGGCTACTTATCTTTGTACATTCTCTAGTAATACATTCAGTATTGTGTGTTGTGCTCCAAGCTTCTTCTTCTTCCTTGTGTTGCTCGCATGCTTCCGCAGACGTCTAACTCCAACAAGACTCTGTTTACAGGGCAGCCCACCCTCCGAGAGATCATGGACTCTAGAGACCAGCGGCAGCTTGGGCGATTCTTACTAGAGCTACAGAGTCACAAGGATTCCCTACTCCAGCCTACTATGGCAGCCCATATAGGAGGGAGACAGAGTCAGCTCACAGAGTTCTTTATTCCACGACATGCTACAGCCCTCCCCCCCTCAGCCCACACACCAAGAGGGGTGACTCTTCAGTACGTTCAGACTTCTCGAGCTACAAGACGACCCCATGCTATAGGATATTGGGCCCCGAGACGTCACCGACACCAGATTGCGGAGATCCAGGCTCCTGACCATCGCACCATGGAGGAGAGACAGCCATCAAGATGGCCCTGACTCCACCTCCACCTATGTCTTACACCCGCCCACTAGCTCAGGATGGACCTAGTTAGTCGTTTCAGATGCATTCTCATGCTTGTTGTACTACCCTTTTGCATATAGACTATCATAGATATCACACTCCATACACCCCCCCGCTTTCATGGGTATCTCCACATGCATACTACGGAGATATGTATCAGCTTTACCAGTTTTTTTTAGCACTTTTATCTTCTCTGATGGACAGAAGATAAATCCATGTTCATCGATTTGTCTCATAGGCCGAGTTCAGCCTCCTAATATACGTAAAATCTCTCTCTCTCTCTCTCTCTCTCTCTCTCTCTCTCTCTCTCTCTCTCTCTCTCTCTCTCTCTCTCTCTCTCTCTCTCTCTCTCTCTCTCTCTCTCTCTCTCTCTCTCTCGTCTCTCTCTCTCTCTCTCTCTCTCTCTCTCTCTCTCTCTCTCTCTCTCTCTCTCTCTCTCTCTCTCTCTCTCTCTCTCTCATACTACACCCACCTCCACCCATCACCAATAGCTAGGGTAGTTTACTCACTCACTTTCTTTCTTTCTTTCTTTCTCTCTTTCTTTCTTTCTTTCTCTCTTTCTTTCTTTCTTTCTTTCTTTCTCACGTTAATATGACTTTCTTTCTTTCTTTCTTTCTCTCTCACATACTACACCCACCTCCACCCATCACCAGTAGCTAGGGTATTTTACTCACTCACTTTTCCCCATGTATTAGGTGGCCATTATCTAGAGAGTCACAGCCACGTCTCCCGAGCCTTGTCCAGCCCTATATAGCTGTGTGTAGCGAGTACATTTTATTTCATTTCATTTTCTACACAAGGTTACTACACTTGTACATGGTTTTGTCTCATAGGCCAAGTTTGGCCTCCAGAAGACGTTAATATGACTCTCTCTCTCTCTCTCTCTCTCTCTCTCTCTCTCTCTCTCTCTCTCTCTCTCTCTCTCTCTCTCTCTCTCTCTCTCTCTCTCTCTCTCTCTCTCTCTCTCTCTCTCTCTCTCTCTCTCTCTCTCTCTCTCTCTCTCTCTCTCTCTCTCTCTCTCTCTCTCTCTCTCTCTCTCTCTCTCTCTCTCTCTCTCTCTCTCTCTCTCCCCCCCCCCCCCAAAAGCCCTTCCCAGCCCTATATTGCTTTGTCTAGCGATATACTTTTTATTTCATTTCTCTTCTACACAGAGTTACTACACTTGTACATGGTTTTTGTCTCATAGGCCAAGTTTTACTCACACTTCTACTCACTTGTCCCCCATGTATTAGGTGGGGCCACTATCTGCAGAGTCAGAGCCACATCTCCCCATCCTTTTCCAGCCTTATATATATCTTTGTGTTTCGATATACCTTTTATTTCATTTCATCCTCTACACAGGGTTACTACACTTGTACATGGTTTTTGTCTCATAGGCCAAGTTTGGCCTCCAGAAGATGTTAATATGACTTTCTCTCTCTCTCTCTCTCTCTCTCTCTCTCTCTCTCTCTCTCTCTCTCTCTCTCTCTCTCTCTCTCTCTCTCTCTCTCTCTCTCTCTCTCTCTCTCTCTCTCTCTCTCTCTCTCTCTCTCTCTCTCTCTCTCTCTCTCTCTCTCTCTCTCTCTCTCTCTCTCTCTCTCTCTCTCTCTCTCTCTCTCTCTCTCTCTCTCTCTCTCTCTCTCTCTCTCTCTCTCTGTGGTCGGATCATATGTTTACTTGGGAGTGACATTTACAGCAGCATAAGGGGTCTTCTCTATGTCTCAGGCAGCCCGTGACCACATCACACGTGGGTACGCAGCACTAGCTTTGATGGAGAGACAGTGCCACCAGGTATATTTTCAGGAACCCTGCACAAAGGGGTGGCTCTTTGACACTTTGGTTACGCCCGCGCTCATGTATGGGGCAGCCATATGGGGGCCGGGATTAGCTACATCAGTATGGACAGCATTAGAGAGCCCACAGATCCTCATGATTGCCAGACTTATCCGCAGCAAGCCTTCAGTACCACATGATATCATTAGAGCAGAGCTCGCTGCACCACCGATGCTAGTTGAGGCACTATTCCAGACAGTAGGCCTATTACACAGACTTCGGAGCATGGATACAGAGCGCATTGCTTATCGTGCTTTCCAGGCATCACGTGATATGGCATTAGCTGGCAACACCTCCTCATGGTATGCACAGACACAAGACTGGCTGGCCCACCATGGCTTTGACATAGACAGGCTACCACCTCTACAGTACGACTCACATGCACCCACCTACTCGCTCTCTCACCAAGAGAGGAATAGGGTCATTCGTCAGGAGATATGGCATACATACATACAGAGGACATGGGTGAGCCCTAGGGATACATTGCCACCGAAAATGCTCTATTACCGCGAGCATTTCCTACATATATCGGACGCAGGCTTCATCGAGATCCCGAGATTGAGAGGGGTCGATCCAGGGGAGTACCCCGTGAGGAGAGGTGGTGCCCAGTATGCCAGATTGAGGTAGAGAGTGAGGAACATTTTGTTATCAGATGTCGTGCATACTTAGACCTACGAGCACAGTTCGAGCTAGAGGAGTCACTCCAGCTGTGCATGACTATGGGAGAGCAGCGACGCTTGGGGCGCTTCCTCACGGCAGCATACGAGAGGCGAGAGTTGTCACTACAGCCCACACATCAGCCACGGGTGAGTAACCAGCAGACCATTACCCAGCTCTTTCAGTGAGCTGAGCTACATCAGAGAGGCCCTTCTATTGGGCTCACTCTCCACCAGGCAGCAGCACAGAGAGCTCGACGCCGACCAGGCGTGGTAGGATACCGTCGACCGCGACTATATCAGGAGGATATCTCACGCATCAAGGTCCCCTAGGACCACATGATGGAGCATAGGCGTACCACCACCCCCTGGGTTGTCTTCCTTCAGGAGGTACTCAGACCACCACACCGATGTACCATATATTCCCCCCATCACCCGTAGCTAGGGTGTTTTACTCACTCGTATAATGGATCCCCCTGTATTAGGTGGCCACTATGTGCTGAGTGAGAGCCACGTCTCCCGATCCTTTCACCAGCCCTAGATAGCTTTGTGTTTATTTCATTTCATTTTCTACACATGGTTACTACACTTGTACATGGCTTTTGTCTCATAGGCCAACTTTGGCCTCGAGAAGACGTTAATATGACTTTCTTTCTTTCTTTCTTTCTTTCTTTCTTTCTTTCTTTCTTTCTCTCTCTGTGCCCACACTCGCGCCAGCCTCTGCCCAGTCGCCTGCGCCTGTCAAAACTGCTCGGAGCCTGTCCAAGACTCGAAGCCTCCCCCGACATCCTCTGTGCACCGCCCCGCCCCGCCCCATCTCGGCCTTGCAACCCGGCCCTGCACCTCTCCACCCTGCAACCGAGCTCTGACCTAGATTCTCCGTGCCGTCAATCTCTCTCCACTCTCTTATGGCCCAAAACCCTAAACCTAACCTAATCGACCTACCTAAACAAATTGCCTCATACCCCAACACGAGACCCTAACCTTAAGACATCCAAACCATAACCCTAACCGAAAACCCTAAGAAGTTGAAACCCTAACCCTAACCCTAAGACATCACAACCCTAACCCTAACCATAAATGCCTAATCTAATCTCCCAAAATAACCTAACCCTAAGCCAAAACTCTGAATCTCAATCCTAACCATAACCCTAACATGAGAGCTAACCCTAACCCCCCCCTCTCTCTCTCTCTCTCTCTCTCTCTCTCTCTCTCTCTCTCTCTCTCTCTCTCTCTCTCTCTCTCTCTCTCTCTCTCTCTCTCTCTCTCTCTCTCTCTCTCTCTCTCTCTCTCTCTCTCTCTCTCTCTCTCTAGCACTTGAAAGAAGAGGGGGAGATCTCCAACGTGGAGACACTCAAAGAAGAAATAAAGAAGGAAATCAAAACGGAGGTAGAATCCACTCGAGAGTCGTGGGTGGAAGTAGTACACAAAAGGGTTAAGAAAGAAGTTAGGGAAGACGTACAGAAAGAAGAACTCACATGAGTCCAGGATACACTTGAGGAGGAGAGGCTTCGACACACTCGAAAACTTCACATTCGGATTACACGCCTACCTGAGGGAGCATCACCAGAGGCAGATGCAACTGACATTTGCCATCGACTTGGATACGAGAGCATGCCATTCACAGCTGCACGGAGGGTTGGGAGGGATACATCACGTTTGCGAGCACTCATCCTTAAGATGAGCTCCGAGGAGGCACGGACCGCGTTCTTTAGACGTCGATCAGTACTACGTGGACTACCAGGCGGCGCCCTCTATATGGACGAGAACCTCACGAGGATGCAGGTGGCACACCGACGCGCTTGCATGCCACAGATACTCCAGGCACGCCGAGAGGGGAGAAAGGCCTTTTACCGGGATGGTAAGGTCTTCATAGATGGACGCCCTATCAAATAGGGCCACGCGGCCTATGAGACATCACTACACCAGGAGACACCACTAAGAGGAGCAGTGTGGAACTGCAACGGGGCACTCTGGACGCGACAGACAGACTCGAGGAGATCCTGGCATCACATGACTTTGTGTGCATCACAGAGACACACGAGAGCCCAGAGAGAGGTCTACCACGCATTGCAGGTTTTCATTGGGAATCTTCATTCAGGACCACGATGAGACAGAGTACAGCACGTGGATCGGGAGGAGTAGCCATTATATTTCGACAGGAGATACAGAGCCGGATCCATATTATAGGTAGAGATGAGGAGGCACAATACATGTGGGTTCGCATGGAGATAGCACAGGGGGGTTGGATTTACATTGCTATATGCTACTTCCCACAAGGCGGGTCTCGATATGCAGGACGGGATCTTGGGGGACCGACCAGAGACAGAGACTCACCATACACAGCCCTTTCAGAGGAGATACTACATTACAGCACACTAGGTGAAGTCTTCCTTATGGGAGACTTCAATGGCCGCACTCAGTCACATCAGTGCGAGGCATATGACATGGATCACCCAAATCTCATGAGGGCTAGAGACCCGAATGAGATGAGCACCAGCAGACTATCGGCAGATATGGGTCAGGACACCACCGGCTATGGCAGACATCTACTCGAGCTAGGCAGCTGACATCATCTCGTCATATATAACGGGATGAATCGTTGGCCAGGTTCGGGCGAATTTACTTGCTTCCCTCACGGGGGAGGTGAGAGCACAGTCGACTACATTTTGGGTACCACCTCTGGGGCTTCACTCATCACCTCACTTAGTATTGGACGACGTCCACTTGGGGCTGACCATACATTTATCACACTCACACTCTCATCTCCGATTCCATTAGACCCTCCCTCACCCACTGAGACACATACCACGATACACTTCACACACGAGCTCTCACACGTTTATGCACACCATTTACACACTCACCTACCCTCCCTCGATCCACTCTCACCTTTGGACACACTTACATCACAGATCACCACCATCCTCCAGGACTCAGCTCTCTACAGCTTCCCACACCGCACACATATGCACCCTCCACGCACAGGATCCATGCCCCAAAACCGCTGGTATAATGCAGATTGCCTTGAGCTACGGAAGCACCTACGGGTTTTAGAGCATAGGGGAGATATTACACACGTACAGGCACAGCGTCGCATGCAAAGCCTTACTCGCCGCAAACGGCGAGATTGGGAGGAGAGACAGTACTGGGATATTTACCATCTGCTCATGAGTCGAGACAGTGGAGTGGCATGGCGACATTTGAGAGAGAGGAGACAGGAGACACCTATCCGAGACCCGAGCACTTGGCATAGCTATGCACGGAGTCTATACGAGATCCCAGACCAGCCCCCCATTCCTAGACCGCAGAGCTCACGTCCTACTACCTCTGACTTCTTCACACCCACTATGGTGGGACACGCTATTGCCCGGCTACAGCATGGCAGGGCCCATGACCATTTCGGTTTACAGGCAGAGCATCTTATCTATGGAGGCACGACTCTCGCACCGCTCATTGCCCACCTCTTCAACCGTGCATTGGTTGAAGGGTTCCCGGACTCATGGACTGAGCACACCATAGTGCCCATTCATAAGTCAGTTGATACTATGGATCCAGCTACATACCGGACGATCATGATTGGCCCTATATTGGCCAAGTTATATGGGGCAGTACTAGAGACAGAGCTGAGTACTCTCGCTGAGAGGAAGGGTATCAGGGCTCCAGGACAAGCAGTTTTCAGACGAGATTACTCTACGATTGACCACATCTTCACTTTGAGATGCCTGATCGACCAGGCAAGGGTGAGGAAGAGGAAATTATATTGCATCTTTGTGGACTTCCGCAAAGCATTTGACACTGTTCCCAGGGACCGACTCTTCAGACGACTACTTGATATCGGAGCTCCGGAGGAGATGATATGGGGGATCTACGCATTATACGAGAGAGTATCTGGTAGAGTTAGATGTCCAAGGGGCTTATCTGATCCACTTGCTAGCACTATCGGGGTGAAGCAAGGATGCCCTCTTTCACCCACCCTCTTTGGTCTCTACATTGATGAGATAGTGGACTACATACAGCTGCAGGGGGGAGATGGCATTGAGGTACAGGGATCCACTGTCCATATTCTTTTATACGCTCATGATATTGTATTGGTTTCAGAGTCTGCAGAAGGTCTACAGCATCATCTACATGGCCTAGATGACTTTTGCAGAAACAGAGCGTTATCTGTGAACCTTGGTAAAACCAAGGTCATGATCTTTCATACATCAGCACAGGTATGCAGACAGTTTGTTCACAGCAGCGGGTGGACCGATCGAGGTGGTCGGATCATATGTTTACTTGGGAGTGACATTTACAGCAGCATCAGGGGTCTTCTCTATGTCTCAGGCAGCCCGTGACCGCATCACACGTGGGTACGCAGCACTAGCTTTGATGGAGAGACAGTGCCACCAGCCATATTTTCAGGAGCCCCGCACAAAGGGGTGGCTCTTTGACACTTTGGTTACGCAAGCGCTCATGTATGGGGCAGCCATATGGGGGCCGGGATTAGCTACATCAGTATGGACAGCATTAGAGAGGCCACAGATCCTCATGATTGCCAGACTTATCCGCAGCAAGCCTTCAGTACCACATGATATCATTAGAGCAGAGCTCGCTGCACCACCGATGCTAGTTGAGGCACTATTCCAGACAGTATATGCCTATTACACAGACTTCGGAGCATGGATACAGAGCGCATTGCTTATCGTGCTTTCCAGGCATCACGTGATATGGCATTAGCTGGGGACACCTCCTCATGGTATGCCCAGACACGAGACTCGCTCGCCCACCATGGCTTTGACATAGACAGGCTACCACCACTACAGTACGACTCACATGCACCCACCTACTCGCTCTCTCATCAAGAGAGGAATAGGGTCATTTGTCAGGAGATATGGCATACATACATACAGAGGACATGGGTGAGCCCTAGGGAGACATTGCCACCGCGAGCATTTTCTACATATATCGGACGCAGGCTTTACCGAGATCCCGAGATACATGCAGACATACCTTCCCCACCACCTCCGAGTCTTCATTGGGCAGCTCCGGGTTTCATCACATCAGCTCGAGATTGAGAGGGGTCGGTCCAGGGGAGACCCCCGTGAGGAGAGGTGGTGCCCAGTATGCCAGACAGAGGTACAGAGTGAGGAGCATTTTGTTATCAGATGTCCAGCATACTTAGACCTACGAGCACAGTTCCAGATCGAGGAGTCATTCCAGCTGTGCATGACTATGGGAGACCAGAGACGCTTGGGACGCTTTCTCACAGCAGCATACGAGAGGCGAGAGCGGTCACTACAGCCTATACATCAGCCACGGGTGAGTACCCAGCACACCATTACGTAGTTCTTTCAGCGAGCTGAGATACATCAGAGAGGTCCATCTATAGGGCTCACGCTACACCAGGCAGCAGCACAGAGAGCACGGCGCCGACCACACATGGGCGGATATCGTCGACCACGACTATATCAGGAGGATATCTCACGCATCAGGATTGCCTACGACCACATGATGGAGCATAGGCGTACCACCACCCCCTGGGTTGTCTTCCTTCAAGGGGCACTCAAACCACCACCGATGTACCACATACTACACCCACCTCCACCCATCACCAGTAGCTAGGGCGTTTTACTCACATTTTGGATCCCCCCATGTATTAGGTGGCCACTATCTGCAGAGTCAGACCCACGTCTCCCAAGCCTTTTCCAGCCCTATATAGCTGTGCGTAGCGATACACTTTTTATTTCATTTTATCTTCTACACAGGGTTACTACACTTGTACATGGTTTTTGTCTCATAGGCCAAGTTTGGCCTCCAGAAGACGTTAATATGACTTTCTTTCTCTCTCTCTCTCTCTCTCTCTCTCTCTCTCTCTCTCTCTCTCTCTCTCTCTCTCTCTCTCTCTCTCTCTCTCTCTCTCTCTCTCTCTCTCTCTCTCTCTCTCTCTCTCTCTCTCTCTCTCTCTCTCTCTCTCTCTCTCTCTCTCTCTCTCTCTCTCTCTCTCTCTCTCTCTCTCTCATGGCTCCCAAGCTCGAGGAACAGTTGGCCACCTTAGAGCATGCCCTCCGAGAGTTGATAGGAAAACACAAGAAAGAAGGAGATTTTGCACTGAACGGGGTTACCCGTAGAGTTGTCGCCCTCGAAGCCAAGGTGGCAACCTTGGAGAAGGAAAACGAATCCCTTCGGGAAGAGCTTCTCGCTACCCGCAAACAGCACTCACGGGACCTGGAGGAGTTGCACACTGCGCTTACTGATATGAAAACGAAACTGGACAGCATGCACGAGGAGGGGGAGATCGCTCCACATCTAGAGGACATTTGGGTGACTATCAAGAAGGAGTGTATGGAGGTGGTGCAGAACGAGCTTGAGACTAAGAGAGATGGATGGGTCGAGGTTGTCAAAAAGAACCTTCGACAGGAGGCAAAGAAGAACAACCACCATGAGGAGATCCACATAGTGCATACCACCATTGCGGAGGAGCGGATGTGACAGGCCCGCAGGCTCAATGTTCGCGTCTCCGGCCTCACAGAGACAGACGGATCACCAGAGCAGGACGGGCGTCGCTTGTGCACATTACTTGGATACTGCGCGAATGAGCCTCTCCCTTTCACCAGAGTATGGAGAAGAGGACGGGACACCACACGGAGCATAGCACTTATCCTTCAGTTCTCAGATGAGGCCAGGAGGAGAGACTTTCTCAGACGACGGGCGGTACTACGCACTACACCGGGCACCCCCATCTATTTGGATGACGACCTCTCACGGATGCAGGTAGAGCACAGACGGGCATGCATGCCACGTGTCCTCCAGGCAAGACGAGAGGGACATCGTGCCCTCTACAGAGACGGTCGGATCATCATTGATGGACGGCCCATTGACTAGGGATTCGCGGCCTATGAGACAGCACACCAGGAGGTGCACATTGCAGTCTGGAACTGCAATGGATCTTTATGGACACATCCAGGGCGCCTCGAGGAGGTGATGGAGGGAAGAGACATTATCTTCTTGACAGAGACACACGACAGCCCGGTGAGGAGCCTACCGAGGATTGAGGGCTATATGTGGGAGTCAGCTCACCGCCGCCAGATGAGACAGCACACCACACGGGGATCAGGAGGAGTAGCCGTGCTCTATAGACAGTCGTTACAGCACAGGGTACAAGTGGTAGCCAGAGACCCAGAGGCACGTTTCATGTGGATACGCTTGCAGCTATCAGAGGAGAGAGAAGCGTACTTCGCCGTATGCTATATTGCACCCATTGGTTCACGCTTCACACATTCTCCTGAGCAGCTATCAGGAGGGGAGGGACCAAACACCACATCGCCACATCGCCATATGACTGCCTCAGTGACACGATTATGGAGTATACCGGGATGGGTGAAGTCTTCCTTGTAGGAGACTTCAATGCCCGCACTCAGAGCCACCAGTGTGATATCTACGACTTTGACGACCCTGAGATGCTTCGTACCATAGAGGACATGCCTACACTCAGAGCCTCAGCCGACACCGCCACACCCATGTTATATGGTCGACACTTACTCCAGATGAGAGAAGCACACCGTCTCGTTATATATAATGGGATGGAGAGCTGACCCACCTCGCGCGGTCTCACCTGCATTCCACCCACGACACCACAGGGGGGCAGTGTGGTAGACTATGTTATCGGACCTCCGGAGGCGACACATCTAATCACCTCATTCACTATCCCACCCTTACCGATTGGAGCTGATCACGCATATCTTGCCCTATCCATTCGCGGCTAACCATGCATACCCCACCCCGTCACCATACAGCCACGAGCCCGTACCACCATTCACTTTAGACATGAGCTAGCACATATCTATAGCTCCCATGTTCGAGAGCGCATCTACTCCCTTGATCCCTCTGCCTCCTTGGACACCCCCACCGCCCACTTCTGCTCGATCCTCCATACATCCGCTACTCTCAGCTTCCCATACACCACCCACAGCACTGCACATCCGACACGACTGGGGCATACACCCCAGAATAGATGGTACGATGAGGAGTGTAGGCGACTATACCGACATCTCAGAGCACAGAGTATCTTGGGATCCATCACAGAGAGGGAGGGACGACGACAGATGCGAGCCCTCACACGCCGGAAGCGGCGAGCTTTCGAGGAGCGACAGGAGGCAGAGTCGATCGACCTTCTCATGAGTAGGGATTGTGCCACCGCGTGGAGGGCACTACGTGAGCCACGTCCACCTACACCCATAGCAGATCCTTCGACTTGGCACACCTACGCCCAGAGGTTTTATGACGTCCCAGGACAGCCACCATTACCGATTCCTTCCACACCGCGTCCGGTGATATCCACCCTCTTCACAGCAGGCGTGGTACGACAGGCCATCCATAGGCTACAGCATGGCCGTTCAGGAGACCACACAGGGCTACAGGGAGAGCACTTTATATACGCAGCAGATGTAGTTTCCCACTTGATCGCCCATCTCTTCAACCGTGCTTTGGTTGAGGGATTACCCGACTCATGGACTATGCATACCATTACGCCTATCCATAAGTCCGGCGATATGATGGACCCAGGGAACTACAGGACTATTATGATAGGCCATATCCTGGCCAAGATCTATGGGGCAGTACTAGAGGCAGAGCTCAGTACACACACTGAGGCAGCGGGGATCAGAGCACCTGGCCAGGCAGGCTTCCGCCGCACTTTCTCCACCATCGACCACATCTTCGTGCTTCGTTGCTTGATTGAGAGCGCGAAGGCGAGGAAGCAGAGACTATACTGTTGCTTTGTGGATTTCCGCAAAGCCTTCGACATGGTCCCTCGAGAGAGACTACTACGGAGGCTCCAGGAGTTACAACTTCCATCAGACATGCTATGGGCCATCCACGCTTTGTATGCACGAGTCACAGGCAAGGTACGCTGCCCCGGCGGTCTATCAGACAGCCTTGTTAGCACCATTGGTGTGAAACAAGGTTGCCCTCTCTCACCCACTCTCTTCGGTCTCTGCATCGACGAGATCACGGAGTATATACAGCGAGCAGGAGGGCGAGGAGGAGACCTCGGAGGTACACCAGTACATATCATATTATATGCTGATGACATTGTCATGCTCTCAGAGTCACAGGAGGGGTTGCAGTCACATTTACAGGAGCTCGATACCTTTTGCATGGAGAGAGGACTCACAGTGAACCTTGACAAGACCAAGGTCATGATCTTCCATACCTCCAGGACAGTACGCCATCGCGCCTCTTTCACAGCAGCAGCTGGAGGACAGATTGAGGTAGTGGACTCCTACGTCTACCTAGGTATCACCTTCTCGGGAAGCACAGGGGTATTCTCCATGGCACAGGCTGCGAGAGATAGATTGACGCGAGGTTATGCGGCACTTGCAGGATTGGAGAGACGCTGTTTTCAGACACATTTTCAGGAGCCCCGGACTAAGGGGTGGCTCTTTGACACTCTAGTGACACCCGCATTGATGTACGCAGCAGCAGTATGGGCACCAGGGATCACAGAGGCGATGTGGACGCAGATTGAGAGGCCCCAGATCACCATGATATCACGCTTGCTGCGCAGCAAGCCCTCCGTTCCACATGACATTATACGAGCTGAGCTTGGCACACCACCGATGCTAGTGGAGGCCCTCTTCCAGTTGGTGACCTTTATTCTGAGAGGCAGAGAGCTCCCCACTAGCAGACTCACCAGGCTTGCATTTGAGAGCTCTAGACATTTGGCAGAGACAGGGCATGAGAGAGTATGGTATGCACAGACTTACCGATGGTTAGCAGACCATGGCATGAGCATTACGGATCTCCCCCCTTTTCAGTATGACCTCTCTTCCCCCCACATTACCCTCTCTCGTTCGGAGAGGAATAGGATCATCCGTCAGGACCTACTACAGATACACGTCAGGGAGACATGGATAGCACCACGGGAGCCTCTTCCCACAAAAAGGCAACACTACAGAGAGCACTTCCTGACTGTGACTGCGGATGGTTTCATTCAGAGACCACGATACATGGATACATATATGGCACCAGCTGAGAGAGTGGCCATTGGGCAGCTCAGAGTATCATCACACCAGCTCGAGATTGAGATTGGGCGAGCCACACATACCCCCAGGGATGAGCGATTATGCAGGATATGTAGAGAGGAGGTGGAGGACGAGGAGCACTACACATGTAGATGCCAGGCATATGAGGACATCAGAGACCGCTACCCACAGCTCTTCAGGGGGCCTAGAGAGATCAGGGCTTTATTGGGGACAGAGGACCAGCGCCCTCTAGGTCGTTTCCTAGTAGAGCTCCAGCACCGTCGCGCATCACTCCTCCAGCAGCAGATGGAGATACACCTGACCCCCCCCCCTCAGACTTATATTACAGATTTTTTCAGACCCACATACACTCGAGGGCCCAGCTAGATGCGGGGTGTCACATTACACAAAGCAGAGGAGCTTAGACAACAGCGTCGACGACCGAGACCCCTTGTCCGGAGAGCTCGTCCACATCAGAGAGAGATTCAGGCGATTCACGCACGCCATGACATGGAGATACAGAGACGTCAGCAGCGCCCCCCTATCGATTTGGACGCCCAGAGCATTTTGAGGATCGCCATGATGCCTTACCCACCGATGCATTATATCCTACACCCACTCCAGGCATTTAGGGGGTTGTGATACCATCGAGCCTCCCCTCCCTATGCATATCATATTTGTATCTCACCCATTGAGCATATAGAGTGCATACCCATAGCACCCCACCATAGTTGCATCGCAACGCGTTGCGAACGGTCCGCAACTTCGCCACCGCAACTTCGCAACGTTGCTACGTTCGCAACGCGTTGCTTTGCATTCATTTTTTTTTTAATTTAAAAAATATATTTCTCTGAAGAAGGATGAAAAATTATCTATAACCTTATTCAAATCTTCAAATAATGTGGAGAATGAAGACACAAAAAGCTTTAGAAGAGAAGAGATTCATTTATATATGATTATGGACCTTATCATCTTGAAATAGATTGATATTTTGGAAATGATGGGCAATGTTGCTTTCCACTATGGTATTTACTATTGTGATGGCACTTGTGACTTCAAATTTATAACTTGCCACTTATGATTTATGCCATGACTCATGATTTGTCATAGTGCTTCTCTCTCTTTGTGTGTGTGTATACATACATACAGACATTTACACATATACATACATACATACACACACACATACACAAACACACACACACATATATATATATATATATATATATATATATATATATATATATATATATATATATATATATATATATATATATATATATATATATATATATATATATAGTATTTTATGGTATATATAGTCATATCTTACCTTATTATATATCATAGGACCCAAAATACCTAAAAACTATATATAAAATTTTTGAAAAATAAATAACTTTATCGCAACGCCTAGCTCCAAACGTTGCCCTCGTTGCTAACGCGTTGCCGTTGCCGTTGCTAAAACGTTGCTTTCCACTATGCACCCCACACCCTTGATACCAGCTACTATCCCTCCTTTTATACCCGTTTGATGTACTCACACTTTATTTTCGTTTTGGATCACAGTGGATTGGATCATACTGATGTATATGTTTTGTCTCATAGGCCGATTTTGGCCTCTAATAGACGTTAAAAAGTCTCTCTCTCTCTCTCTCTCTCTCTCTCTCTCTCTCTCTCTCTCTCTCTCTCTCTCTCTCTCTCTCTCTCTCTCTCTCTCTCTCTCTCTCTCTCTCTCTATGGCTCCCAAGATGGAGGAACAATTGGCCACCTTAGAGCATACCCTTCGAGAGTTGATAGGGAAACATAAAAAAGAAGCAGATTTTGGAATGAATGGGGTTACCCGCCGAGTCGTCGCTCTTGAAGCAAAAGTAACAGCCTTGGAGAAGGAAAACCAGTCCCTGCGAGAGGCGCTTCTTGCTATCTGCAAGAAGCACTCACAGAAACAGGAGTTGCACACAGTGCTTATTGATATGAAGATGTAACTCGACAGCATACGTGAGGAGGCGGAGATTTCCCCACACCTAGAGGACATTCGGACGACTATAAAGAAAGAGTGTATAGACGTGGTTCAGAGAGAGCTTGAGACTAAAACGATGGATGGGCCGAAGTTGTCAAGAAAAACCTTCGACAGGAAGCGAAGAGAAACACCCACCACGAGGAGATCCACATAGTACACACCACCATTGAGGAGGAGCGGATGCGACAAGCCCGAAGGCTCAATGTTCGGAAGCGAAGAGAAACACCCACCACGAGGAGATCCACATAGTACACACCACCATTGAGGAGGAGCGGATGCGACAAGCCCGAAGGCTCAATGTTCGTGTCTCTGGCCTCACAAAGACACACGGATCACCAGAGCAGGACGGGCGTCGCTTTTGCACATTACTTGGATACCGCACGGATGAGCCCCTTCCTCTCAACAGAGCATGGAGAGCAGGAAGAGACACTACGCGGAGAAGAGCACTTATCCTTCATTTCTCGAATGAGGCAAGGAGGAGAGAGTTCCTAAGACGACGAGCCGCACTATGCTCTACACCAGGCACCCCGATCTATTTGGATGAGGACCTCACAAGGATGCAGGTAGAGCACATACGAGCATGCATGCCGCGTGTCCTCAAGGCACGACGAGAGGGACACCATGCCCTATACAGAGACCGTCGTGTCATCATCGATGGACGACCAATTGACTAAGGATTCACGGCCTATGAGACAGCAGAGCAGGAGGTGCACTTTGCAATCTGGAACTGCAATGGATCTTTGTGGACACATCCAGGACGCCTCGAAGAGGTGATGGAGGGTAGAGATATGATCTTCTTGATAGAGGCACATGAGAGCCCGAGGAGGAACCTACCGAGGATTGAGGGCTATATATGGGAGTCAGTTCACCGCCGATAGATGAGACAACACACCACACGAGGATCAGGAGGAGTAGCCGTGCTCTATAGACAGTCGCTACAGCACAGGGTACAAGTGGTAGCCAGAGGCCCAGAGGCACGATTCATGTGGATACGCCTCCAGCTATCAGAGGAGAGAGGAGTGTATTTCGCCATCTTCTATATTGCACCCATCGGCTCGCGCTTCACACATTCTCATGAGCAGCCCTCTGAGAGGGAGGGACCAGACACCTCATCCCCATATGACTGCCTCAGTGACACCATTATGGAGTATACCGGGATGGGGGAAGTCTTCCTTGTAGGAGACTTCAATGCCCGTACTCAGAGCCACCAGTGTGATATCTATGACTTTGATGACCCTGAGATGCTTCGCACCATCGAGGACAGATCTACACTCAGAGCCTCAGTTGACCTCGCCACACCCACCTCACACGGCCGACACCTACTCCAGATGGGAGAAGCACACCGTCTCATTATATATAATGGGATGGCGACCTGGCCCACCTCGGGTGGTCTCACCTTCATTCTACCCACTACACCGAATGGAGGCAGTGTGGTAGACTATGTTATCGGACCCCCGGAGGTGACACATCTCATCACCTCATTCACTATCCCACCCACACCGATTGGAGCTGATCATGCATATCTCCCCATATCCCACCCCGCCACCATACCGCCACATGCCCATACCACCATTCACTTTAGACATGAGCTAGCACATATCTATAGCTCCCATGTTCGAGAGCGCATCTACTCCCTTGATCGCTCCGCCCCATTGGATACCCTCACCGCCCACTTCTCCTCGATCGTCCACACATCCGCTACTCTCAGCTTCCAATACACCACCCACAACACCGCACATCCGACACGACTGGGGCATACACCCCAGAATAGATGGTACGATGAAGAGTGTAGACGACTATACCGACATCTCAGAGCACAGAGTATTTTGGGATCCATCACAGAGAGGGAGCCACGACGACAGATGCGAGCCCTGACACGCCAGAAGCGGCGAGCTTTCGAGCAGCGACAAGAGGCAGAGCTGTTTGACCTTCTCATGAGTAGGGATTGCGCCACTGCGTGGAGGGCCCTACGCGAGCCAAGCCCACCTACGCCCATGGCAGATCCTCACACCCAGCACACCTACGCCCACATGTTATATGACAAAGGACTCACAGTGAACCTTCGCAAGACCAAAGTCATGATCTTCCATACGTCCAGGACAGTACGCCATCACGCCTTTTTCACCGAACTGGAGGACAGATAGAGGTAGTGGACTCCTATGTCTACTTAGGTGTCACCTTCTCAAGCAGCAGTGCAGCACAGGGGTATTCTCCATGGCACATGCAATGAGAGATAGATTGACGCGAGGCTATGCGGCACTTGCAGGATTGGAGAGACGCTGCTTTTAGGCACATTTTCAGGAGCCCCGGACTAAGGGGTGGCTCTTTGATACTCTAGTGACACCCCCATTGATGTACGCAGCGGCAGTATGGGCACAAGGGATCACGGGGGCGATGTGGACGCGGATTGAGAGGCCCCAGGTCACCATGAACTGAGGCTTGCGCCGCAGCAAGCCCTCCGTTCCACACGACATTATACGAGCTGAGCTTGGCACGCCACCGATGCTAGTAGAGGCCCTCTTTCAGTTGGTGACCTTTATTTTGAGACTCAGAAAGCTCCCCACCAGCCGACTCACCAGGCTTGCATTTGAGAGCTCTAGACATTTGGCAGAGACAGGGCATGAGAGAGTATCGTATGCACAGACCTACCGATAGTGGCATGAGCATTACCGATCTCCCCCCTTCTCAGTATGACCTCTCTTCCCCCTACATTACCCTCTCTCGTTCAGAGAGGAACAGGATCATCCGTCAGGACCTACTACAGATACACATCAGGGAGACATGGATAGCACCACCGAAGCCTCTTCCCACAGAGGCAACACTACAGAGAGGACACTCACTGTGACAAAGGATGGTTTCATCCAGAGACCACGATACATGGATACATACATGGCTCCAAAAGTGCGAGTGGACATTGGGAAGCTCAGAGTATCATCACACCAGCTCGAGATTGAGGTTTTGCGAGCGACACATACCCCCAAGGACGAGAGATTATGCAGGACATGCCGAGAGGAGGTGGAGGACGAGGCACACTACACATGTAGATGTCAGGCATACGAGGACATCAGAGGCCGCTACCCACAGCTCTTCAGGGGGCCAGAGAGATCAAGGCTTTATTGGAGATGGAGGACCAGCGCCCTCTAGGTCGCTTCCTAATAGAGCTCTAGCGTCGCCGTGCATCACTTCTCCTGCGGCGGATGGACATACACTTCGCCCCCCAGACTTGTATTACAGATTTTTTCACACCCAGAGCCACCCGGAGACCAAGCTCGATGCAAGGTGTCACATTACAGAGAGCAGAAGAGCTTAGACGACAGCGCCAACAACCGAGACCCCCACTCCGGAGAGCCCGTCCCCATCAGATAGAGATTCAGGCGATTCACACACGCCATGACATGGAGATACGGAAACGTCAGCAACGCACCCCTGTCGATCTCGATGTGCAGAGCATTTTGAGGATCGCCACAATGCCTTACCCACCAATGCACTATATCCTACACCCACTCCATGCATTTAGAGCGTTATGACACCACCGAGCCTCCCCTCCCTATGCATATCATATCTGTACATCACCTATTGAGCATATAGAGTGCATACCAATAGCACCCCATACCCTTGATGCCAGCTATTATCCACTCCTTTTATATTCTATTCTGTTTTGTACCCACACTTTATTTTCCTTTTGGGATCACAGTGGATTGGATCATACTGATGTATATGTTTTGTCTCATAGGCCGATTTGGGTCTCTAATAGACGTTAAAATCTCTCTCTCTCTCTCTCTCTCTCTCTCTCTCTCTCTCTCTCTCTCTCTCTCTCTCTCTCTCTCTCTCTCTCTCTCTCTCTCTCTCTCTCTCTCTCTCTCTCTCTCTCTCTCTCTCTCTCTCTCTCTCTCTCTCTCTCTCTCTCTCTCTCTCTCTCTCTCTCTCTCTCTCTCTCTCTCTCTCTCTCCCCCCCTCCCCCCCTCCCCCCCTCCCCCCCTCCCTCCCTCCCTCCCTCCCTCCCTCCCTCCCCCTCCCTCCCTCCCTCCCTCCCTCAGTTATCCTTCACGGAGCAGAGCACTTATCCTTCAGTTCTCAGATGAGGCCAGGAGGAGAGACTTTCTCAGACGACGGGCGGTACTACGCACTACACCGGGCACCCCCATCTATTTGGATGACGACCTCACACGGATGCAGGTAGAGCACAGACGGGCATGCATGCCACGTGCCCTCCAGGCAAGACGAGAGGGACATCGTGCCCTCTACAGAGAGGGTCGGGTCATCATTGATGGACGGCCCATTGACTAGGGATTCGCGGCCTATGAGACAGCACACCAGGAGGTGCACATTGCAGTCTGGAACTGCAATGGATCTTTATGGACACATCCAGGGCGCCTCGAGGAGATGATGGAGGACAGAGACATTATCTTCTTGACAGAGACACACGAGAGCCCGGGGAGGAGCCTACCGAGGATTGAGGGCTATATGTGGGAGTCAGCTCACCGCCGCCAGATGAGACAGCACACCACACGAGGATCAGGAGGAGTAGCCGTGCTCTATAGACAGTCTTTACAGCACAGGGTACAGGTGGTAGCCAGAGACCCAGAGGCACGTTTCATGTGGATACGCTTGCCGCTATCAGAGGAGAGAGCAGCGTACTTCGCCGTATGCTATATTGCACCCATTGGTTCACGCTTCACACATTCCCCTTAGCAACTATCAGGAGGGGAGGGACCAGACACCACATCGCCATATGACTGCATCAGTGACACGATTATGGAGTATACCGGGATGGGTGAAGTCTTCCTTGTAGGAGACTTCAATGCCCGCACTCAGAGCCACAAGTGTGATACCTACGACTTTGACGACCCTGAGATGCTTCGTACCATAGAGGACATGCCTACACTCAGAGCCTCAGCCGACACTGCCACACCCACCTTCCATGGCCGACACTTACTCCAGATGGGAGCAGCACACCGTCTCGTTATATATAATAGGATGGGGAGTTGGCCCACCTCGCGCGGTCTCACCTGCATTCCACCCACGACACCAAAGGGGGGGAAGTGTGGTAGACTATGTTATCGGACCCCCGGAGGCGACACATCTGATCACCTCATTCACTATCCCACCCTTACCGATTGGAGCTGATCACGCATATCTTCCCCTATCCATTCGCGGCTCACCATGCATACCCCACCTCGTCACCACACAGCCACGAGCCCGTACCACCATTCACTTTAGACATGAGCTAGCACATATCTATAGCTCCCATGTTCGAGAGCGCATCTACTCTCTTGATCCCTCTGCCTCCTTGGAAACCCTCACCGCCCACTTCTCCTCGATCCTCCATACATCTGCTACTCTCAGCTTCCCATACACCACCCACAGCACTACACATCCGACACGGCTGGGACATACACCCCAGAATAGATGGTACGATGAGGAGTGTAGGCGACTATACCGACATCTCAGAGCACAGAGTCTCTTGGGATCCATCACAGAGAGGGAGGCACGACGACAGATGCGAGCCCTCACACGCCGGAAGCGGCGAGCTTTCGAGGAGAGACAGGAGGCAGAGCTGATCGACCTTCTCATGAGTAGGGATTGTGCCACCGCGTGGAGCGCACTACGTGAGCCACGTCCACCTACACCCATAGCAGATCCTTCGACCTGGCAGACCTACGCCCAGAGGTTATATGACGTCCCAGGACAGCCACCATTACCGATTCCTTCCACACCGCGTCCGGTGATATCCAGCCTCTTCACAGGAGGCATGGTACGACAAGCCATCCATAGGCTACAGCATGGCCGTTCAGCAGACCACACGGGGCTACAGGGAGAGCACTTTATATACGCAGCAGATGTAGTTTCCCACTTGATCGCCCATCTCTTCAACCGTGCTTTGGTTGAGGGATTACCCGACTCATGGACTATGCATACCATTACGCCTATCCATAAGTACGGCGATATGATGGACCCAGGGAACTACATGACTATTATGATAGGCCATATCCTGGCCAAGATCTATGGGGCAGTACTAGAGGCATAGCTCAGTACACACGCTGAGGCAGCGGGGATCAGAGCACCCGGCCAGGCAGGCTTCCGCCGCACTTTCTCCACCATCGACCACATCTTCGTGCTTCGTTGCTTGATTGAGAGCGCGAAGGCGAGGAAGCAGAGACTATACTGTTGCTTTGTGGATTTCCGCAAAGCCTTCGACATGGTCCCTCGAGAGAGACTACTACGGAGGCTCCAGGAGTTACAGCTTCCATAAGACATGCTATGGGCCATCCACGCTTTGTATGCACGAGTCACAGGCAGGGTACGCTGCCCCGGTGGTCTATCAGACAGCCTTGTTAGCACCATTGGTGTGAAACAAGGTTGCCCCCTCTCACCCACTCTCTTCGGTCTCTACATCGACGAAGTCACGGAGTATATACAGCGAGCAGGAGGGAGAGGAGGAGACATCGGAGGTACACCAGTACATATCCTATTATATGCTGATGACATTGTCCTTCTCTCAGTGTCACAGGAGGGGTTGCAGTCACATTTACACGCGCTCGATACCTTTTGCATGGAGAGAGGACTCACAGTGAACCTTGGCAAGACCAAGGTCATGATCTTCCATACCTCCAGGACAGTACGCCATCGCGCCTCTTTCACAGCAGCTGGAGGACAGATAGAGGTAGTGGACTCCTACGTCTACCTAGGTATCACCTTCTCGGGAAGCACAGGGGTATTCTCCATGGCACAGGCTGCGAGAGATAGATTGACGCGAGGTTATGCAGCACTTGCAGGATTGGAGAGACTCTCCTTTCAGACACATTTTCAGAAGCCCCGGACTAAGGGTGGCTCTTTGACACTCTAGTGACACCCGCATTGATGTATGCAGCAGCAGTATGGGCACCAGGGATCACAGAGGCGATGTGGACACAGATTGAGAGGCCCCAGATCACCATGATATCACGCTTGCTGCGCAGCAAGCCCTCCGTTCCACATGACATTATACGAGCTGAGCTTGGCACACCACCGATGCTAGTGGAGGCCCTCTTCCAGTTGGTGACCTTTATTCTGAGAGTCAGAGAGCTCCCCACTAGCCGACTCACCAGGCTTGCATTTGAGAGCTCTAGACATTTGGCAGAGACAGGGCATGAGAGAGTATGGTATGCACAGACTTACCGATGGTTAGCAGACCATGGCATGAGCATTACGGATCTCCCCCCTTTTCAGTATGACCTCTCTTCCCCCCACATTACCCTCTCTCGTTCGGAGAGGAATAGGATCATCCGTCAGGACCTACTACAGATACACGTCAGGGAGACATGGATAGCACCACGGGAGCCTCTTCCCACAAAGAGGCAACACTACAAAGAGCACTTCCTGACTGTGACAGAGGATGGTTTCATTCAGAGACCACCTTACATGGATACATATATGGCACCAGCTGAGAGAGTGGCCATTGGGCAGCTCAGAGTATCATCACACCAGCTCGAGATTGAGATTGGGCGAGCCACACATACCCCCAGGGATGAGCGATTATGCAGGATATGTAGAGAGGAGGTGGAGGACGAGGAGCACTACACATGTAGATGCCAGGCATATGAGGACATCAGAGACCGCTACCCACAGCTCTTCAGGGGGCCTAGAGAGATCAGGGGGCATATGAGGACCAGCGCCCTCTAGGTCGTTTCCTAGTAGAGCTCCAGCACCACCGCGCATCACTCCTCCAGCAGCGGATGGAGATACACCTGCCCCCCCCCCCCCCTCAGACTTATATTACAGATTTTTTCAGACCCACATACACTCGAGGGCCCAGTTCGATGCGGGGTGTCACATTACACAGAGCAGAGGAGCTTAGACGACAGCGTCGACGACCGAGACCCCTTGTCCGGAGAGCTCGTCCACATCAGAGAGAGATTCAGGCGATTCACGCACGCCATGACATGGAGATACAGAGACGTCAGCAGCGCACCCCTATCGATTTGGACACCGAGAGCATTTTGAGGATCGCCATGATGCCTTACCCACCGATGCATTATATCCTACACCCACTCCAGGCATTTAGGGGGTTGTGATACCATCGAGCCTCCCCTCCCTATGCATATCATATTTGTATCTCACCCATTGAGCATATAGAGTGCATACCCATAGCACCCCACACCCTTGATGCCAGCTACTATCCCTCCTTTTATACCCGTTTGCAGTACTCACACTTTATTTTCGTTTTGGATCACAGTGGTTTGGATCATACTGATGTATATGTTTTGTCTCATAGGCCGATTTTGGCCTCTAATAGACGTTAAAAAGTCTCTCTCTCTCTCTCTCTCTCTCTCTCTCTCTCTCTCTCTCTCTCTCTCTCTCTCTCTCTCTCTCTCTCTCTCTCTCTCTCTCTCTCTCTCTCTCTCTCTCTCTCTCTCTCTCTCTCTCTCTCTCTCTCTCTCTCTCTCTCTCTCTCTCTCTCTCCCCCTCCCTCCCTCCCTCCCTCCCCCCCCTCTCCCTCCCTCCCTCCCTCCCTCCCTCCCTCCCTCCCTCTCTCCCTCTCTATCTCTCTCTCTCTCTCTCTCTCTCTCTCTCTCTCTCTCTCTCTCTCTCTCTCTCTCTCTCTCTCTCTCTCTCTCTCTCTCTCTCTCTCTCTCTCTCTCTCTCTCTCTCTCTCTCTCTCTCTCTCTCTCTCTCTCTCTCTCTCTCTCTCTCTCTCTCTCTCTCTCTCTCTCTCTCTCTCTCTCTCTCTCTCTCTCTCTCTCTCTCTCTCTCTCTCTCTCTCTCTCTCTCTCTCCCCCCCCCCCCCTTCTTGAGGAGGCACTCAGACCACCCCCGATGTACCACATACTACACCCACCTCCACCCATTCACCAGTAGCTAGGGTGTTTTACTCACACTTTTACTCACATGTCCCCCATGTATTAGGTGGCCACTATCTGCAGAGTCAGAGCCACGTCTCCCCAGCCTTTTCCAGCGTTATATATCTTTGTGTCTCGATATACTTTTTATTTCATTTCATCCTCCACACAGGGTTACTACACTTGTACATGGTTTTGTCTCATAGGCCAAGTTTGGCCTCCAGAGGACGTTAATATGACTTTCTTTCTTTCTTTCTCTCTCTCTCCCCCCTCCCTGCCCCCCTCCCCCCCTCCTCTCTCTCTCTCTCTCTCTCTCTCTCTCTCTCTCTCTCTCTCTCTCTCTCTCTCTCTCTCTCTCTCTCTCTCTCTCTCTCTCTCTCTCTCTCTCTCTCTCTCTCTCTCTCTCTCTCTCTCTCTCTCTCTCTCTCTCTCTCTCTCTCTCTCTCTCTCTCTCTCTCTCTCTCTCTCTCTCTCTCTGTCTGTGTGACGTGTCTGACGCATGCATCTGACGCGCCTGTCGCGTGCATCTGACACATCTGACGTGTGCATCTGACGCGTCTGGCGCCTCGGACGCGTGCATCTGACTGCTCTGACACCTGCATCTGACGCCTCTGTCGCATGCATCTGACACCTCTGGCATGCAGATCTGACGCGATCTTGCTTCTCTGACACGACCTCGCATCTCTGATGTACAGCAGGGCTGGCTCTGACACGAACAGCAGTACAGTACAGTACAGTAGATCTGAAGCAGCAGTACAGTACAGCAGATCTGAATAATTCGCACCCGGGAGTTGTTTGAAAAAACTGTTCTGCTCGTGAAACATGACTACGAGGTGTTAGGGTTTTGCCTACAGTGGACACCACTTTCATCTGTCAAATATATAAGGAGGCAGACAGAGTACTCAATCAAGAAATGAGGAAGGCCATAGACAGAATCAGAACCCTAGAAGAGCGTGTCAAAATTCTTGAAGAAGACCGAGATGAATGGAAAACTGAGACACATAAGCTTCGAGAAGAAATCATTCAGCTCAAGGTTTCCCAAAAAGAAGGAGAGATCACAAAGCTAGATGACTTAAAAGAGGAAATCAAGAATGATTGGAAAATGGATATGCAAGAACACATCAAATCAGAGATGGAAGCGACACAAAATAGTTGGGTGGAAGTAGTAAGTAAACATATTAAAAAGGAGGTCAAGGAAGAAGTGAGGAAGGAAGTCAAGGAAGACGTGAAGAAAGAAGAGCTGACCCGGGTTCAGGATACACTCGAGGAGGAGAGACTTCAACACATTCGAAGACTCCATATTCGGATTACGGGCCTACCCGAGGGAGCATCACCGGAGGTGGACGCCACCGACATTTGCCGTCAACTTGGATACGAGAGCATGCCCTTCACAAGCGCATGGCGTGTTGGGAGGGATACATCCCGTTCGCAAGCACTCATCCTTCATATGAGCTCCGAGGAGACATTGACCTCCTTTTTTAGACGCCGATCAGTACTACGTGGACTACCCGGCGGCACCTTTTACATGGATGAGGACCTCACGAGGATGCAGGTAGCACATAGACGTGCTTGCATGCCACAGATACTCCAGGCATGTCGAGAGGGAAGGAAGGCCTTTTACCGTGATGGTAAGGTCTTCATAGACTGACGCCCTATCAAATAGGGCCACGCGGCCTATGAGACATCATTACACCAGGAGGCACCACTCAGGGAGCAGTGTGGAACTGCAACGGGGCACTCTGGACGCCGCCAGATTGACTCGAGGAGATCTTGTAGTCACATGACTTTGCTTTCATCACTGAGACCCATGAAAGCCATGAGAGAGGCCTACCTCGCATTGCAGGCTTTCATTGGGAATCTGCATTCCGGACCACGACGAGACAGAGTACAATGCGAGGGTCGGGTGGGTTGGCCATCGTATTTAGATGGGAGATACAGAGCCGGATCCATATTATAGGAAGAGATGAGGAGGCACGATATATGTGGGTTCGCATGGAGATAGCACAGGGGAGCTGGATTTACATTGCTATATGCTACTTCCCTCCGGGCGGATCTCGATACGCAGGACAGGATCTTGGGGGACCGATCCGAGACAGAGACTCACCATACACAGCACTTTCATATGAGATACTACATGTCAGCACACTAGGTAAAGTCTTCCTCATGGGGGACTTCAATGGACGCACTCAGTCACATCAATGCGATGCATATGACATGGATCACCCACATCTCATGAGAGCCAGAGACCCAGAGGAGATGAGCACCAGCAGAGTATCGACAGATATGGGTCAGGATACCACAGGGTATGGCAGACATCTGCTTGAGCTAGGAAGCCGACATCAGCTCGTTATATATAACGGGATGCATCGTTGGCCAGGTTCGGGCGGACTTACTTGCTTCCCTCACGGGGGAGGCGAGAGCACAGTGGACTACATTTTGGGTACCACCTCTGGAGCTTCACTCATCACCTCAGTTCCTATTGGACGACGCCCATTTGGTGCTGACCATACATTTATCACATTCACACTCTCATCTCCTATTCCATTAGACCCTCCCTCACCCACTGAGACACACATCACGATACACTTCACACACGAGCTCTCACACATTTATGCACACCATTTACACACCCGCCTACTCTCCCTCGATCCACTCTCACCCTTGGATACACTTACATCAGAGTTCACCACCATCCTACACGACTCAGCTCTCTGCAGTTTCCCACACCGCACATATATACACCCTCCACGCACAGGTTCCATGCCTCAGAACCGCTGGTATGATGTAGATTGCCGCGAGCTACGGAAGCACCTATGCA